>OZ038389.1:42586401-43083360 GCA_964036045.1 Eutreptiella sp. 'Long Island Sound 2002' | reverse complement strand
GGCCCCGCCCGCGAAGGTCATCCAGACGCCGTCCCTCATCGAGGCCTCCGGGTACCTCAAGACCGTCTCGATGCCGCCGCTGCTGCCGGAGCTCGTCCGGGGCCGCGGGTCCCCCATCCCGGACGCCAGCCCCACCAGCGCCCCCGGCCCCGGCAGTCCGCCCCCGCCCCCGGCCCCGGCCCCGGCCCCGGCCCCCGCGGCGGACCCGGTGGCAACGCCGAAGGAGAAGCGGACGAAGGGCGGCCGGACCGAGGACGGCCGGTCACCGCACGAGCGGAAGTACCCGGCCGACGTGCAGTTTGTGGAGCGGACCGCGCGCGCGACCACGATCGTGCAGCGGGAGCACCGGGAGAACGTGCACAACCAACTGATGGAGCAGCAGCAGCGCATCCACCACATGTATCAGGTCTGGGACTGCGCCGTCTTGTGCTATGACAAATCTGCGTCTGCTGCTCAACTCTTTGGCATTTTGTGCTCCGTCAGAGCACCACCGCTACGCAAAGGAGCCCCACCAGGGGCCTGGGGGCGGCGAAACATGGAGTGGACGACCGGGACGTGGAGGGGAGTGGGCAGCAACAACCGTCAGATGGCCTGCGCAACAACCAGCACAGCCCCTCAGTGCACCAGCTACTGGGCTCCGCTAACGCGGAACCGACACCACACGGAACACGCGGCCGCAGCGGCCGTCAGAAAGCATTGACCTGACGCAACATGCGGAGGGAAGAACGGGTGACTGTCCAGGGCCCCCGTAAAGGAACCGCAACCCGACGAAATGTCACGCAGGGGGGGGGGGGGGGCACCGGAGATGTAGGGGTTAGTGGCAAGCCCTTGTTCACAAGCGAGTGCCAGACATGCGCATTGCTTGGGAAGGAAACGGAGCGCGTGATGCGGCTGATGAGTGCAATGGAAAGACCAGACCAGCAATGGTCAGGCAGAAGGACGTGACCAGTAGCCGTGCACCCTCATTGCCCCAGCGGGAGAGATCCCCCTGGGCACAGTCTAGTCAGACGATATGGCGTTGGGCGCAGAGGGCGGGCCCCGTGGACGCTCCGTGTTCAATTGCTCGGTCGCACGGCAGCCCTCACGGGGCTCCGGGGGACCCAGCATCGTCAGGGTGACTGGAGATGGTTGTGAAATGGGGGTTTGATTGTCATAAGAGATAAGGGGATGGGGGGGGATTTTCTCTGTTTCCTGTTGCCGGCTTCATTCGGGGGGGGGGGGGGGTGGCACACGCGGGGGATTGGGGTTGGTATTGGTTTGATGGGGGGCTGGGTGTTCAATTTATGTTGTGGGTAGCGGGTGCGTTGTGCACCCTCCGTGAATCTTGGTGGCGCATTGCGGCGCACTGTGGTCAGGTGGGCCACCCGGAACGTGGGGCGTGGAGTCGTGCCGAACACCCGCCTCAGAATGACTGACTGGTGGGCAATGCCGAAACCGCAAGGAAGGTACGCACACGGGGGTACGAAGGGCAGTACAGTGACAGGAGGGCCGCGACGGAATGGGGAGCCTTGGGCAATGTTCTCACACAACGTTCAATGGCCCCTCCCCCTCCGATCCCCTATTACCACCAACACGCATCCTCCTCTGAGATGCAGGGCGGCCGGCACCTCTCTCCATGTGGATCCCCACCGGTTTTCCCACCGAGCGTTGCAATGTCTGCGTGTGCATCTGCATCACGCTTGGAGATCCCCAGACCAGGGCTTTGCTTGAAGGGGAGGGGGGGCAATCGGGGCAACTCCAGAGCGGTTGTAGAGCGGTCACAGGGGATGTGAAAGCGGTTGGGGGGTGGGCGGTTACTGGCGGTTGGGAATGCGGTTGGGGCTAGTGTTGGGGTATGGGAATGCCTTTGAGGTAGAGTCAGGGCTGGCGTGTTGGGGGGGGGGAGGGGTGTTGGGGGTGGTCCCCCCCCCCCCCTCCGGCCTTGTGTGACATTCATGTTGCTGGTTTGGGTGAGCACCTCCCCGCCTCTTCATGATGACCGCATACTGGGCACTGATCAGGCCGTCAGGGGAGGACGCCATGGGCAGAAGTTGCATTTTGGATTCCCACCCAGGGGCAGGGGGATGCCCGCGGCAGTGCGGATGCCTGCAGTAGTACGGATGCCGGCTTGTCATAGCAGAAGGTTCAAAGGCGAGAGGCCAATAGGCGCCGCCACAGGCTAACAGAGCCAACCACCAAGGCCTTGTGCCACCCCCCCCCCCCCCATTTCAAGCGATGCTCTGCCCCAGAGTGTTGCAGTATGAATGCTGATTGCGGCCCCTGGTGGTCGTCCACTTCTGTGCTGCTTGTGTCCAACCCTCTGAGGTGCGGTCCCCACACGTTTCAGCCCGTGTACTGCTCCTCCCTCAGGGAGGGCCGTGTTGTCCACGGTGCGCAATCCAAAGCATGAAGTCGCCGCTCCCTCCCAACGCCCCCACATACGTTTCGCCGCTGTGCGCCTTCCCAGACAACAAAATCGTTGGTTTGCAGCGCAAAATGTCTGCTACCACGGAACCACCGAACGTGTGATCCTCGCGCCCCCCCGCCCCCCCGTCTCAGCCCATGTTCGTGCGGCCGAACGGGGCCAAAGCAACACGGGGGAGGGGGTGACCCCTGACCGGGATGCACGCATGACCCGGTAGAGGCCGGAGCGCCGCCGGTGCAGCGTAGCGGACACAGCGTCGAGGGCTGAACCTGAGATCACCACTCGCACTGTGGACGTGCCGTGCAATGGCGGATGGACAGAAGGCGATGGCAGGCGTGAGGCAGGCGCGGCCAGAGCCCAATGCGGACGCTGCGGCCTGACCATTTGAGGCCGTCCCCCCGGAGGTGTGGGGGGCCGGGGGAAGGGCGCCTTCGGGCGATGGAGGGCGCACGCTTCATCGCCCCAGTCCCTACCCCCATCGCCGACCTCCTTCCCGACCCGACCCGGAACTAAATAACGGGCAGCCTCCGTCTCATTGCGCAGAGGGCGGGGGCGTCTTTGACTTCTTCAAACCGTTGGTTATGTGGGAGGACCTGCAGTGGATTTGCGGTGTTCCTCGTGTCACAGGTGCCCATCGGGGAGCACAGCGGGAACCAGGTCGACCTGGATGACATGCACTTCGGCTCCGACTCCGGTTCCGACATCGATGAGTCGGAGGCCCCCGTCGACAAGGGCCCGGCCTCCCCCACCATCGCCGAAGTCGTGAGCCCGACGGAGCACGCGTCGCAAATGCTCGAGGACGTGATCATATTTTTGTGCCGGGAGTCGGAGCGCCAGCGGCAGGGCAAGAGCCGGGGGCGGAAGGACGTGATCGTGATGCGCAACATCCTCCTGCAGTCGCTGAAGACGCTGATGGGGAACATCGACCCCACCATTCTGGACCGGGCCACGAACGATCTCTCGCCGTCACCGTCACCAACCGACGATGGTGTGCCGTTGTCTCGGGTTCAGTCAACGTGGTCTTGGAGGACACCGTTCCAGGCCATTGCCTAGTGGCCGGGTGATGCCATACCGCCGGGGGGGGGGGGGGGGGGGGGGTCCGAGGGTGGGTGGGTGGGTTTGTCTGGTTTTCCCCCGATTTTGGGAAAAATGCAGGTCCGGCCCAGCCCCGCCGGATTGTGTGTGGGTCGGCGGACGCTAGTGCCAAGTCCGGGCCAGTCGTGCGCCGGCAGGTCGGCGAGTGGTCCCGAGGGCAGGGCTCTCCAATGCCCTCCAAACGCTGTCGGTCATTTGTCTAATCGCCGTACAATCCGCTTAAACGTCTGTCGGTCACCCTCCAGCCGCCGGTCTTACGCTGGCCCTGGCCGGCCCAGGCGCTGTGTGTGTGGGTCGGCCGGTGCCGGAGAGGCGCTGCGGCAATCGACTGCACTCGTTGGGGGACCGAAGCTTTCTTGAATTCGGTGCGTAACGGCGCTGAGCCGTTGCTGCCTCTTACGCTGTGCTTCGCGCGCCGCACCACAAACCCCCGCGTTGCACAGGTCCACGTGCCCGTGCAGTGCAGCGTCCTATGCAGGGGGCTGAGCGCTGCGGGCATGGAAACGCATGTGGAGGGCGTAAAACCGGCTTGTCAACGAAGGTTTGGGACCGGTGGTACCAGTGAGTCAGAGAAACCGGTCATTGGCAGTGCGATTAGGGTATTGTCAAACTCCTCGGCACAAACGGTGATAGTGGGAACTAATGTCAGCCAGTCAGTACAGTACCCCCAGTCAGTGGGTTCATCATTTGCCTCAAAAAGCAGGTGTTATGGTGAGAACTGCCAAGGGATTATCAAAAAGGGTTTTGTGCATAGTTTTCAACCTTCTACTCGGCTTTCCGTGGTCCAGTTGATGTGAAACCGGAAGAATTCCGTTAAATGGGAGCAAATAAGGTGGACAAAACGGTTTATTTAGAAGGCCACCAGTCGGCGACCGATTGCTTTTCTGTTCTGAAAACAGTTGACAAAAACCGACTGTTTTCGGACGTACCAAGTTTCAAAACGCATTTGTACTGGGCATTTGGTCATTGCAGGTGGTCACAACATCAATGCCCCTGTTTTTCGAACTTTCAATTTTGATTGATTGATGTGCAAACGCACCGTGGCCTGCCTTCGGCAGGGCTAAGCACGTCCGGTTGTCTCCCCCCCTGGAAGACGGCCATGGGCAGCAACGCTCATGTTCGTCTCCCCTCGGCACGAGGAGTCCCCACACGGACTGTGAGAAACGACCGGCGGGGCTCGGAGTGGGGCCGCCTCGGGTAGACTGTCGCCCCGGAACAGTGCGCAGCAACGGCCACGGGGTGGCAGTGCGGCAGGAGCCTCCGGAATTCCAAACGGTTCCTCCGGGACCGCGCCTCCCACACGGAGTGGCGACTCCATCCGTTCCGTAGGCCCGATGACGTGGGGGCTTGGGGGGAGGGGCGGGGGGGTTGCTGGGGGCGCTGAAGCGGGGCGGCCAGGCTGCAGCCCAGCACAGCCACGGGGCGCCCTTGGGAGTATGACCGATGTCCGTCAAAGATGCCATGGCATTGATGGTTTGGAGCAGTCTTCTGGATAAGACGCCTCCCGGTTTTTTTGTTGAGCCCTTTTTGTCATTTTTGTTGATGTTGATGTGTATCTTTGTTTACCGTGTCAAATGACCGCACTGCCCCCCCTCCCCCCCACCTTGGGACGATGCAGCAGGCCACTGGCCACAAGCCCACACTGAGCACTGAATACGCAAGGAAGGCCGTGGTGCAGGCGCGGCTAGAGCGAAAGTGGCGGTTCCACACCTGCCCAATTAACCCCCCCCCCCCCCACATGCACATGTAACGCAATGTCTCCCAAGTGCATCAACAATGTATCCAAAAAAAAAAATAATGTATCACAATCCTTTTGCATGCATCTCATTCATCCGGAAGACTAGTTTTGAGACGAGGTGCACTGTTGTATAGGGGGTGAGCAGCTCCCTCTTCTACGCGACAGTGTGTTGAACCTGAGGCCCCTTCATGTGAGCTGCCCATGGCCCAGGGCAGCAATGACCGACTTGATCGATGGGGTCAGGCCGGGTCTGACTCCTGCGATTGGTATACCTGCCTGTCAAGTCATGGCGGCAGGATTGTTGCTTTCGAGGGTGTTCGGAGTACGACGAGCACGTCTGATCGTTCGCATTTGCTCAGCAGTGGTGATGGGAGACTGTCGCTGGGGAGATGAGGGGAGTCCTTGCACACAGAGGACGCGTGGTCATCTCCACTCCGTGTGTGTGTATGGGACCGTGCTCACCGGGAAGCAGTCAGCCAGCCAGCCACCACCACCACCACCACCACCGCCACCACCACCACCACCACCGCCGCCGCCGCCACCACCACCGCCACCACCACCACCACCGCCGCCACCCAGGCCAACCCACTGGGTAAGTTTGTTGTTGGTTGATTTCAGTTTGCATGTTGACCAACAGCAGTTTGTCCACTACCTCCAAAGGAACAAATTAACGGAGACATGCATGTCCATGAGAAGGCAAGCTGCGCCACTGCCGATGGAACGTGCGAGTGGCCGAACGCTATGAACTAAATTGGACGGAAATCATGTGAGCCACCACCACCACCACCACCGCCAGCACCAGCACCACGGGTACGACACAGACGCTGATCGGGTGTGGTGTGATATGGAACAGAGACTGCATGTCTCAGCATAGGGCAGTAGGATGATAGTAGTGCGGCAGATAGTTAAACGCTGGCAGAGAAGCAACAGAGACGCCCGAGGCCCCCTGTCGGCGCGACACATTTCTCATCGAGAGCATGTGGTTGAGCGGGGTCGGCGCTGTGTCCCGCTCGCCGCCGTCCACTCCACCACCACATCACTGACAGGGGAGCCGGGCACGCCGCTGAGCCCGACCTCCGGGCAGCAAGTCGGCTCCAAACCGGTCCATATCCTCATCCCTACAACGACGGCCCGCCTCTTGCGGTCCTGGACCAAGGGCGTGGAGGTGCTGCTGTCGTGGGACCTGCAGACCGCCGAGCCTTTCAACCCCAACAACGACAAGCACATCGGGCGCCTGGCGGAGTTCTACTGCAACCTGAACTTCCAGATCGGGCGGCGCATGGAGGTGCTGATGGGGCGCTGGCGGGCCCACAAAACCCTGGAGCCCGAGGAGAAGGAGGAGAAGGAGGAGATCATGGACGGGATGATGGACCCTGTGGTGGGTGCGGAGGTGCCCGGCTGCGTTCCGGGGGCTGTCGGTTGGGTGCGAGGGCACTGTGTGAGGCTGAGGGACCTGTGCGAGGGCTGAGGTCATGGGGCCATCTATTCGGCCCCATTTCGTATTGTTCGGACCGACCAGAGGCCCGAAGCCACGCATCTCCGGTTCAATTCCGTCGGCTTCGAGCTGTTGGTATATGGCCCACGAGGAAAAGCCCAATATTTGCCGTGCGAAATGGGCTACGGGGTGCTGCCCAGAAATGTCCCCGGTCCAACACGTTGCTGTGGCTGTGGCTGTTGGAGCTGTGGCTGCTGTTCCTGTTGCCGTTGTAACTTTAAATGGTATTGCTGATGGGAGGTGCAATCGAGTAAGGTGCCCACTTCACAACTGCGTGTTTGTCTGCACGTCCAACAGGTCATTGCCATGCGTGAGGAGCGCAGGAAAAAGGTGAGCAAGTACCTCATGGGGATAGCAAAGGAGCAAACACGCCCCGAGTCTGCATCGGTGTTGAAGTTCCTGGAGAAATTCAACATGTATCACGACGAGTCGGCGGTGGGTGTCAGGCCGCACGCCACGCAGAAGCTGCAGCAAAAGGTGGAGTCCATGCATTCGTGTCCTGCTGCTCCCCGCCTATTGACCTGCTGCCCACTGACCCGCAGAAATGCGCCTGCAGTGATGATGGGCACCCTGATGAAGGCTGTTGTACTGCCCTGCGTTGTAGATTGGACCGCTTGGTGCCGTGTCCACAGAATACTGTACACGAGGATGGGATTATCAGTTACCTCAACGCGCTTCTCGCGCCACAATAATACCGCCGTGTACGTGTACAGATATGTGCGAATTGCTTTGTAATCTGCGATTGCATTTTCTACCACAGTCGTGCCCTGATGCAGGGAGGCGGGGCCATGGACAACCCTGCAGGAAGCTGCAAAGAATGGCTTCGTTTGGTCTGAAAGAAACTATCGCTAATGTGACCGAAGGGAGGCAGAATTTGCCTCGGGAGCACCCAGTTTGTTCTGCTGTTGTTGCGAGGAATCTGCCGCACACAGACATGGTGTGTGCTGAGGGCCACTAATTTCCCGCTGTCAGAACTTGGTGGGAACAGCAAAAATGGAGCAAATAGGGGGAGCAATGAACAAATTGTTGTTGTTTTGTGGAAAAATGGGGACCACTCTGCCAGAGAAGCACAAAAAACATACTTTTGGTGCATTTGGGGGGGGGTGTACTGAGCGGGGTGAGAAAAAACGGGGCAAAATAGGGGGAAATGGAGAAAAACTGCGGGGAAATGGGGGTAAATGGGGGGTAAATGGGGGAAAATATTGGTGGATGGCTCCACAAGCATGTGGTATATGATTGGTTGTGCTTCATGTGTTTGTGTGTTGTGCAGTTGAGTACAGTGTATATTCATATTACCCGTTGGTTGCGGTGCTGCCTGTGCCCTCAACGGGCCATCCCCAAGATTACATGCACTATACCTGTCACCATCACATTGATGCTCCAACATTTTCTGAAATTTTCCTCAATGTGCAAAGGTTTGCACCACCTTTTGAGACGCCCAAATACTTTCCCCATCAGCCTCCCCCCTGTTTCCCCTATTTCCCCCCATTTCCCCCCGTTCTCCCCATTTTTCCTTTTGCCTCATTTTTCGGCGGGAATTTGAGCGGGAACTTGACCGTCAGGTTGAGCGGGAATTTCTTGGACTGCTCCTTGGTTTCTGCATTTGTGCTCCAGCAGGTTCGGCTTATTCATATTCTACCTGATTGATGAGATCTGGGGACGTTTGTTTTTGGTAACAGTTGTGATGACACAATGGGTGCAATTGCCACTGTCTGGACGGTGACGCCCAGTTTCGGGCTTCACTCCATATCAGTGGATCCCCAGTGAACAATGTGAGAAACATTGAACCACCTTGAGGCTGTGCCACCAGGCAATAGCTTAGTGGGCAAAATACCCTCCCCCCACCCCCGGGGTCAGAGGCCAAAAAAAGGTTTGTGTGGCCTCAAATTGGCCTCAAATTTCCGGTCCGTTTGATAAAATTTGTTTTTTCCTGATGACATTTTTTCCGTGGGTGGGTGGGTGGGTGGGTGGGTGGGTGGGTGGGTCGGCCGGGGGGTTTGCCATGAGCATACATGATCCCCCCTAGCCCCCGGGGGTCACTAAGCCACCTGACCTGTGTGCAACCTCCCCCCTTCCCCCCCTCCCTCCCCCTGCGTAGTGCCTCGTGTGCCAATCCATCTTGCAGGTCGTCGGTACAATGCCATCGCTGAGAAAGCTCACTCCGCGGGAGAAGGATGAGTACATGCGAAGCCATTTCGATTCAAAGGCCGGCCCAGACGCTGGAGCGGTGTTCAGCGACGTGCAGAGCTCAATGGCAAGCGTCATGGCGTTGCCCGGGGGGCACGACGTCATCAGCAAGCCCGAGCAGCGGATCCGCACGCAAGTCATGGTCAACAAGGACTTGCTCGCCATCGTCACCAAATACGTCAAGATCGCCGCCTTGGAATTCCAATCGAGGTGCCCGGCCTTGGGGACTGGGTCTGGCTGTGACGGCCGTGCCCCGTTGCCTGCGCATCACGCGCACCACACAAACGCGCGCGCGCACACACACACACAATCACCCACCTACCCACCCACCTACCCACCCACACACACCCACACACACACGCACACACACACACACACACACACACACACACACACACACACACACACAAACACACACTGATTCGACTCCTACGGACACCTGCCTTCAGGTTCCGGGAGCTGGTGCTACAGACGAAGCGGGACATCGAGAGTGGCAAGATCCGGGTGGAGGATGAAGTTTTCACGGACAAGCAAGCCGAAGCAATGGACGAAACGCAGTGGCAGGTACAGGGGGTTTGCATTGTTCAGAAAGTGTACCGTGCCGCAACTGTAGGGCTGCGTGTACAGCGCAACAGAAGTGTTCACCTTCGTTTTATTTTTTTTGACATTCAATATGTTTTTGCACGACCCATGTTATGCGACAGAGTTCCCCAAAGACAACAATGAAACGGAATTGTTTTGGGTTAAAATTGAGCCAAAACCAGCCGTGACAGTATTCAACTGCAAAAAGTAGGTTTGTGTTCAATGCGTTGTATTGTATTGTGTGGTGTGGTGTGGTGTGGGGTGTGGTGTGGTGTGGTGCGGTGTGGTGGGGTGGCGTGGCGTGGTGTGGCGTGGCGTGGCGTGGCGTGGTGTGGTTTGGAGTGGTGTGGTGTGGTGTGGGGTGAGTGAGTGAGTGAGGACACCCTTGTCACAGCCGGGGGATCACTGCCACCCCCGGGCCGCTGACTGCCGTGCGAGGTAGAGAGCAACACCAGTCTTGTCCTTGTCCTCGTTCATGTCTCCATTGTTCATGGGCCGCAGGGAGTGTTTGCCTGCAGAGGTACCCCTGGGTACACATCGCATGGTGCGTTAAGTCCACCCAAGGAAGACAGAGTGCGGCGGAACTTGCCTTGCAGAGGTTCCTCTTGTGCTTTCTTAGCTCTAGTCTCGGGGTTGGGCGGGCTTGTGGTGTGGTGCGGTGCGGTGCGGTGCGGTGCGGTGCGGTGCGGTGCGGTGCGGTGCGGTGCGGTGCGGTGCATGGTGTGGCATGGCGTAGTATGATGTGGGCTGGGGTATGGTGTGCGGGTGAGGTGGGATGGGGTGGGGTGGTGTTGCATTACGTTGCGTTGTGTTGCGTTGTGTTGCGTTGTATTGTGTTGTGTTGTGTTGTGTTGTGTTGTGTTGTGTTGTGTTGTATTGCTATGTGTTGTGTTGTGTTGTGTTGTGTTGTGTTGTGTTGTGTTGTGTTGTGTTGTGTTGTGTTGTGTTGTGTTGTGTTGTGTTGTGTTGTGTTGTGTTGTGTTGTGTTGTGTTGTGTTGTGTTGTGTTGTGTTGTGTTGTGTTGTGTTGTGTTGTGTTGTGTTGTGTTGTGTTGTGTTGTGTTGTGTTGTGTTGCGTTGCGTTGCGTTGCGTTGTGTTGTGTTGTGTTGCGTTGCGTTGCGTTGCGTTGCGTTATGTTGTGTTGTGTTGTGTTGCGTTGCGTTGTGTTGTGTTGTATTGTGTTGCGGTGTGTTGTGTTGTGTTGTGGTGTGTTGTGTTGCGTTGAGTTGTGTTGAGTTGCGTTGCGTTGCGTTGTGCTGTGTTGCGTTGCGCTGTGCTCTGGTGCCATGCGTTCCCGCCGATGTACGCCGTGCAGGGGTTGGTGCGCTTGGGTCCACACCTCTGCCCGTCCCTGGCCCTTCTCAAACCCTCCCGAACAGGTGGAGGAGCTTGAAAACGCCATGCGGTCGAGGCTGATGGAGGTGGAAAAAGACCGATTGATCAAGAAGTACGCCCACCACTTCGTTCAGAAGGAGGCGAAGATTGCCCGCTTCTTCGACATTCTGCAGGGCACTGACGTGTGGTCGTCGTCTTTGCGACAGGGCTACGGGGGAGCGCACTCAGACCTCTTAAAAGACGCTCCGTCGCAGGTGTCTCTTGCTGTGGATTGGGGGCAAACGCCGAGTTCTGGTTTGAATACCAAAACAAGTGTTGCTTGGGAGCCACACTTCTACACACGACCTCCTCCTCAAATAGCAGAGGTGGCGTGGGACAGCAGATGTAGTGGGCCACAGGCGGTTGTCCACGTCTACACGCAACCGGTAACTTAGGCATGAGGTCAAGTCTGGGGCAAACAGTACAGTAATGATAGGCAGGGGGGGTGTCCCATACTGGCGTGTTGGTCGCGGTGTAGCCCAATGGGGCTGCATGCATCGAGAAGGTAGTGGGTCGGCTGACCCCCTGCCTGTTTTTGGAGTGTGTGAGTGTACCACTTCTGGTGCTGAAACCATTGCAGTATGTGGACGGGGGTGCACACCCGGCGTTTAACATGTTGATCACTATCTGCTGGACCCAGAATTTCGCAGTCATCAGAGTTCCAGGAGCCTCCCTCGCCAGTGGGCCAAGTTTCTCTCTAAGATGTTTTTTCGGACGTTCCAGAACATTTCCAGGAATACTCCTGTACATTCTGTTCCGGAATATGGGCGAGTCCCTGGGATGCGCTTGTGTGGGGCCTTAAGAATTTAGATTTGAAAGTTTATGCCGCAGGCGCTGTAAATTTCCGGCCATACTGTTTTCTGTGACACCAACAACGGTGGTACAAATGGTAGCCACAACGCATGCACTTTTGTGCGGGGCTGACCCCAACACGCAATGGGTATGCAGCCACAACCCACAGGTGTGTGTGTGTGTGTGTGTGTGTGTGTGACATGGCAGGGGATACATAGCACACTCTATCACTTTTGCGAGTGTCACCAATACGGCAGGGGACAGGCAGCCACAACCCACACACTCACACACTTGCATGTGCCCCTCCAATACGTGGCTTTGATGAAGTCGGGGATATGTAGCCACAATGCATACGTTTGCATGGGTGGCCCCCGTATGGCAGGGGACAGGCAGCCACAACCCACACATTTGCGAGTGCATTGCCCTGGGATGTACAAACCAAACCCCACACACTTGCATCGGTGGCCCCAGTATTGCAACGGACGTGCAACCACAGCCCATAAGCATGCCTGTGTGTGGCTCCGATGCTGCGATGCTGCGATGCTGCACCAGTGGATACATCGCCGAAATCCAGTAAAAATTTTACATCTCATTGGGAATTGGGGGACAGCGCATCTATTCTTCGGCAAGACTTTGTTGCATCAACCTGATTACACCAGTTGTCACGTGGCCTCTGGATGCAAAACCATGCACAGCCTGATGGCGTCTTCCAGTTCTATGCAACGGAATGACTTCTGGTTGTGCGCCAGGGATGTTGGCCATTTTGCTTTTCATGGGTGCCGCCTACTACAACTACAGTCGCGGGCCAAGGTCATGCTCTGCATCGTTGACGGCTGCCAGTTCTGCATGGCAACCCGCAGTGACCCAGTTAGCACAACATACTCCACCATCATGCAACGTGGGGCTGTGTGGCTGGAGCAGGCAGTTTGGGCAAGTGACATGTGCCAGTTCATCACAAAAAAGCATTTATCCATTGCAATGGGGCGACCTTGCATGCCATGCTGCAGTGCCAATCTGGTGATGGGAGCGGCAGGGACACGTGGGAAAAAATTCAGAACAAAAATTTGGTGGATTCAATTGAAGTCTGTACGCTTTTTTTTCGACCTTACAAAAGGCTTTTTTTGCAGTTTTGTTGAATCGTACGCACTGGACCTGAGTTATTTTATGCCATGTTGAATCTCCCCCCACCCTCCACCCACCCAGCGCTGGGTGGGACCACTGCTCGGGTGATGAGCAGGAAAGATACAGGGTATGGGCATGAGGGAACCATCCCGCCCCAGTGCAAGGCACACATGGGTCAGCCAGGGAATCGCACAACGTCATCCCCCCGCCAAGCCTTGTTTTATTCTGCTGCTCGGAGGCTGATGGACGGTTGTTTTGAACTTTTGGAGAACTGTGCTCTCAGGCACACTTCACTCTCAGGCACACCAGCCCAACAAGGCCCACCGGCCAACAAGGGCCACACCTCCCAATGATGATGCATCCGCTGCTGCAATTGCCCCAGGCCTGGATACCCTACTCCAAGGGGGCGGGGGGGCGCCTGCTTTTTTTTGAAATTCTGGGTGCCCTCACCGATACCCCCGGGTGGGGGTAAGCCAACAGTGGGTGAGGAATTTTTCGCTGGACATCATGTCCAGCCTTTGAGTGATCTGTTACACAGCATTGTCAGAACTGGGCAATAGCTCAGTCGGTGGTGCATTAGGCTGCAGTGTGGGAGGTCAATGGATCAACACGTGGTATGCAGTACCTTTAAGGTGTCAGTGGTGTGCAGTCCTTTTCCATTTTTCCACACACCTGATCATGAAAGGGAGCCTTGCCCGATTTGTTTATTTGTGCGTGGTTGGATATTGGGGAGGTACCGTACCGCGGACAAGGCGTTCAGTGGGTGCCTGTCTCACCGGCTCACCCCCCCTCCCCCTCCCCCTGGGTAGGGGTGGGACAAAAGCAGTGCCTGCCCTGAAAAACGGCCCGCCTCCTCCAAGATTTCACCCCCCCTCCCCTCCCCCTGTATCACAACAAAGGGTCCCCCCCCCCCCCACCCGCCCGCCTACTGAGGGCTTTGTGCTCGGGGTCCAGGGTCCACAGGCCCTCAGCCCAAGTACAGAACTCTCATTCGTGACATTGTCGCCCCCCCCCCCCCCCTTCCCTCCCACCAATGACCCCCAGAAGCAGGTCACACAAAGACGTGGCACTGGACAAATCGGTTGTACTGCACAGTCCATTGGAGCAGCCCCCTCGGGACTCGATGCCCACCGTCGGTGTGCCGGGAACACGATGACCGGTGGGTGTTGCTCTCAAGGGTCGCCATGTGTCTCTCGGTCATTTCCGATGAAAACTCAAGCCCTGCCCCGCATTTGGGGGGGGGTGGGGGGTGAGGCCCGCGATTTCCCGCAAATTTTCGAAAGCAATTTTCCCGCAATTGCCTTTTGCATGTCCCCCTTCGCGTGCCTGTGGGTGCCCGGCGTGTCCCCTGTGCAGAGGTGTTGCCCGTTGAGGCCTCGGGAGGTTTGGCCACTGCACCGCAATTTCCCGCAATTTTCCGCCGTTGGACGCCCCCTGCCCGCAACTCCCCCCCCCCCCCGGCCCCGCACGGACTGTCACATGGCAGCGCTTACGCTCGGCACAGGGCAAGGACGACGAGAGGGCGCTGCTGCAACGGGAGCAGGAGGCGGCCCGGAAGATGCGGAAGTACGAGCAGTTCCGGAGGATGCACGACGAGCGCGTGGAGCGCATGCAGACCTCCGACAAGTACGCGCGCGAGTGCATCGTCGTGGAGAACGGCACCGCCCAGGCCGACGCCTCCGAGGCCCCGACGGGCCCCCACCCCGAGACCCCGCTCTCCATGACTCAGTCCGTGGACGCGTTGGCGGACGTGTCCGGGTTTGGGCTGAAGGCGCGGCTCATGCAGATGCGGGAGATGGAGCTGCGCAAGGGCGGCACCCCCGACGAGGACGAGGAGGAGCTGCCCACGCCGCCTGAGAGCCCGAAGGAGGCGCAGTCGGACACGCTGTCGAAGAAGACGGTGCACGAATTGAAAATCCGGCGGCTGCAGGACCTCGACATCATCTGGAGCACGTTGAAGGTGCGGCTTTGGGCTGTACCGGGGGGAGGGGGGCGGCTACGGGGCAGACTTTCTGCGACTCCAATTCTGTACGAAATGTCTGCGCGCAACTTGTTCGGTGGTTGTCAGGATTTGCACGGGTATCCCGTAGGCCGTACCTTCGCTCACTCGTGTGCCACGCCGGAGGGTTTGGTCCCCCCCACATGAGTTTCATTGGTCCCCCCGATGCAACCTCCTGGGGAATGCCCATGGCTTTCCCATGGAAGCCGCAGAAGTGCTGAAGTACGTGCCGGGGTCTGCCTGCCCCTTGTGCTGGTCCACGCATGGCCGCCTTTCGTCCGATCGCTGCGTTGAGCAGTGCGTTCTGTGTTCTCGCGAGCGGACGTCCTCCTTCAGCCGCGCCTTCCCGTTTGAGGCAGCCACTGTTTCTCAGGAGCAATTTTCGGGAACCGGACATAATTACAGACTTTGCCGCGCCAGAATTCGTAGATTCACAGTTTCCTACGCACGGAATCCCGCCCCCCCCCCCTCCGGTGGGCCAACCTCAGCCACCCCAATTGCCCTCAATCACCCGCAGTTGCCGTGGTCATTCCTTTGCTGTTGTCGACTGTAGTGCACTCGTGCTGAGGACTGCCATGGTGCGTTGTTGGGGGTTGTGGAGGTGGGGAGGGCTCCACAGCCGTCCCCAACCATCGACAGGCATACGCTTTGAGCAGATTCCGTGGACCCTGCTCCCCATTTCGCAACCCACGCCCCACCGCCTGTTCTGCCCGAAGCCGAGCCCCCCCCGGACCGCTTCACTTGTTGCCTCGAAGGTGGAGTTCCAGCACAAGATTGATCTGTACGACAAGTACGACAGTGCCACCGTCACCTTCCAGCACTTGGACAAGGTGTGCGCCCGAGGCCGTAGGGACAGGGCGAGGCGTTGCGTCCGCATATGGAGCAGCGTCGTTGTGTGCTCCTGTGAAAAAGGCGCCAGAAACGCTGCGAGACGCGCAGCGACCACTCCGCTTCGACCGCGGTTGGGATCCGGTGCCCTGTTGGTGTGAAAATCCCCGTCCATTGGTTGGGTTGGGTACCCAAAACCCGGGCAGCCGCCGTCGATGACCCTCCGACCGCCGTCGTTAACCGTTCAACCGCATTCCGTTACCCTCCATCTGGCGAAGAAGCGGGCACACACAACTTGCCACTTGATCATCCCCCGAGATGAACGCCAACAACCGTCGGCTGGTGGCGGTCGCCGCCTGAATTCTGCGCGCCGGGAATAGTCCAGGGGATCCGAACGAGTCGCGGAAGGGGAGGAAGGGGTGTCGCCCACACCCGGTCGACCTCCGGGGCCGCCAGGCGCTGGTCCCACGCGCCGTGGCATGGGGCCCTGAGGGCCTGCCCCCGCCCCAAGAAGAGGCCCCTGTCGCCGTCCGGGAAGGCCATCCTGGCAGACGGGGGCCTGGGGACCGTGGGCCACAGTCCCATGCCCGTCGGCGGTTCTAGGCCCCTCTGGGCCACGCTGCAGTTGGGGGGGGTTTGGCACAAGGCCTCGGTATTCGGTTGTTTGCCTTTGGTGGCGCCTCTTGGCCTCTCGCCACTGCTCATTCTGACCCTCTGTGGGCCCGAACGTGTTTTGGTCGTGTCAACGGAGCCCCTGGATGAATTGTCCTGTTTGATTACTCCGGGGGTTGGCTGTCCCGGAGATGGGGTGTTGCCCGTGCCGTTGACCGGGTGCATCCCGATGCACACTCCGAGTCCATGCGGGGGTTTGCCGACCCCAGCACTGACTCGTGCGCGCTGGGGTGTGCATCTGCAGGATAGTTTTCCTGACAGGGGCTTCTAACAACCACAATGCTTCTTTCCCTCTTGTTCTTTCCTTCTCCTCCTTCCGCGCTCTGCAACATTTTCGGCGAGCGCGGTCTGCCCTGTCCTATTATCTCCCCTTGCTCGTCCCTTTCCCCATGCCCAGTTTCCTCTGGGCCCGCCCTATTCTTTCTGTCCTGGGGGGCATTGGGTGGCGGTTGAGCGTGTTGCTGTGGGGAGGGGTGCTGAAGAACGGGTGACTGTCCAGGGCCCCGTAAAGGAGCAACAACCAGACGGAATGTCACACAGGGGGGCTGTTAATTTCGCCCGGGGGCTGTCCTTAAGAAGCCTCATATTTGTTTTTGTTGAGGACAGCTCGAAAGGACAGCCCCCAGGGACCACCAGCCGCCAACCGCCAACCGCCACCAACCGCCAACCGCCGCCAACCGCCGCCAACTGCCAACCACCAACCGCCAACCGTCAACCATTGTTCAGAACTGTTTCTGTGGTCTTGTGTGTTGCCCATGTCTTGACCATGAAGCAGAAAGCGTCCCCGTGAACCTTCGTTTCTGTTGGCGTTACGAAGCCCCCCCCCCCCCCCAAGGACAGCCCCATTTCGCCCTGAAACCCCCAACCCCTAACGACCCTGAACATGACCGTATGACCCACACCCAAATCCATCAGATGGTCCAGGTGATGTTGTGGCACTACTAGACCAGTGGATGCAGTGGAGGATGAGGGAAGGGGGAGGGGGCAAAATGCATCGGAGCGCAGTGTTCGCAGGCAGCGGAGCAGTGGAGGTAGACCACGCAAAGCGGACCGCACACGACCGCCATGGCCGCCGACAGTCCAGGGCAGTGCAGGCAGCCTCGCAGGCAGTGGGAGGAGTACTGGGCGGCGCGGACCGCAGCAGGAGACGGAGGAAAGCAAGACCGGCACAAGTACCGGAGCCTACTCCAGTCAACAAATGTGGGGGACTGTCCAGGGCCTTTTAAGTCCCTGAGTAGATGATGTACCGGGAGCTGCTGCTCTGGGGTCCAAGGGTGTAGTCCAGGGCTTCTTTAGAGTACCGAACAACGAAGGGGGGAGGAGGTGCACCCCCCCCCCCCCCCAAGTACCCACCGGCGTACTCTTTCAGCCTTTATCCCCCCCCCACCCCCCAGCCCCCCCACCCGCCCCAGGCCGATGCCCGGCGGTCAAGGTGGCTGCCCCCCCTGTCTTGGGGAGCCCCCCCCCCTTCCCCCTTGGTGACCTAGCTCGATGCCCCTTCGATGGCGTTCGCGCGCGCCAGAAGCCCCCCCTCCCCCAACTGCAGCGTGGCCCAGAGGGGCCCAGAACCGCCGACGGGCGTGGGACTGTGGCCCACGGTCCCCAGGCCCCCGTCTGCCAGAATGGCCTTCCCGGACGGCGACGGGGGCCTGTTCTTGGGGCGGGGGAAGGCTCTCAGGGCCCCATGCCACGGCGCGTGGGACCAGCGCCTGGCGGCCCCGGATGCTCGAGTATAACAACCCTTGGGATGGCGGCCTGCCAGTGTGCCTGCTCGTTTGCACTGCTCCCACAGCCCCCCCCCCCCCCCCTCTCCATTCCAATTAAGTAAGTTCAGGTCGGAGTCCATGTTTTTTTCTTTTACTCGTGGCGCAGTTGTGGATTGCACTTTCATGTGCAAGATCTCTACGGGTGGTCCCTCGGGGGCACAGTCTTCTGCCGCTGTTGGGGCATGGGGCACTGACACGGGCCCGGGTTGCCCTCGCCCTTGCGGCCCAGCGTTGCGCGCGTGCGGAGGCCTGACCGAAACGAACAGACCCAAGCCTGTCCCACTTCCGTGGGATTGCGGGGCTGTGCCAGCCTGTCGGGCCATGGGGCCATCGACCTGTGGGACTGTGGGGGCTGTGGGTTGTGGGGCTGTACCGATGCAGAAAAACTCGTGCCGTGTGCACAGTGTTGCCCCCCCCCCCCCCTCCTGTTTTCAAACCCCAACCCAATGGGCCCTTCACCCCCCAAACCAACCCCCCCCATCCACACGGACGGGGGATTCCCTCCTCAAAAGATGAACAAGTACGTGCACCGGGAAGTACTGACCGGCACACTCACTCAGCCTTGATGCCCCCCCCCCCCCCCGCCCCCCGCTGTTTGTGCTCACGTAGAGCTGCGGGGCACTCTGCCGTGGCTTGCACTCCGCACTGAAGATCGTTGCCGTGTGGCGCCTTCATGTGTGGGTGCTGCAACCCGCCAGCGACGGAGAAACAGAAACCCTGGGCCAACACAGCGGCTTTGGTGGGTCTTCGTGAAAGACGAGGGGCCAAACGGCGCCGCCGACTGCCAGGACACGGGCAACATCCAACGCCCCCCCCCCCCCCCCCCCTCACCCCAAAGTTTTGTTTTCCCCCACGATGGTCACTTGGTTTGGGGGGGGGGGTCCGGGGGGGTGACCCTCCATTTTGCGGGAAAAAAACTCAAGCGCAGGGCTGGGACCTGCCCAGCCTGAGGCCCTTCCCCCCTCCTGGTCACAAGAGAACATTCCCGCCGCGACCACTGCCCCCCCCCCCCCCCCCACACACGCATTGCACAGGCCATTGATCTGTGGCGGCGCGCGTCGGAGGCCGTGCTGCGGCGGGAGCACGCGCTGCAGGAGTTCGAGGCGAACGAGGGCCCCCTCTCCCCGTCCAACAAGGAGCCGCTGCACGTGCAGCCCCTCCTGAGCGCTGCGCAGGGGGAGAAGATGCGGTCGAAGCTGTTCTCGAAGTTCTGTAAGGCCGGGCTCGAGTGTGAGACGTGCGGGCGGCGGATGGAGGTCGACCTGGGGGACACGCTGACGTACAAAGGGCGCAATTATTTGGAGAAGATGAAGGAGGACTACACGCGGGTGTTGGCGCTGCTGGAGCGGAAGAAGGCGGAGAAGTGACCCCTTCGGGGGTTTGGGGCATCGGCATAGGGCCTGTACGCGCTGTCGACGGTGGAGAGACCCCCCCCCCCCCCCAAACAACGACAAGCCCCGCGGTGGCCGTGTCGTCATCGTGGACGACGACCTGCGCCGTCGGTAGCCCGGACCGTGCGCCGCATCCGACAACGCCGGCGGGCGCTGCAGTCCTGACCCCTCAGCAGCGCACATCCCCTTTCCCTTGACGGCCCCGCTTGGCTGTGGGGGACGCGGCGCCCCCGTGTCACCGGACGTACCCCTCCCACACCCTCCCCCTCGTCTGACGGGGGACTCAGGACCCCTTCGGTAGTGGCCCCCCTTTCCGGATCACACACCCCTATTTTGGTGGTGCCATTTCCCCCCGGGGGCAGGGGCTGGGGCTGCGTCGTGATGCATCGCGTCGTTGTGCGCTGCTGCCCATCCGCCGGTTTGATGGCTCGTGGGACTTGAGGTGTAGTGGGCACTTGTGCGTCATCCGCCGTCTCGTTTGCTGCAGCGAAAGGCGCCCATGACACGTCCGTGAAGCGCTTTTCTCTCCGACTTTTGCTTTGCACCTCTGCTTTGTGCCGGACGGTACCGGTCGTGCACACGCATCGGTACCCCGGCGCCGGGGGGGGGCCGGCCTGCATTCTGACGGGCGTGGCATGACACATTTTCCCTGGCATTGATGTGTCTTTGTCTCCCGTGGATTGCACTGCTGCCGATGACTACGATGTTGCCTCCTCCTCCAATGCAAAGGGTCATCCTGCACTCTCTTCCAACGGACCTTTTGCGAAAGGGGCCCGGGGCCGTGTTCGTCTTTCTTGTGATCTGCATGTGCTGCGTGTTGTGCTGCCTTCGCCTCAACCAACAACACACAGCTCACACGTCACCAAACGGAGGGGGGGGGGGGGGGGCAGAGGCCAAGGAAAAGTTTGCGTGTCTGCAATCGGCCTCAAATTTCCGGCCCCTTTTAATAAACGTCATTTCCCCCCACGAAATTGTTTGGGGCGGGGGGGGGCTACGCTAAGGCCGGCGCAGCCTCCCTCGCGTGCGCGCCCAAAAGCCGCGCCACAAGTGTCCCCCATGGCCCCCAAACGAGTGCCGACCGCCGCTCATTGCCCATGGCCTCCACCGCAGATCGCCCACTGACCGCCCTCCGTTGTCCCACTGGACCCCCATCGGACCGGTCCCTCCGGCCCAACGGACTGACCGAACTCTTACCCAAAGCGGCCGGGCCCCCCGCCCGAGCGGCCGGAGCGCGGGCGCTGCACGGGTCGCTGCCCCGCCGCACGCGCCGCTGCATGTCTTGGCCTTTCCCGTGGAAACGGACCCTCCCCGGCCACATCGACCTCCTCCCGGCCGCCCGTCACGGGCCCTTCTTGGCGTCCCTCTGCCTTCCGCATGCCCCGGATGTCCTCCGGCCGCGCTATTGCTCAACCCTTACCCCCCCCCCCCTCCCCCCCCCGGGGGGGGCTCAGGGGGAGTGCTGACTGTGCGCCGCAGGGGCATTCAGCACCGCATTCATTTGCCTCAAGTTTGGAGGGGGGTCCGACGGGCACAATGGCGCGGCGCAATACTCAAAACCGATCAAAATGTCGCGACCACCACTGCCCATTCAAACGCACGGTTCACGCAGGGTCCCATTCCCCGTGTTCCCGGGATAAGTGCGCATTTGCGCGCCGCGGGCGCCACAGACTTGGCGTCCCCAGAGGCCAAAACAAACTTTGCGTGCGTAGAATCGGCCTCAATTTTCGGGCCCCCTTTTGTAAATTTCGGTTTTCTCGGAGGAGTATGAGGGGACGGGCGGGGCTGGCCAGGGCCCCAAACGCCAGGCCCGCCCCCCCCCCCCTCCTCCCGGCCGCCCCCTCTCGCCTGCCTTGAGGGTGAGCCAACACCTTCGTGCACCGAAAAAGGAAGGCGGACCGACGGCCCCACTCTGAGGGTCGGGCTCAAAGCCCCCCACCACCAGCCCTCAGTCACGCTGCGGTCCATTTTGTCAGGCAGCGAAGAATTATTTTGTTGTCCCGGGCCGGGGCTGCGGGACTGAAAGGAGGGCGTGCCGGTTGTGGCAGCCAGGGCCTCCTCCTGCGGGGGGCCCGCGACCTTGTGCCCATCGAGCCCTGGCTGCACAGCCCCACCGGGGGCCACCGGCGGGTTGTTGGGCACCGGGATCGCCCCATGAGCACCGGCAGATTTGTGCCGGATTTGAGACGTCATGACCCCCCATTCTGACCCGCATCCGCACGTGACCTTTGGGAATCCTCCCGCTCCCTTGTCCAGTTTCTACCCCGACTCCATGCAATTCCCCCCTCCCCGCCTCCTGTGCCTCTCACTTACTTTTGAATGTTTCGCTTCGGTTGTCAAACAAGACCAACGAAATGCGCATCTCCGTTGTGTAGTACCCAACCCAACCCAACCCCCCCCTTGTCTCAGCCCGACCAGCTCCAGAGACCATTAATTTGGTACCTGACTTGATGTGACACTTCCGTTGCCCACGCGAGGGAAGTGGGTCGTTTTGTGCAACACGGTAACCCCCCGCCCCCCCGCCGGTGGACGCCCCCTCCCCCGGCCCTTTGCACAGTCCCCCAGACGGGGGGTGGGGGCGTTCTTTCACTCAGAAGTCTACAGCGTTGAAGGCGCCGAACAAAACTTTGGAAAGGTCGGGTTTGGGTCCTCGGCATGCCCCCCCCCCCCCCGGGTCAAGTCATCCGGGGGCTCCGTTGGCACGACCAAAACACGGTCGGACCCACGGAGGGTCAGAATGTGCGAGGGCGAGAGGCCAATAGGCGCCGCCAAAGGCAAGCAAACCAACACCATCGCCTTCTGCCAACCCCCCGACCCCCCGACCCCCCGGGGGGGGTCACATGGTGACTGTTCCTCCCACTCCGGGGGGGGGGGGCTGTCGCGCGTTCTCGGGGGCCTGTCCATGGGGCCGAGGTCGTGGTCTGCGGATCTTGTGGTGCCCCTGTCGCCCTTGACCACGTGACGTCCGCTGCAGTGGACCAGCGATCCGAGGCCGAACGGGCCCTCCTCCAAAACGGACCCGCGTGCCACACGTAGTCCCCCCCCCTCCCCCCGTCCCTCGTTCAACCGCCGCGAGGGCCTGTGTCGCCTGGGCCCCGGACCGGGGGCTTCGCCACGGGGCAAGGGCCACGGTCTCGTAATTCACTGCGTGTCTGTCCGACTTGTGTCGGTTGACACATCCGTTTTTGAGAACATGAGACGCACTGTTCGGGACTCGGTCGCCTCTGCCCCTCCGTCCAGGCGCTGCATGATGCCGTTGGGGGTCCCACCCCCCCCCCCCCCCTCGGAGCGGGGGCTTCCACGCCTGCAAAGCGGCTTGTGCATCGGCCACTTTGGCCACTTTGCGACGGAAAGGGGCCTGCGGTGAAGGCGCTACGTTTCTTTCTGCGGGACGTGCTGATCGCTGCCGGTGCCATTCTTGCGGGGGCGGGGGGTGGGGGTGGTGAGGGCGACGGTTGTATGTTGCACCACCGGAGGGCGGGACTAGCGCCTTCAGTCGGCGACGGCACATCGGTAGCCTTGACCTCACCACTTTTGGGGGGCTGCACGCACGCCCAAATCCTGTGGATCATGTACTCGTCCGTTTCCGGAGTCAATTCGGCCAAACCGAATTTGGACCCGCTTGACTATTTCTCCGTCCGTTGAACGCTGCTGACCGATTGGGGCAGCGCTTGTGACGCAGCGGAACTGTTGTTGGGGTCGGAAAAGGTGGGGGTTTTGGTGTCACTGAGCGGACCCTTTTGTGACCCGTCCACGTGAAGTGGGTTCCATGAAGTGATGTGGTCGACCAATGGGCCGGGGGCAGGGGGGGGGGATCGAGTGGCCTCTTTTCGGACAAGCACCTCAATGCCTCGTAGAGACGTCGCGGCCCTGGCTGCTGCGGGCCATGCCTTACCTACACTTGTGTGTTCTGCGCTCCACTTTCTCTTCCTCCCTCTGACTACACGGCTATGGCTCATTTACTTTTGCGGACACTACCACCTACATCATTGTGTGTTTGTGTACGTGTACAGGCGTTCGTTCTATGGGGACGGCGGGGCTCTCCGTATGCTTCAGGGCGGTTGCATTCGTGTGCAGTGCGGTGGCAGTGCAAGGGCTTTGCGCGTGGGATGCGAACCTTAGGACAGCGTCGACAGGAAAAGAGAGGTGCACATGCCCCACGCATCCGGGCATGATAGGGCGGTTCCATGGCAACATCGCTATTGTGTCCCCTTCCGAGCAACATCGATGCCCAAGCAACACCATGTGTACCGTCACTTCTTCACCCACACGCAATTTGACGGGGCCATTGGTAAAGATCAGCAATGAATATTTGTTGTTCCCGTGCACATCCACGCCCATGAGACATCGACCGCAAGTTGAGGCCGCGTCTGCGGGACATGGCAGGGGGAGGGTATTGGTAGCATGTGGTGCACTGATGTCCTGACTGCTTTCCCATGTCCTGTGTCAAGGCCCAGGCAATCCTGTTCCATGCAGTGCCAGGCATTGGGTTTGTCCACTTCTGTGGGTTGGAGTTTCTGGGACAACGGGAGGGTGTGGGTGTGAAAGGGCTGCAGCGCAGCATAGAACTACAACTGGGTATTATTACCACCGCAAGCAGGGGATAGACACTATTTGCAAGCCATCATTCCCAGCACAGTACATTAATCAATCTCCTTGTACATGCCGTGCAAGCTTCCTCAGCCGGGCTGGGTAATATGAGGCCCAGCGGCATACTTATAGGTGCACTTGCGGTTAGGATAACAGAACGCCTTGCCATCTCCTCCATCCTTGCCCTCAGGTCTTTGGCCCATGCCTTAGCTTGGGCACTGGGCTCCCATGGCGCAGGTTTGAGATGTTGAGGAGCTTCCTCATGTGCACCAAAACACCCACAAGGCTCATCAAAATCGAAAAAGTGAGATAGCTATGTAACCTCTGCACTCAGATTACTCATATTTGTCTATTCAAATCTGAGCATTGTGGGTCACCATGAGGGAAATTTTTTTGTTCCCTGGTCCACAAAGGTCAAAAAACTGCTCCGAGCGCCGCTGGCACCAAAGTTGGTTGTTCCTTGTTCACTAGTGGTGTGAGTGGGTGGGTCTGGGTGGGGGCCGGTCTGACACGTAAGCCCCCCTCCTGTGCTTGTATTGAGTACCGTATGGTTGTTGACTACCCTATCTGGAAGGCTCACAGCCTTATGGCACGCACAGTCGGGCACCTCAAACAAGACATGGTTGGATTTGTGTCAATTTGAAGGACTAATGACTGAACTTGTCACTCAAGCGACCAAGCCCGACCACTGGGCCCATACCTGGAGAACTTAATTGCACTAGGGACGTGGCAGCAAATGCCCAAGAAATGGCATCGCACTCTCTTGGGGCTCCATGACATTGTGGTGCTACAATAGAAGGAGTAGCTTGCTCTTTCTAGTTGAACGCACGTGGGTTTTTTTTTGGAGGCCATGAACGAGGTACTGAATCTTTCACATCTGGCCGCAACAACAATTTGACTAGCTCCAAGCAACCGGAGGCAAAAAATTGCATCGCACAATTAGGTCTGGCCACCCAGAACCGATCGATTAAACGGGGCGCAATGGACGGTTCGGATGAATTAAGTGTCCTTGCCACCACATTTGTAGCCGATTGATTGTCATGCACCCAAAGGGATGCATGCGAGGCAGCTTTGGGCACTCAAGGAGAGCGCAGTAAGGGACAAATTGAATGCAAATTGAATACCGTCTGGGAGAACATCAAGGCGGTCGTAGAGAGAAGTGCATTGCTCGAGGATTGAAAAGAATAGTTCCTCTCGTGATCCGAATCCCGCACTTTTCCTTGGCAGATTTCCTTCGAGCCTCTCATCATTGCCATGTCTGCCCGCTATCTTTTGGCATTTGTGTGTGTCGCCCTGTTGTTGACAGTGGCGGCAGGCCAGACCTGCTGTGACACCGAAAAAGGGTGCGGGAAGGCCGGGACTAAAGAGGATTGCGCAGCCGTCTGCGATATTACTGCGGGCAACGCTCAGGTCTGCAAAGGGGTAGAACTAGAGGTAGAAGTCTCGGTGGTCTCCAGACTGTGGCGAACCATATCTGTTGAGGGGGGGGATTGGGGCCTGCAATTTCTTGCAATTTTCCGCAATTTTCCGCAATTTCGCAATTTTTCGGAATTCATCGCATTTTTTTCGTAATTGCTCTGGCCAGTCCATCTTGCACGCCTGGTTGTGGCCGTTTCTGGCAAGAATGAGGAGTATTCGGTCTGTAGCAGTCGTGCAAAGCCTGTGTCTCACCAACCAAAGACGTCTGTGCAGTCGCATATTGAGGGTCGGCTCCTGCAATTGTGATACCAGTGGACCATGTTGTACGAAACAAGGAAAACCCTTTCGCTACCAGTCCAATAGTATCGCTCCCTGACGCTTCAGGAGTGTTGCTTACACCGTCGCAATCTTCCCGCAATTTTCCTGCAATCTATCGCAATTGGACTGGGTGCTCCATGACCGCAATCCCCCCCCCCCTTCCCCGCCCCCCGGGAATCCATTCTGGCATCTGGGCCCACATCGGCCCCAGGATTGCCTGCTCTTCTCTTCTGTCTAACCTGAGGTCCGAGGGGGGTCGTTTCATCTGCAGCGAGACCATAGCCGCGCTGATCTGTGTCCCGTCATCTCAGGTGTGCAAAGAGAACTGCGCAACTTCCGTGCAGTGCACCTGCAGCTGGTACAACAACCAATGCCGTGACGCCGTCCAACTCGCCTCCCAGGGCCTTTCGGATCTTGTCGGTGGGGCAGTCGGGCTCGCCATGTGGCTCCTGGTCCTGCTCATCGCGGTCCCCGCGGTGATCCTGCTGCTGATCATCATCTGCATCGTCTGGTGCTGCTGCTGCAGGAATAAGGGCCAGGTCCAGTAGAAGGGCCGTAGCAGAGGGTCTGTTGTTCTTTGTAGATATTTGACCCGCAAGGGGGCCTGCATGTGTGTATTAGCGGTTCAGCCAATTTGTGGCTTCGCCATGAACTCGATGTCATAGATGCACCACCTCCTTTGGCGAGGGTGTTGGTTGCACTTCGGTTCGCATAGTCCGCCCAGGACCAGTCTTTGGAGCTCTCGGCCTGTCCCTTCGTTTGCTTCCTCAGGAGTCTGGGCCCGAGGCCCAGTCATGGGCGTCTGTCTGGGAAATGGTCGGCAACGAGGACATGGCTGATCTGGGCCATGGCCTGCGACCCACAAACTCCCCCCCCCCCCCCCCCGAGTACTATACTATGCAAACACAACGTGTTGATGGAATGGGCTAAAGCAAGGCCAAAAGATGGGGATGTGGGCACACTGATCCAGCACTGGGCAGTGCTGCCTCTGCACACCAGGACATGCGTGTGTGGAGCGCTTTGTGGCCCGCCTGCGCCCCCCCCCCCCCCTGCGCAACAACCGCTTGACGCAACGGCCATGCCCCGGCCAAACGCTTGTCTGACGCCACTTGTGGGACCATGGTCTTGTCCAAGCGACCAGCCCCCGGCCAAACGGCGCTGTTGTACTTTCAACCGCCGTGTTCTGGCCACCCGCCCATGTCTTTTTTTTCTCTCTCGATGCATCGGCCCCTCGGCAGAGCTCTGTCTGCATGTCTTTTTGTTCGGGCCGCCCCCGCCCGTGGCCTGTGGCCTGTGCACAACACGTGCACGGCAGACCGGCCCAGGGGGAGGGGGGCGGGGGGCACAGGCCGTTGGTTCCGGATCGATTGCTTCACGACGCAATGCGCCCGAGGCTGTGCCAAACAAATACGACTTTCCTGATTTGTGTGGGGCGGGTGTGGGGGGCACCTGACGCCATGTGCGCATGTGTGCGTGTGTGTGTGTGTGTGTGTGTGCGGTGCCGGTTGTGTGCGTTTGTGTATGTGGCGGGGGCCAGGGCACACGAGGCTCTGAACACCAGACAACCAGCGCAAACCAGGCCCCATGACCTGACGCAATGATGTTGCGGACCGAACGATTTGGAAGGTATTGGGGCGTCCGGGCCCGGCCCAAAGTGCCAAAAGGGGGGGGGGGGGTCGATGGTGAACAGCAGGAGAGACGGACCGCGGTACAGACTGTGGGGGCAGCGCGTGCGTGTGCGCGGGGTACCTGCGGGGCGGCGGGGTGTCCCATTTTACAGCGAAAGGCGTGCTGTCCATGGCATGCGCGGTGCACTTGGCAAGAACTTGCGTTGCGTGGTATCCCCAGAGAAGGGGCGGTGGCACCAGAGACCGTGCTCTCCTCGCTGCATTACTTGACGCTGCAGCCGCCAGACTGGGGGGGGGGGTGTCTGCAGTCGCGCACGGTGTGCGCGCGGTGCAAATACCCCTCCGCCGCAGACTGCGATCCGCTGTGGTTGGTGGTTCACCGCCGACGGTCGCTCGTCAACTGAAGCTTTGTTGCCGCTCAGGCGCGACGGAGCACAGAGGCACTTTCTTTGTTTTTCTGCGTCCGGCCGATCCCGGAGCGCCCGTCCGGCGAAGAGGTCGAGACAGGCCTGCGGAGGCCCTACTTCTGTATGTTCTGTGGTCATGGGGCATATGCCTCGTTGGACTTGCAAGCCAGTGGAATGACCACCCAATGCTGCGTTTGCGTCGTCCCGTTGCACGTTCTTTGGGTGACATTCGAAGTCGTTTTTCTTGTTCGTGCCGCAGCAATGCCCTTTGTCCACTGCACTCTGCGACGCTGCACTATGTTTGTGGTGGGGGGGGGGGGCGGCAAGCGCTGAAGGCAGGGAACATTTAGAGCGAAGACTTGGAGCGGCTGCGCAGCATAATCTAATCTGATGTTTAGCAATAAACAGTAGCTTAGGCCCGGCAGTGACAGATCAGGTCACTGTGTGTGGTATCACGGGAGACACAGGCTTCGGCAGCAAGTTGGGGGGGGGGGGGGGGGCACTGTCAGTGCGTCTTGTTTCCTCTTCATAGTTTGATGATGTATTGCCACCATTCGGCCCCATATCAGTCGGTTTTGATGATTGGGTTCAGGTGCTTGTGCTGGGCCTCCGCAGTGTTTGTGTTTGTACCAGTGATCAGTGACAGACCTGGACAGAGGGGGAGGGGGTGTCAAACGCTACCACCTATCACCCCCCCCCCCCCTCTGTTCCTTGGCTTAGCTCACTTTAATTAGACCTGACACCCCCCCCCCTTTTCTGGTCCCCTCCCTTTGACTCCTGCCCCCCTGCCCCCTCCCATTCAAAAGGTGATTGAGGGGAAGTCGGAGTCAATCTGCAACGGGATTTCACTCATAGTCCCCACATATCGAACGAAGGCGGGCGGAACAGGGGAGAGGGGGACATGGGGCAACGGCACATTGCAAACAACACAACAAATGATACCTGGACCCACCAAAGTGAAACCATCGCAATCGCAATCAACCGCAGCTTACACAGCCCCAGACCACTCGAGCAAATCTCTCCCCCTCACAAAGTTCTGGCCCGCCCCGGACTTTCAATTGTGGTGGGAGAGGCGGGTACAGCCCCTTGGCCGGACCATCCCCCCCCCCCAACCTCCAAAAGGGGGCTTCATTGACTGGAACCCCCTTTAGGATCCCTGGGACGGCCCAGAGGTGACTCGGACCCCAAAGGTCAACAAAAAAAAGGGTATTTTTTGGAGTCTGCATGACGAGGGGGTCAACAGAAATCATCATTTGTCTGGGATTCAGTGAAAATTTTCCTCTCCATTTTTGACCGCTGAAAAAATTTTCTTCAGCGCTTTTGGCACCAGATTTCATAATGGCTAATTAATAGTCTCGGTTGATGGAGCCCCTGTATCCCCTGGCCCCAGTACTGGGGGCTCTATTGACACCTCCTCCCCCCCCTCTCCTCCCCATTTGAAATAGACCAATGTTGCTCTGGGGTCTCTGAAGTGGGGCCATTGTTCAAGTTCACTGGATTTGGCACCCGCAACTTCGCCAAAAACTGCCCGCTGTGCTACCACTGGGGTGCTTGGCTGTGAGCCAGCCCAAAACCCCAAACCCGGTCCGGCAATTTGGGTCTGCTGTGCCCAGAAAGGAGTCAGCTACAGGCAATCACCCAAGGGGACACACATTTAAGCCGAACAGGTACACTTGACAACAACGACCACGGATTCCCATGCCATTAGTGGAAGATCTAGTAAGTGTTGTATGGGACCGAAGTGAGTGGCCACATCGCACAACGAAATGGAAATCAGATAGATGAGGCAAAACGTCGTTTTAGAATTGAAATAGTAGAGGAGAATCTGTGCATAGGGTTCGGATGCAGTGCATTTGAAGGATGGTCAAAGATTTTTAAGGTTCACCATCCCGTGCCCCACTTCTTTCAATGGAACTTTGGAAAGGTTGGCATATGGGCTATCTTTAAGATATTTGGTTCCAAGTCATGCAATAATACCCATCAAATGAAATATTCCACCTCGGATCAAAAAGCTAATTTTTCCTGAAAATTTATACGTTTTCACTGTGTTTTTCAAAAATATTGCTCGGTATGAGGGGCACGTATGTACTCTTTGTAATCTGTAAAGGAGACTTTTTTTTACTCAAACAGGTGTCGGGTAGCTGTGGTGGGGTCAAGGTCATCTGGAAATCACTTGGGCAATGTGGGCAAGTGGAATAACGTGCACTACACAGCCATTCAGGGGAGGTACATTCTCTTGGTGCATGCGAAGTGCGCTTTTTTCGGGCACGTATTGTGGACCTGAGTCCCGATGTACCATTCCCAAGAGAAAGCCCCAAAGAAGATTGGGAAATTGCCACCATACTCGCCAAATCACACCCAAAACCATCCAAAGCATACACCACAACAGCAAACTTTCCGATTTTGAATGCACAAAAAACGCGACATTTAATGTGCTGCCTGATACATAACTTGTGCCCACAAGTGCCACGGACCAGGGGAACAAGTAAACTCTCATGTATGGACCACTCCTGATGCAACCAACATAGCTGCCACACAAGATGATGGCGGGGTGTGTGACCAGTCAGGTGACAGGTATGCTTGGGTGAGTATCCGGGCCTCTGCGTGCGCAGTATGCACGCAGTGCCCACGCAGTGCAACATTCTGGCCATCAACCCACGAGTAATGGACCTACCGTATTGTGTCCTTCAAGTGGGGAGGAATCACTAGCTCCTAAGCCCTCACATATTGTGGCAGGGTAATAGCTGTGGTGGCTGCAGCGGTACTTGGGGTCATGTATGTATCAATCAATACAAAGGGCGCCGCGCGGGTGGGTCGCGTGGTGCATCAGGGGCTGCAACACCTCATGTAGCAAAGTTGTATGTGGCATGGCAAGCGAATGTTGACAAAATAGGGACTAATCAAACCGCCCAAAAATATGAAAGTTGCAAGCATACCATTAGTTCAGCATGCAGACCTGGGGTATTTCAAATACTCTACTCAATGGCTTTGGGATCTACCCGCCATACCGCATCAGCCCCCCAAGAGATGGGAAGAACCCAGGGAATAATCTGCCATCCTTGTTGGAACGTTCCCTGGGTCCTTGAGTGGTATATTTCAGGGCCAGAATTTGGTGAAAGGTGGGGGTTTTTGTGTCACTGAGCGGACACTTTTGTGACCCGTCCACGTGAAGTGGGTTCCATGAAGTGATGTGGTCGACCAATGGGCCGGGGGGATGGGGGGGGGATCGGGTCGCCTCTTTTCGGACAAGCACCTCAATGCCTTGTAGAGACGTCGCGGCCCTGGCTGCTGCGGGCCATGCCTTACCTACACTTGTGTGTTCTGCGCTCCACTTTCTCTTCCTCCCTCTGACTACACGGCTATGGCTCATTTACTTTTGCGGACACTACCACCTACATCATTGTGTGTTTGTGTACGTGTACAGGCGTTCGTTCTATGGGGACGGCGGGGCTCTCCGTATGCTTCAGGGCGGTTGCATTCGTGTGCAGTGCGGTGGCAGTGCAAGGGCTTTGCGCGTGGGATGCGAACCTTAGGACAGCGTCGACAGGAAAAGAGAGGTGCACATGCCCCACGCATCCGGGCATGATAGGGCGGTTCCATGGCAACATCGCTATTGTGTCCCCTTCCGAGCAACATCGATGCCCAAGCAACACCATGTGTACCGTCACTTCTTCACCCACACGCAATTTGACGGGGCCATTGGTAAAGATCAGCAATGAATATTTGTTGTTCCCGTGCACATCCACGCCCATGAGACATCGACCGCAAGTTGAGGCCGCGTCTGCGGGACATGGCAGGGGGAGGGTATTGGTAGCATGTGGTGCACTGATGTCCTGACTGCTTTCCCATGTCCTGTGTCAAGGCCCAGGCAATCCTGTTCCATGCAGTGCCAGGCATTGGGTTTGTCCACTTCTGTGGGTTGGAGTTTCTGGGACAACGGGAGGGTGTGGGTGTGAAAGGGCTGCAGCGCAGCATAGAACTACAACTGGGTATTATTACCACCGCAAGCAGGGGATAGACACTATTTGCAAGCCATCATTCCCAGCACAGTACATTAATCAATCTCCTTGTACATGCCGTGCAAGCTTCCTCAGCCGGGCTGGGTAATATGAGGCCCAGCGGCATACTTATAGGTGCACTTGCGGTTAGGATAACAGAACGCCTTGCCATCTCCTCCATCCTTGCCCTCAGGTCTTTGGCCCATGCCTTAGCTTGGGCACTGGGCTCCCATGGCGCAGGTTTGAGATGTTGAGGAGCTTCCTCATGTGCACCAAAACACCCACAAGGCTCATCAAAATCGAAAAAGTGAGATAGCTATGTAACCTCTGCACTCAGATTACTCATATTTGTCTATTCAAATCTGAGCATTGTGGGTCACCATGAGGGAAATTTTTTTGTTCCCTGGTCCACAAAGGTCAAAAAACTGCTCCGAGCGCCGCTGGCACCAAAGTTGGTTGTTCCTTGTTCACTAGTGGTGTGAGTGGGTGGGTCTGGGTGGGGGCCGGTCTGACACGTAAGCCCCCCTCCTGTGCTTGTATTGAGTACCGTATGGTTGTTGACTACCCTATCTGGAAGGCTCACAGCCTTATGGCACGCACAGTCGGGCACCTCAAACAAGACATGGTTGGATTTGTGTCAATTTGAAGGACTAATGACTGAACTTGTCACTCAAGCGATCAAGCCCGACCACTGGGCCCATACCTGGAGAACTTAATTGCACTAGGGACGTGGCAGCAAATGCCCAAGAAATGGCATCGCACTCTCTTGGGGCTCCATGACATTGTGGTGTTACAATAGAAGGAGTAGCTTGCTCTTTCTAGTTGAACGCACGTGGGTTTTTTTTTTTGGAGGCCATGAACGAGGTACTGAATCTTTCACATTCAACGACAATGTGGCATTCGATGCCTCCCTAATTAATTTTCAGGAAGAGAGGGGGGCAGGGTGGTCTGGCCGCAACAACAATTTGACTAGCTCCAAGCAACCGGAGGCAAGAAATTGCATCGCACAATTAGGTCTGGCCACCCAGAACCGATCGATTAAACGGGGCGCAATGGACGGTTCGGATGAATTAAGTGTCCTTGCCACCACATTTGTAGCCGATTGATTGTCATGCACCCAAAGGGATGCATGCGAGGCAGCTTTGGGCACTCAAGGAGAGCGCAGCAAGGGACAAATTGAATGCAAGTTGAATACCGTCTGGGAGAACATCAAGGCGGTCGTAGAGAGAAGTGCATTGCTCGAGGATTGAAAAGAATAGTTCCTCTCGTGATCCGAATCCCGCACTTTTCCTTGGCAGATTTCCTTCGAGCCTCTCATCATTGCCATGTCTGCCCGCTATCTTTTGGCATTTGTGTGTGTCGCCCTGTTGTTGACAGTGGCGGCAGGCCAGACCTGCTGTGACACCGAAAAAGGGTGCGGGAAGGCCGGGACTAAAGAGGATTGCGCAGCCGTCTGCGATATTACTGCGGGCAACGCTCAGGTCTGCAAAGGGGTAGAACTAGAGGTAGAAGTCTCGGTGGTCTCCAGACTGTGGTGAACCATATCTGTTGAGGGGGGGGATTGGGGCCTGCAATTTCTTGCAGTTTTCCGCAATTGTCCGCAATTTCGCAATTTTTCGGAATTCATCGCATTTTTTTCGTAATTGCTCTGGCCAGTCCATCTTGCACGCCTGGTTGTGGCCGTTTCTGGCAAGAATGAGGAGCAGGGCTCAGAAGTACCCAGTTTGGGTACGTTTAGCGGAACACTATCCGGGAAATGGGCCAAGGTAGGAAAAATGGGGGAAAATGGGGGTAAGTGAGGGAAATCCAGATTGCTTGGTGGAAAAATGGGAAATTTAGGGGCTGAAAAGGCCAAAAATCAAGGTTTAGGTTGGCAACAAGGCTGTGGGGGGGGCGCATTGGGGAAAGCTCCCGAGGAAAAATGGGGAAAAATGGGGAAAGCTCCCGAGGAAAAATGGGGGGAAATGGGAAAAATGGGGGAAAATAGGGAGGAAATGGGGAGGAAACGGGGGGAAAGGGGACCGGTTGCACCACCCAAGTTTCCTTATTTTCCCCCATTTCCCCCCATTTTCCCCCATTTCCCCCCCATTTTCCCCCATTTTCCCCCACTTTTCCCCATTTTCCCCCATTTTTCCTTGCCATGGGTACATTGTGGGTACGTTTGTGGGTACAGTACCCGCCACCGGAGCCGGGTACTTCTGAGCCCTGGAGGAGTATTCGGTCTGTAGCAGTCGTGCAAAGCCTGTGTCTCACCAACCAAAGACGTCTGTGCAGTCGCATATTGAGGGTCGGCTCCTGCAATTGTGATACCAGTGGACCATGTTGTACGAAACAAGGAAAACCCTTTCGCTACCAGTCCAATAGTATCGCTCCCTGACGCTTCAGGAGTGTTGCTTACACCGTCGCAATCTTCCCGCAATTTTCCTGCAATCTATCGCAATTGGACTGGGTGCTCCATGACCGCAATCCCCCCCCCCCTTCCCCGCCCCCCGGGAATCCATTCTGGCATCTGGGCCCACATTGGCCCCAGGATTGCCTGCTCTTCTCTTCTGTCTAACCTGAGGTCCGAGGGGGGTCGTTTCATCTGCAGCGAGACCATAGCCGCGCTGATCTGTGTCCCGTCATCTCAGGTGTGCAAAGAGAACTGCGCAACTTCCGTGCAGTGCACCTGCAGCTGGTACAACAACCAATGCCGTGACGCCGTCCAACTCGCCTCCCAGGGCCTTTCGGATCTTGTCGGTGGGGCAGTCGGGCTCGCCATGTGGCTCCTGGTCCTGCTCATCGCGGTCCCCGCGGTGATCCTGCTGCTGATCATCATCTGCATCGTCTGGTGCTGCTGCTGCAGGAATAAGGGCCAGGTCCAGTAGAAGGGCCGTAGCAGAGGGTCTGTTGTTCTTTGTAGATATTTGACCCGCAAGGGGGCCTGCATGTGTGTATTGGCGGTTCAGCCAATTTGTGGCTGCGCCATGAACTCGATGTCATAGATGCACCACCTCCTTTGGCGAAGGTGTTGGTTGCACTTCGGTTCGCATAGTCCGCCCAGGACCAGTCTTTGGAGCTCTTGGCCTGTCCCTTCGTTTGCTTCCTCAGGAGTCTGGGCCCGAGGCCCAGTCATGGGCGTCTGTCTGGGAAATGGTCGGCAACGAGGACATGGCTGATCTGGGCCATGGCCTGCGACCCACAAACTCCCCCCCCCCCCCCCTCGAGTACTGTACTATGCAAACACAACGTGTTGATGGAATGGGCTAAAGCAAGGCCAAAAGATGGGGATGTGGGCACACTGATCCAGCACTGGGCAGTGCTGCCTCTGCACACCAGGACATGCGTGTGTGGAGCGCTTTGTGGCCCGCCTGCGCCCCCCCCCCCCCCTGCGCAACAACCGCTTGACGCAACGGCCATGCCCCGGCCAAACGCTTGTCTGACGCCACTTGTGGGACCACGGTCTTGTCCAAACGACCAGCCCCCGGCCAAACGGCGCTGTTGTACTTTCAACCGCCGTGTTCTGGCCACCCGCCCATGTCTTTTTTTTCTCTCTCGATGCATCGGCCCCTCGGCAGAGCTCTGTCTGCATGTCTTTTTGTTCGCGCCGCCCCGGCCTGTGGCCTGTGGTCTGTGCACAAGTGCACGGCAGACCGGCCCAGGGGGAGGGGGGCGGGGGGCAGGCCGTTGGTTCCGGATCGATTGCTTCACGACGCAATGCGCCCGAGGCTGTGCCAAACAAATACGACTTTCCTGATTTGTGTGGGGCGGGTGTGGGGGGCACCTGACGCCATGTGCGCATGTGTGCGTGTGTGTGTGTGTGTGTGTGCGGTGCCGGTTGTGTGCGTTTGTGTATGTGGCGGGGGCCAGGGCACACGAGGCTCTGAACACCAGACAACCAGCGCAAACCAGGCCCCATGACCTGACGCAATGATGTTGCGGACCGAACGATTTGGAAGGTTTTGGGGCGTCCGGGCCCGGCCCAAAGTGCCAAAAGGGGGGGGGGGGTCGATGGTGAACAGCAGGAGGGACAGACCGCGGTACAGACTGTGGGGGCAGCGCGTGCGTGTGCGCGGGGTACCTGCGGGGCGGCGGGGTGTCCCATTTTACAGCGAAAGGCGTGCTGTCCATGGCATGCGCGGTGCACTTGGCAAGAACTTGCGTTGCGTGGTATCCCCAGAGAAGGGGCGGTGGCACCAGAGACCGTGCTCTCCTCGCTGCATTACTTGACGCTGCAGCCGCCAGACTGGGGGGGGGGGGGGGCTGTCTCTGCAGTCGCGCACGGTGTGCGCGCGGTGCAAATACCCCCCCCCCCCCCCGCCCCAGACTGCGATCCGCCGTGGTTGGTGGTTCACCGCCGACGGTCGCTCGTCAACTGAAGCTTTGTTGCCGCTCAGGCGCGACGGAGCGCAGAGGCACTTTCTTTGGTTTTCTGCGTCCGGCCGATCCCGGAGCGCCCGTCCGGCGAAGAGGTCGAGACAGGCCTGCGGAGGCCCTACTTCTGTATGTTCTGTGGTCATGGGGCATATGCCTCGTTGGACTTGCAAGCCAGTGGAATGACCACCCAATGCTGCGTTTGCGTCGTCCCGTCGCACGTTCTTTGGGTGACATTCGAAGTCGTTTTTCTTGTTCGTGCCGCAGCAATGCCCTTTGTCCACTGCACTCTGCGACGCTGCGCTATGTTTGTGGTGGGGGGGGGGGGGCGGCAAGCGCTGAAGGCAGGGAACATTTAGAGCGAAGACTTGGAGCGGCTGCGCAGCATAATCTAATCTGATGTTTAGCAATAAACAGTAGCTTAGGCCCGGCAGTGACAGATCAGGTCACTGTGTGTGGTATCACGGGAGACACAGGCTTCGGCAGCAAGTTGGGGGGGGGGGGGGGCACTGTCAGTGCGTCTTGTTTCCTCTTCATAGTTTGATGATGTATTGCCACCATTCGGCCCCATATCAGTCGGTTTTGATGATTGGGTTCAGGTGCTTGTGCTGGGCCTCCGCAGTGTTTGTGTTTGTACCAGTGATCAGTGACAGACCTGGACAGAGGGGGAGGGGGTGTCAAACGCTACCACCTATCACCCCCCCCCCCCCCTCTGTTCCTTGGCTTAGCTCACTTTAATTAGACCTGACACCCCCCCCCCCCTTTTCTGGTCCCCTCCCTTTGACTCCTGCCCCCCTGCCCCCTCCCATTCAAAAGGTGATTGAGGGGAAGTCGGAGTCAATCTGCAACGGGATTTCACTCATAGTCCCCACATATCGAACGAAGGCGGGCGGAACAGGGGAGAGGGGGACATGGGGCAACGGCACATTGCAAACAACACAACAAATGATACCTGGACCCACCAAAGTGAAACCATCGCAATCGCAATCAACCGCAGCTTACACAGCCCCAGACCACTCGAGCAAATCTCTCCCCCTCACAAAGTTCTGGCCCGCCCCGGACTTTCAATTGTGGTGGGAGAGGCGGGTACAGCCCCTTGGCCGGATCGCCCCCCCCCCCCAACCTCCAAAAGGGGGCTTCATTGACTGGAACCCCCTTTAGGATCCCTGGGACGGCCCAGAGGTGACTCGGACCCCAAAGGTCAACAAAAAAAAGGGTATTTTTTGGAGTCAGCATGACGAGGGGGTCAACAGAAATCATCATTTGTCTGGGATTCAGTGAAAATTTTCCTCTCCATTTTTGACCGCTGAAAAAATTTTCTTCAGCGCTTTTGGCACCAGATTTCATAATGGCTAATTAATAGTCTCGGTTGATGGAGCCCCTGTATCCCCTGGCCCCAGTACTGGGGGCTCTATTGACACCTCCTCCCCCCCCTCTCCTCCCCATTTGAAATAGACCAATGTTGCTCTGGGGTCTCTGAAGTGGGGCCATTGTTCAAGTTCACTGGATTTGGCACCCGCAACTTCGCCAAAAACTGCCCGCTGTGCTACCACTGGGGTGCTTGGCTGTGAGCCAGCCCAAAACCCCAAACCCGGTCCGGCAATTTGGGTCTGCTGTGCCCAGAAAGGAGTCAGCTACAGGCAATCACCCAAGGGGACACACATTTAAGCCGAACAGGTACACTTGACAACAACGACCACGGATTCCCATGCCATTAGTGGAAGATCTAGTAAGTGTTGTATGGGACCGAAGTGAGTGGCCACATCGCACAACGAAATGGAAATCAGATAGATGAGGCAAAACGTCGTTTTAGAATTGAAATAGTAGAGGAGAATCTGTGCATAGGGTTCGGATGCAGTGCATTTGAAGGATGGTCAAAGATTTTTAAGGTTCACCATCCCGTGCCCCACTTCTTTCAATGGAACTTTGGAAAGGTTGGCATATGGGCTATCTTTAAGATATTTGGTTCCAAGTCATGCAATAATACCCATCAAATGAAATATTCCACCTCGGATCAAAAAGCTAATTTTTCCTGAAAATTTATACGTTTTCACTGTGTTTTTCAAAAATATTGCTCGGTATGAGGGGCACGTATGTACTTTTTGTAATCTGTAAAGGAGACTTTTTTTTACTCAAACAGGTGTCGGGTAGCTGTGGTGGGGTCAAGGTCATCTGGAAATCACTTGGGCAATGTGGGCAAGTGGAATAAGTGCACTACACAGCCATTCAGAGGAGGTACATTCTCTTGGTGCATGCGAAGTGCGCTTTTTTCGGGCACGTATTGTGGACCTGAGTCCCGATGTACCATTCCCAAGAGAAAGCCCCAAAGAAGATTGGGAAATTGCCACCATACTCGCCAAATCACACCCAAAACCATCCAAAGCATACACCACAACAGCAAACTTTCCGATTTTGAATGCACAAAAAACGCGACATTTAATGTGCTGCCTGATACATAACTTGTGCCCACAAGTGCCACGGACCAGGGGAACAAGTAAACTCTCATGTATGGACCACTCCTGATGCAACCAACATAGCTGCCACACAAGATGATGGCGGGGTGTGTGACCAGTCAGGTGACAGGTATGCTTGGGTGAGTATCCGGGCCTCTGCGTGCGCAGTATGCACGCAGTGCCCACGCAGTGCAACATTCTGGCCATCAACCCACGAGTAATGGACCTACCGTATTGTGTCCTTCAAGTGGGGAGGAATCACTAGCTCCTAAGCCCTCACATATTGTGGCAGGGTAATAGCTGTGGTGGCTGCAGCGGTACTTGGGGTCATGTATGTATCAATCAATACAAAGGGCGCCGCGCGGGTGGGTCGCGTGGTGCATCAGGGGCTGCAACACCTCATGTAGCAAAGTTGTATGTGGCATGGCAAGCGAATGTTGACAAAATAGGGACTAATCAAACCGCCCAAAAATATGAAAGTTGCAAGCATACCATTAGTTCAGCATGCAGACCTGGGGTATTTCAAATACTCTACTCAATGGCTTTGGGATCTACCCGCCATACCGCATCAGCCCCCCAAGAGATGGGAAGAACCCAGGGAATAATCTGCCATCCTTGTTGGAACGTTCCCTGGGTCCTTGAGTGGTATATTTCAGGGCCAGAATTTGCCATGACAAGTTTGCCATCTCACTCACTCCTTTCTCAAACAGGTGCAGGGGTCTCTTGGTACTAACAGCCCTGGTTTGGGCAGCTTGCAGGCATTTGCTGTGTAGTGGGTATTTGGGGACAGTGGGTGGAGCTGCAGATATAGCAACCTGCATGGAGAAAGGCTGTTGACTTGAATCATAAAATCCCTGGCTCAGAGTGCGGTAGGGACAGCATCGGCACATGGTCAAGAGGCTTTGCAGCCAGCACAGGCTCGCAGCCCTCTTTTACGGGAGATTCTTATGGAGGGGAAAGGGAGGGCTTGGCGGTGGGTTCGAGTTCGCAGTAGATTCGGGACGTTGGCTGGTGCTGGTACCCCTCCTTCATATGTGTGGTGTTCTCCGGGAACAGTGCAGGGGGGTTGGTGAGTAGGGTGGCATTTTCCCGAAGGTTGCAGCGAACCTCTTACCCAACGGCAATCTGGAGGGGGACAGACGTGTGCCTTCCATGACATGATGGACGCCATTGATGTATTCCCTGTGGACTAGGCATTGCAATGGCACCGGTAGGGCCAGAGGTCTGATTCCCAGCACCAATGGGCCACTGGGGGCTGGAGCCCCTTGCCTTCCAGGTGAGATTGAGCTGCAAAAACTAAACCCATGGAGCTGGCAGAAACACTGGAGCCCTCAGGTGCAACATGGCCGGACGCCCTGCACCAGAGCTGTGTCATCTGCGGTCAGCGTCCGGCCCAGTGGACCAGAGACTGGCTCAGACTCCAAGAGGCAAAAAGGCGAGGGCCCTCGCAGTATAGGCCCCTTGTAGTGCGTTCACACCGCCTTCTTCTGTTCATCAGACTGTTTATCGGGGCGTAGCTCATTTCTGGTTTTGTCCAGTGTGCAGTCTGTAGCCCTCCGGCATCATGTCCGACTTCGATGAAGACCGAGATGTGTTGTGGAGGGAGGAGGAGGGGGACTTTGCGCCCGAGTTTGCACCCAAATTCAGAATGGTGTGCCGGTGTCTGTCATGGCTTAGGATGCCGCATCTTTGTGTGCAAGCCACCCATTCCATGCAGGTGCTGAGTTCCCCCCTGTGGGGCGCCCACTCTGGGATCCCTGCCTCTTCAAAAGGGGCTTCATTGCCAGACAGCCGCCAAATCTACGATAGTCGGAACACCGTTGGCAGTGGTATTTCTGTTTCAGGGCATGCAATCCCTGTCCCCCCCCACCTGCTCATTCTGACCCCTCAGGGTCAGAATGAGCAGTGGCGAGAGGCCAATAGGCGCTCCAAAGGCAAACAATCAAATACCGAGGCCTCGTGCCAAACCTCCCCCCCCTTAACGCCCTTGGAAACTTGGGCACTTGTGGTGCCAGATTTTGGTGTTGAAGTGCCTGGCCAATGACCCCCCCCCCCACCGGTACCCAACCCATTTTGAAGCCCCGAAGGTCATGTGCATCACACCCTCGGCAGCTCAACACCTGCACCGCTTTCCCAACAGACTCAGGAGCTGCAGCACAACAACGGTGACGAGCAAGCCTGTCCTGAACCCCTGATAAGAAATGGGAACATGACGCATCAGGTACGGGCTGCACACACCTCCCTGCCTCCGGGCACATGCCTCACTCACGGCCTTGGCTCCGCACGGCCATTGCGTGTGACCGTCGTTCTGCGTAATGTGTCGTGCTCGGTCCAAAGCGGTGCGTTTATCACGGCGCTGTTGTCCATTTGTCGACTCTCGCGCGGCCTGTGTTACCACAATCCTGTGACCATATCAGCCAACACATGGAAACTTGCATCGCATTGCCAGCAAAACAACGACCCACGCGCGCCCTATGGAGGGCCCCCTCGCAGGCAACGGGGCATGCACATGGGGCTCCGGGGTGCGGTAAGGCACATGTGCATCACATATACATAGCCTCGTTGTCGTGCTGAGAGGGAGGAAAGGACGCAACGGGAGCGTACAGGATAAACATAGCCGCATGCGGACGGAGCTGTAGATGTGATGTATGTTGGCGAACGCTTTGATGAGCTTGAAATAATTGGCAGTCACACACATACACGCACACCTAGGTGAGGGTGGCGTACACGGAGGGCGCTAGTGCAGACACCACGAGTGTCATTCTCTGAAGCACAGGGGCCGCCACTCTGACCCACCTGCAGACCCATACAGGCCTTCCTCTATAATATGGCGCCACCCCCACATACACACACACACAGGACGGCAGGAGGCACCCCCCCTTTCAAGTGGTGGACACGGGGCCAGAGAATGGGAGCCAGGAGCCACATACCATACGCTTCACACCACAACACGCGCGCACACGGCAACGCAGGCCGGAGACACACAAGCGGCGGCGAAAGACGTGGGTGTGCGAGGCACACGGACACCCGCCGTGCAGAGCGTGCGCGCTGGCACACAGGGGAGTACGGTACTGCTGTGCCCCAGGGCACCAGGGGCACCCGCGGGTGCGTGCGATGTGCCCCCCTGCCGCGGGGCGAGCCCCCACCCCACTGCGCCGCCTGGGGGCGCGCAGTGCCAGCCAGAGGACGCCAGGTCGGGGGGAGGGGGGACAACCCCCAGCCCCCAAGAGACGCGTGACGCACACGCCGGTGAGGGGGGGGGGGGGGGCACACACCAGGGGCGCCCGGCGCCCAGAGCCAGCCCCACCCCCGGCGCACGGGGACGAAGCGACGGAGGGGAGAGACGCCTCCCCAGGACGGCCCGCCGGGCAAACGAGCACGCCGGCCGGAGCGGCATGGACGTGCAGGCACTGAGGTCTCATAACCCCCAGCCGCCAGAGGCTCTGGCCTAGGCGAGGGTGACGACACTCAAGGGGGGCCAGTGCAGTCCTGATGATTCTCATCAGACATCCTTATTGGCACAGGCCCCCTCCGCTGGGCGCCCACCCCTGGACCCATGCAGGCCTTCCTCTTTAATATGGCACCCCCCCCCCCCCATACACACACACACAACAAGCGCTGACCTTCAGCCCACCCCCAACCCCTTCCGCCCCCTCCCAGCACATGAGCTCCAGCGGAACCCGTGGGCACTGCCCCCGCGTCCACCAACAGCACAGTGGACTCGCTCATTGGGGCCTCCACGCAGGGAAGCACGGAAGCACGGACAAGGGATGCAGGACGCGGTAGGAACACAGACGCCACCCCCTCTTGTTGCATGTCTGCCAGTGTCTCAACCCAGTTCCTGAGCCTGTCGACGGGGCACCAGAACACTTGAACTCATGGTTCGGTCGCATCGTGGTAGATCTTAGATGTTGAACCTCGCAGTTTGAGCATGATTTGAAAGAATTGGGCGTCACACACACAAACACACACACACCTCATGCCGTGGAGCTGGCCCGGCGGAAGCCACGGAGCCACCACCCCACTTCCAGGGTGGTCCTGGGGCAGCGAGCCAGGTTCTGGCCCAAGTGCATATCGCACTGGTCGAGGGGTAACACAGGGACGCACTTACACCCCTGGCCTGCACCGTGGGCCTGCTATGATGGGGTAAGCGACCCGACCCGAGGACGCCAGTGTGGCCTATACGGGCTCAACCGGGAGACCTGGTAAAAATGGTACAACCACACACACACACACACACACACACACACACACACACACAATAACCTCATAACACTCATAAAAACCGTCCTGCATGGTTTTGGTCTAGATTATATAAAGTGTTTTCAGTCCATAGTACTCCACATCGCCCTCACACAAGGAATGGACTTGGGAACACATAGAGCGCTCACCGGCATGTACCATACACTCACGAGATGTTTCAAGATTATGGGCTGCTGTGCCAGTTTTTTCGGCGCCACAAACGGCATCCTTCAGGGTTGCCCGCTAAGCGTCATACTTATCAACCTCATGACCAGCATGTGGAAACGTGTGCTAGATGCCCAACAGCAAGGCATCAAAGTCACAGTGCAAAGGCTTCCCCCCGGGGATCAGCCGGCACAAGCTCTGCATTACATTTTGACAGCTCTTGGGTATGCAGATGATACCTATGGGTTTGCAGCAGGGAACTCCACTCTCACCCCACTGTTAGACTGCACCTCCACCTGGCTGGAGGACACAGGTCAAGGTGTGAATGCTAAGAAGTCGGTCGGCTTTTCGTCAGATGAACGGCACCCAGTACAGGCTGCACTGCAGGGGGTGCCATTCCCTATTGCATCTGAGTTTAAATCACTGGGCGCACGTGTTCGCACCACTGATGCCACTTGCTCAGGGCCTCTCATACTGAAGAGCATCTCTAGAGCCTGCAGCTTGCTCGACAGAGTGCATGGTGCGCAGGGAAATTTTGAGCGCCGATGTGATGTTATCTCCACGATGATAACAGCCACTGGACTGCATGCTGCGGAAATAGTGCCCCTGCGGCCCAAAGACCTGCTGCCCTTTGTAACGAAGGTCATGAAGACCATATGGGGACCATCCCCGCCTGGCAGGGTAAAGGAGATTTTCTTTACCTTACTTTGCAAGGGACACAGAATTGCGCCAACTCTGGTGCTCAAATACCACCGCATCCTTTGGCTGGCACAGTTGTGTCGCACCAGAGGGGCGGGTCAAATTACCGCTCAGGCCATCTGGGAAACGACTCACAGTCACAAGGGGCCCGGCTCGTTTGGCCGGGCCATGCACACATCTCACGAATGCGGATGGGTGGCCACGCAGGGATGGTGGGGATGGACAGTTCCCGGGCGAAACGACCCCCTCCTCCTTTATGGAGACAAAAACACAGTGAAGCACGAAGTGTGTGAACAACTGAGATCGCAAATGTTGGACGCCTTGGTCCAACGCCGTCCCCGGCTCTTCGCGGGGGTCCACTACGCCACATGCAGACGCCTGGTGCAGCACAGCGTAGCCAGCTTTGCTACTGAACTCCAAAGGTCCATTCTACGAGGCATACTCTCAGGGGCGACATGGACAGCACTTAGGGCGTATCAGAGGAGCATGCGCACCACACCCACATGCCCCTTTTGTGACAGCGCCCCAGAGGACGAAGCACACATTTTCTGGCACTGCACTGCCTGGCACACGGCACGCACACATCACTTGCCTGGAGTCCTGGACGCTGCAGCACGCATACCATGCCTCCCCCCCCCAGACCAATGGCCTCCCCCCCCAGACCAATGGCCACCACTGCGATGCTGTGGGTTGGCACCTGAGATACCAGATGAGCACATCAAGTCAGGGACAGCCCTCGACTTCCTGGGCGCTCTACATAATATGTTTGTAGCCATTTTGTAGGCACGGAAACTAAGAGACGCACAGTCTCCAGTCATTTTCGCGGGCAGACTTTATCACAGCAGGTCCGGCAGTATCCCTACCACCAGCTGGTGGGACCTCTGCCACGGCCAGAGGAGAAAGGTACACTGCTGCTGCACACACCGAAAAAGCCCGAGTGGCAATGGGGGATGCCCTTTTTGGCTGATCTCCTGCGATGGCTGCGAGCACTGACTTGGGCGCAGGAACCGGGCACAGTGACTTTTCTAGAACTAGCGCTGGACTTCGAAGAGTTCGCCCAGCGCACCCTACCACATGCGCCGCAGGCAAAATTCAAGGGCACGACTCTCTCTCTGCAAGAGAGGGGCAGGGTGCTGCGGCTCGCGATTACCAGTGCACAACGGCTCGTCACAAAGGGCCAGCTGCACCCTGCGCGCATTGTTACACGATGTAGCTCACTAGTCCCCCTGGGAGGGCTAGCACTGTGCGGCCTGAACCGCCGCCCTTATTTTGCCTGCCGGACAGCGCTGCACACGCACATCCTGAAACTGACAGAATACTGTGAACACGCATGGGCCGCTAAGGTCGGCATACTCAGAACACAAGCACCGCGCGCATACGCATACAGGCCACGAAGGTCAGCTCAGGAAGTGGAAGAGCACAGGCTGCATCGTGCGCTACAGGGCGACCTGCAGACTGGATTGGCACCGTCGTCAGAACAAGTAGTGTCTGCCAAAGGGGGGGGGTCCAGCTCTTCTTTCGGGGCAGACTTCTTTCCGATCATTGGAGATAGCAAACTCCCACAACGCCCCTACACAGGCACGCACAGACACACAACCACACACAGAGCGCCGCAGCCAGTGCCACTGCCTGGCCAGGCGCAATGCTCTGCGCACTCGGCCACGGCGTGTATGACGTGCAAGCGACTACGGAGGACAGCCGAAGAGTGCTGTAAGCTGGGCCATCACGCAGATGAGCACGTAGCTCGGAGACCCCAACTGCAACTGTGCCCGCTACATAGCCTGCCACCTTGCCCGAGATGCACCCTCAAACAGACGGGGGTGCGCCACTGCTGCCAAAGGGGGCCCCACAAAGTGTGCACCCCAGTACCAGCGCACCGGAAGCGTGCTCTTTCCACACAGTCACTCCAGCCACACAAAAAACCCTGCCTGCAAAGGCCAACACGGCACCCACCAGGACTGCTGAGGTCCCCACACAAACCAGTCACACCTCCGGCCCACAAGCGCAGGAGGCCTAAAACACCACCGCCACGGTCCCCCCCAGTACCTGTCCCACAGGGGCCGGAGGAGAACGCAGCCGAGGATGTCGCCCGCCCGCTTTTTCTGATGAGGCATGGGACAGCAAACACTCTGGATACCTAACCAGCCAACCACAGAGGTTCTGATTCCGCAGAAGGGGGGGGTCCAACGTTCCACAGAGGCCTCAGCAGTCCTGAGCCAAATGGGGCGTCCTGCCCAGCGCTGCACAAGGATCCACCTCTACAAGTACAGATCACACACACACACACACACACACACACACACACACACAACAGGAAGGGCTTTTCTCACAAGCAGCTGTGGTATACCCGACGACGAAGTGCAAGTGCAGATGGCGTTTTGTTAAAATTGCACCGTCGGTTGAGCTCGTGTCGCTGACACACGCACGCGCGCGCGCCTGCGCGTTATTTTTGGGTTGTTGCGCGCGTCTAAAGGGGCGTCTCTCACTTCGTTTCTGAAGTGCACTTCGATGTGGCATGTGCTCTCGTAAGCAATGTCGACTCGCCGCTGGCCTCGCGCTGACAAACCCCAACTCTCATCACAACGGCAGGACGTATTCGACGGTGGGCAGCCACAACCGCGACATGCACACAAAAAGTCACCGCACTCGGACAGACACGCGAGGTCAAGCAGCTGGAGACGGCCGCATGGCCCACCCCTGCCCCCGGCTTTGGTGGGGACCGACCTGCAGAACATCGCGGCTGTACAGCTGTGGCTGGCCCAACAGGTGCACCCATCCTTCAGGCCTTCATGAGAAGAGACTGCAGCCCAAGCCCCAGCCTGAGCCCTAGTCTTAGCCCTTTGGCCCCAGCCTCAGCCCAACCCTGAGCCGGAGCCTCACCCCCGGCCCCGGCTCAAGCCACAACCCTGGCCCCAACCTGAACGAAGCAACCCCAGCCGCATTTCAGTGCACTCCGGTGAATCATTTTTCTTTCTGCTTTTTCAATGGGAATGCGTTGATACCATCATCACTCCCCAATTGGGAGGACCCGGCGGTCAGGCACCCCCGCATAGACCTCCCTGGCGACACCAGGGCCAATCCGATGGTCACATCGCCCGAAACCCAGATCCCATCTCCACGAATATCCCAGCGTCTCCTCATGAATGGAATGTCGCATCCGGTGACGAAGCAATGGCATTCAACAATGCCCATCCAACAGGAAGGATTTGGTGATCCTACGAAAGCAAGGAAGGGCCTCCTCCGCTGTGGCAGAGCAAAATGGGGCATTGAGTCTGTGCTGCAGTGTGATTTTGGAAAGCCAGCCCTCTTTGACGTGTCTGTGGTGGGTATCGGTGTTGGGTGGTCAGGCTGGTCCCATGACGTCACCACAATCACGGGCTGTGCGTAAACTCGATCTGAGCCACAACACACTGAGCCTTTTCATTTGATGCCGAGGCCAAACCAATCAAAACATAAGCGCAGTTATGCATTTGGCCGTACAGTCGACTTGTGAGCTCGCCAAAAGCAACACTGTGGACGTGCCACTGAAGCCAGCCAGTTTCACTGACATTGATTGTTACTCAGCACAATCCTCCCCCTCGCCTTTCGCCGCGTCCATTCCTTCCTAGCTTCAATCCAAGTGCATCGTTTCAGGGGGATTGGTGACTGAGACAGCCTCAGTGCCTCTGCCCCAGTGCCTGTACCTGTGCCTTTTTTTTGTCTGAAGAATGGCAATGCTACAGTCCAAACCTGAAGCTCAGAATATCTACATAAGACAACCTAAAACTATGTACATTGTTACCCGGTAGTCTATCGGGTAGCCTTCCTCTGTACCTGTGCCTGTGCCTGTGCGTGTGTTGGTGTACGTGTGTCTGCCATGTTGCCAACGCCTCTGTGTAGGTCATGGATTATATTTCGGAGCCGCACGACCCTCTGGCACAGAAACCGCTGAAAGTGAAGTTGATGAAGGCGAAAGAAGAGTTCATTGAGCAGGGCGGTGCTGCTGACTTGCCACAGGTAGGCCCCCCTAAGCCGGGTGCTTGTCTCGATGGATGGGGCATCGCCAAGCAGGGGCGAGGGAGTGTTTTGGGACCATGGACTGTCTGCGCATTGTCTGCAATACCACTTGTCAGTGGTCCTAATTGGACTGGCCGCAAACCACAAACAGCGTCCCGCATCCCTAAGTTATTGTAAACGTCTCCACTTTGAAATTGGACGCCGGTTCTGGCGGCCTCTTTGGCCTCATGCATCCGAACAGGGGACCGCAGGACAGCGAGTACCCGGCGTGCGGCAGCGCTCGCTGGGTACGCGGCACAAGCACGCCGTTCATACCCACACCCATACCCACCGGGGGTTGAGGACGAAGATCCCTGTTCGAGAGCCCTCACGTAACCCACTCCTTTCCCACCGGAATCTGTCTCAACAAAATGCATTCAACATTCGGTTTCCGGCCAAGCAGCATCCGCTATGTCTGATTGAGCTATGCCTTCGCCGTGAGGAGCCGGTCGAAGTCACATTCTGCCGGAGAGAGAGCCCAACAATAATCTGCTGAAACTCGAGTGATTCTGTGCGCTGCGATATTGCCCTCGGGAAGAGGGGCCCCTCCGGTGAGCCTTCGTTTCACAGAGAAAGGCGCTGACTGGGGCATCAGCTGGGCCTGGATGGGGGATCTCGGGGTAGACCGTGGCGGCAGCTTGGAACTGTGCTTTGATTCTTCGGAGGGTAGTGGGGCGAAATCTAAACAGCCCTCTCCCCCAAGGGAAGCCTAAGCAATGGCATGCGCGCCTCCCTCCCCGGACCACTTTACTGAAGACCGTCCCAGTCGCTCTGTCGCTTCCAGGACCGCAGGAACCATTTGCTGGACTGGGCCATTGCGCCGTATATATGCGCTGTCGGACAGCAGCAGAAGCAGTGCGGAGGCTCTGCTTCAGAAGGTGTGCTGAGTCATGCGATGTGCATACTTCCACACAGGCACACGGGGCATCAAATGGAAGCAGGGCAGGCAGGGCAAGGGTTCATGGATCTTCCGCTTCTTTCATCAAGGTAGTACTCGCAAGTACAGGGGAAGGGAAAATTTCGCCAAGGGGAGAATCTCGCCGTTAAGAAAAGTGGCGAAATTTTCCCCCGGCGAAATTTTCCTTTTTGGTGGAACAGTTCCATCTTTCGCTACCACTGCAGAGGGATTGTGTTTTCTGAGAATAGCCAAGCGCTTACGAACGCGCCTGAGCCAACCGTTTCTTGCGCAGATGTATGAAATCTGGTGCTGCCAATCTGGTAAGTGGTGCCGGAGGTACTGGCCCGTTTTGTTGTGGCAATTTGTTGTATTATTGCAGTTATTTGGGCGTATGGCATCTGGAGCTTTGGGTATTTCAAGGCTGGCGAAATTGTCCCCGGGCGAAATTTTCCCCTCCCCTGTGGCCGTCCCCAGAGGCCAAGGCACGGGAACGTCATTCAACAGCTCACCATGAAAGTGGCATGCAACTGTAGTACACCCATTACGGACACTAGAAAGGCCACGCAGGATTATTTGAAGACCACACAGCGCCTAGACTGGATGGCAAATGCTGCACAAGATTGGAAGTTGGCAGCCGCCACTGGCCCTGAAGCAGCTGGCAGCAGCAGAAAAGGCAGCCAATGTGATTCTGGTGCCTCAATTACTTCTGACTCCTCCAAGGTAGTTTGCTGGATTTGCTGGATAGCTTTAGCTCTGGTAATGATGCAAAGGAAGTCCGCCACGGCTTCCACTGCTGTATGTAATAACTGTCTGGTGCCGTCTGTGTTGTTCTGGTTCATGCAAGATTGTTGTTGTGGATGTTTATGGGTCACTGTGTGGGGGTGTTGGCTGGTTGGGGCTTGGATGCGTTGCCTGAGACCCCCTTGGGGGTAGGCCCACGGAGGGTTAAAACAGTAGGCGGGTGGTAGCAGCTTTACCGACCACCATACCCCACCCCACCCGCATCACAGAAAAGATGATGGGCCACAACACCCTACCGCACACATGCATTATGCCATGCAGCCCCTGTGGCAGGCGTGTTAGTTCCGTCGTTTCTCAACGTTTGATTTTGCGGCTCTTTTTTCTTTCCTCATCGGAATAGACATCGATGTGTTTGTTGCTCTGCATGATTTGCTGCCTAAGAAAGGGGTGTGTCTCTTTTGATGTCCATGTGGACTGTTTTAGGTGTGTGGTTCCTCCTCCTGTTCTTTGATTGTCTGTTGTGGTGCACAGTGTCCTCTGTCTGTGTGTCATAAGGCTGCATGTTAGTGGCAGCCTCAATGGCAGGCGTTTTTTTGGGCAACCTGTGCTGAAATGAGGTTACATGAGGGGTCGAAAAAGAGAACAGAATGCCATCAATTGTAGTGTAATGCCTGGACTCTTGCATGGGACCCATCAGTACTTTCCCTGACCGGTTTCTGGCTCCTGTCTGCATTGGGCAATAAGCTTCCTCTTCTGTGCAGATCAACACGAACGACAGTCAGGAGCTCAACGAAGTGCACATGCAGACCGCTGCCCCAAGCCTAAGTATTCAGAAGGTTGTTGAGGGCCTAATCAAGGGCAGAGACCGCTTGGAGAGATGCCTCTACCCTTTGTCCCAGCAACACCTATGTCCGAGCAATGCGAGGCGTTGGCTCTGTCACCTTTTGCATCGTGGTGTTTGACTGTGCCATCTCTCTTTCAACGGGAGTGTGCTGCATGCTGTGTGTGACCCTGAAATTGGGTTGAAGGATGATAGAAGTTTGTAGCTTGTTCTGCCAATTCGGTTTCAGGCTAGTGCCTGATGTCGTGAGTCAAGGCCAAGGCACAAAACAGGCAGGGTCCGGTGCTTATGCAACACCGCAACAGTGGAGAGATGCAAGACCCTTTGGGTGCAGCGTGTTGGTCGCCATCCGTAGAAGTGATGAGCCATCCAAAATATGCCTGGTTGCAAGAGGCGGCAAGTGGTGCTTGGTGCGGCGCAATGGGCGGTGCCTTGTCACCCGCACGCTTCGAGAATTCAAGGGAGATATCATGTGATTAGGCTTCCCGCAAACCTTGTGACTGCCGTAGCAACGTGGGTTGCCACAAACATAGTGCTTGCCGGGATGAAGAGGGCAATTTTTTCAAGCATAGGCTTGAATGTTGGCAGAAGTGGTGGCATTCACGGGAACCACAATAGCATGTTGTTGGGCCATGTGAAAGGCTGCAGCGCAAAGTAGTGAGAAAAAAGGAGAAGGTAGTGAATGTACACATAGGCAAAGGGGGATGGGGGCTTGGGAAGGGACAAGCACGGAAAGGGGGATTGATGAAAGAAACGTTCTGCTCGGCAAGCTGGGCCGAAAAGGGGTGGGGGTTGGGGGCATGGAATGAACCACATACCTGGCCAGCTTGGGCGCGGGAGGGGGGGCGGGGTAGGTTGGAGGAGTTGGGGGGGGGTTCATAGACCTAAGCGTATAGATGGGGGGGGGGATAAATTGTGTGTTTGGGAGGCTGATGGGTGGGTCGAGCGTACTCTTGGCCGACTGTACACCGGGTCAATGGGTACACAAACCCGTGTCCAGCTTAATCCAGCAAGTTTGGTGGCATGCATGACATCATAAGGTGCAATGTTAGGCTGTGTTTGGCACTGCTCGCATTCAGGTTGAATACTGTCATCATTGGTCATCTGTGGGACATGCACCAACCATGGTCACTTTCCAGCTACTGTCGCGTTGCCACGTAAAACACCTAGCAATCCCTTGGACACAACTAATGTGCTAGCTGTAGCCTGTGGCGGCGAAGTAGGCAAAGTGGAAAAAAATGCCCTGGCAACAATGGGGCTGTAAATGGTTGTGTCGGTTTGGGCCTGCATGCGGCTGTGTAGGACTGTGTGGGGCTATATGGGGCTGTTTCAATCACTATCAGCTTGCGATTCTTGCAATTTGTGATGACTGAATGTTGTGACATGATGCTGCGGTTGTGCTCCTTATCTCTTGGCTCCCATGGTCTCCGCAACTTGGAAGTGCACGAAGCTTTTACAAACCATATGGCACTAGCACGGCGAACTCCAGCATCCATCTACCACCCGGTGCCCTTTCTATCTATGATGAGGGGCCGCTTGCCGCTAAGTTTTGTGTGGTGCGACGCAATAACAATGATTTCAAAGATTGGTTCTAGACCTCTACAAGTTTAGTATTATGGGTGTTGTTGAAGAATCCTGCATGACTAGCTCCTTAGGATACCTGCTTGGCTCCCTTGCCTCAAAGAGGAAATTCATTATGATCTAGCCATCCGACCATCCATTTGTATTTATCATCCGCGGTGGACGACAACCTCCAATGATTTTTCGTCATATGTCTGGGCTTAAACATTGGGGACAACAAACACTTGGACGGCAAACCTTTGTGGTAATATCTATTTTTGTTGGCATTCTAAATTGGAGTCCGAGATGGTGCACTTCAACACACCATATCATCTGCAAGACGCTTTTCTAGACGTCAAGACCTTGCATTGCATGATGTACACCCCCTAGGCTGCACGGTACCTTGCAGAGCCCCTAGTACGCACATCCATCATCGACGATGAGACACAGTACTGCCATTTTGAGTTCACCTACCTCGTGGTGTCTAGCATCCTCATGAAGCACAATGGGTGCAATGCAAGGCTCCTCTGTCCCTTTACCTCCCACCGCATCCTACCAACCAAAAAAGTGGGATTTCATGAAATTGGTGGTGGAAGACACTTTCACACAATATACGTAAGCTCCATTGGTAGTATGGGTTGATGATTGGGAAAAGTGGAACCGCCTAATTCTCCATTTATGTGCAACTACATTCTGATCATGGCATTTGTATTGGTCAAGATTGGTGCCACTTCAAAGAGATATTGTTGGCGTACACTGACCATCAAGATGTCGCTTCTCCGCAATTCAAATTGTCAGTAGAAGGGCTCCTCCAGCGGATTTGTTTGCCATAGAGGACATAGGGGGCACCACTGCCACCCTTGCTACACTGTGGAGCGCACTGTGTGATATCTTCAACGATTATCAGGAGCCAAGAAATACACATGTTCGCCTCGTTTGAGGTGCCCCATTTGCTTGTGGTGCCATTTTCTCCATTTGCTGTCAATGGGAAAATATTTCCTTGATGCATCCTACACCACTACCAAAAGCTGCCCATTGTTGCATTTGCGGAGTGCATGTCGCGATGGGACTATGCAAAAACGGCGATGGTTGCCATCCTACCAAATCCAATAAGCATGCCATATAGTGAAGGCACATGAACCCATTGAACGGAAAGAATGTGCATTCTTTTCTTTGGCCTTATGTCGGATCAGCCGTATCTTGTTGGACCCAAGCTTGAACCTTAGTCATGCAGCTATTGCTTGGTTTCCTATCAAGGTGATTTTCTATCAAGGTGTGGATTGTTTTTTCTTGGCATGAAAGACAGTTCTAGCACAACAGCCATTTGGATACAACCCTGTGTTTCCCTCCCTGTTCCAAGGTGATTACTTTTCTCCATTTCCAGATTCTTTGGGGACGGGCTTTTGCGAACAAGGCTAGCATGGGCAAGCAACAGGAAACACCAAGAAATGGTAAGAACAAGCACCAAGTATTGCTTGTACAAATTCCGCTTCACGTTGGAGCATGCGGGATGACCGTTTGGCAGGCAACGCACACACAGTATTCTGCAAGCGTGGCATCCTTTGCTGACAAGAACAGCACTCAGGAGAGCAAGGGGCGTGGGCGGGGGCGAGGGGGGGGGGGGGGGGGGGCTCGGTGTATGTAAAGGTAGACAGGATGAGGGCAAGATACAGCGAACAAGGGCCAGGGTTTCGTCATCAGTACTTTGCTGTGCTGTGGCTCCATGCTTGTCTCGTCAGTGGTCCGCTAAAGGATAGACATTCTAGTGCATTGCCCCCCCCCCCCCCCCCCTGTAGGTTTGTCTAGCGTCTGAGGGATTTTCATAGCAGGTGCTTGTCGTTTGATTCCAGCTTGCAAGAAAAAAGGCATCTGTTTGGCAACCAAAAGCACTGGCACTCTCGCTGTTCACAGGACCGTATGCAGCCGCCCCCCCAAGAGCCAAGTCGCCGCCACACAAGTCCAAGACTGCAGCGTCACAAGGTATTTGGGAGCATGGCACCCAGTTCTACTGCCCTGACCCAACTCGCTCGTGCACGCCCAGTCCACCGTAGCTGGTGGGAGAATGGAAGCCTGCGGCATCCATGAGCCCACACGGATGTCTTCGCCAGCCATTTCCTTCGCTGTCACCCCTTCGTTCCCCTTTGAAGCTTTTGTTGGGGGGATGTCCCAGTCAGCGCTTTGTTGACCCCCGGGGGCCCGCTCAATGGGGTCGCGACGAGCTGTGGTGTGACGTCCACCGTGCCTGAGGGCCTCCACACATCGCTGAGCAACAATGCAAGCCACACGTGCTGTGTGCAGGCGATAGTCCATGGGCTGCCACAGCCGAACCGGAGCAAACCGGTCGACGCGACTCACCGCCCGCAGCGGTGGGACATTGGCGCCTGCGCCCGCAGCATGAACGCCCCACTGACCGCGTGATCACAATGGCGACTGTTTTGGGCAGGCAGGGCAGCGCACAACCTTAAAAGGGGGGCTTTAGGCAGCCCCATCGATGGACCAAGGACTACAGAGCAGCTGTTGGGAATTCCCAGCTGCTCTGTGCATGCAAGGGACGTGGGCCGATTGCAGCCACCAACCGCCAGCCGCCAACTGCCACCGACCGCCAACCGCCAACTGCTGCCAACCACCACCAACCACCAACCGCCAACTGCCAACCTTTGAAGTAGAGGAGGTCCCATGACCATGAAGCAGAGAGCGTCCCCGTCAACGTTCGTTCCTGTTGGCATTGCAAACCCTTTTCTTCTTTTTTGCCCCCTTAAGGACAGCCCTGACGAACATGGCCTTTGATCTGTACTGTGTGCCCATCATAAAAGGGCCATGCTGTCTGCCACGCCTTCATGGCCGCCTCCGTCTTTTTGCCTCCCTCTATTCGCGCAGGTTCGAGCCAAAGTCAAAGCCAAAGCCAAAGCCAAAGCCAAAGCCAAAGCCAGAGCTGCCCCAATCCTGTGCTGCCGTTTGTGCCTGAAACCCAAATCCCACTCAAATTGCAGGATGCGACCCTTCAGAGGGCAAAGCGCTGGTGTGTGCAGTGCCAGAGCTGGGGGGGCATGGCAGAGTAGCGGGCCCGGCAGGGGGTGGGAGCACAGCAGTGGTGGTGCAGAGGGTGTGGCGGGGTTCTGGTGGCCAGTGCAGGGTGTGACTGGCAGTGTGTGGGGTCCGGGAGGGCGGAGCATGGTAGAGGGGGGCGTTGTGGTGGGGCCGTGGGTGTGTCACAGGGTGGGTAGGGGCAGGGCAGAGTAGGGCTTGTGTCAGGGTGTGCAGCAGAGTAAGGGAACCCTTGCGATTGCTTTGTGGCAACCCCCCCTCCCTCCCGGGGGTGGGTTGTCATGTTGGTGTCCTACCCGCAGGTCCTCTTCACGGTGCAAGTTGTTTTGACAGCAAGGTACCTCTGGTCTTCCAGGCCGCTGACAAGCCAGTTTTCTTCCTGCGCTTCGTGCTGGTCGCCTCTTGTGCGCACGTGCCATAGCCCAGGCTTCCTTCGGGGGTCAGAGGCCAAAAAAGAGTTTGTGTACCTGAAATTGGCCCAACTCCGGGCCCTTCAATAAATTCCCTTTTTTTTTCCCGAGGACAAGTTTTCCAGATCTGGGAGGGTGGGGGGTTCAGTCGGGGTTTGCCAGAACCCCAAACCGGGGGGGGGAGGGTCCTGAAGCTGTGGCCTGGAAGGGACATGGCAGGGCAGGGGATGTGGCAGGGCACAAGGGCGTGGCGGGGCCGTGGGGATTTCCTGGCAGGCGACGTGGCGCAGTGGGCGATGGGGTGGCCCTTGCGCCATCAATGATCGCAGGTTCAAGGCAAAGTTGTACGCCGTTCCCGTGAATGCGCTGCCGCAAACGGAGGAGGAGTGGGTCGGTCTTGTGCTGAGCGAGCCCTTGAAAGGCCTCAGCGCTGACCACCCGGTGAAGCAGGAGTTTGCAGGTCCGTGTGGCGGAGTGCGTGTTCCGTGTCCCTCTGCGGAGCCTTGGACAGGGGTCGTGCGGCGGGGGGGCGGGGGTTTGCGGTTCGCGTGTTCACGCCCTTGTTTTGGCAGATGTTCCGCTTCGGGGAGGTCCGCGAGCCGAAGAGGGGGGGGGGTTTGCGTGCGGCGGGCGCAGGAGACGTGTTGTTTGGTTCCCAAACCCCCGGGGCCGCCGTTGGCAGAGGGGAACGAGACGCGGAGCTGTGCGAACGTGCGGAAATGCGCAAAATGTGCGGGAATATGCGTTGATGGCACGGGCACATGCGATTCGCGTCGTTCCGTCGTCGGTCGAGCGCACAACTCCCCGCCCCCAACCCCTTTCTTCAGGATCTGGGTGCCCCCCCCCCCCCCGAGAGGACGCCGTGGGCAGAGGTTGCATTCTGATTCCCCCCCCAGGGGCAGTGTGGATGCCCGCGGTAGTGCCCATGCCTGCTTGTCATAGCAGAAGGTTCAAGGGCGAGAGGCCAATAGGCGCCGCCACGGGCTGAACAAGGCCTTGTGCCAACCCCCCCCCCCCCCGCCGCCGGTGATGGTGAGCCCCCTCCAAACTTCACCGGCCTGGGAAAGACTTTGTGTGGGGCATGCCGTCGACGGCGTGGGAGGGACGCCAAGAGGCAGAGGCACCACTTTGTGAGGAATGGGACAACTGTCCCACTCTCACCGCGTTACAAATGATTGTCCCCCGGTTGTAGAGGTCAGCTTGGGCCTCCCCACCTCCGACGTTGTTTTTTTTTTTTTGGATCACGCCCCCTTCCCCCCCCAACCCAATGGGTGGACAACCAGCCCACCTGTCCACAAGTGGAGGCCTGCGTGGAGGATGTCCTCCTCGAAAGGCGAAAGCGTACGAACACCCCCGCAGTACCAATCGGCATCCTCCCTCAGCCCCCCCCCCCCCATGATAGCCCCAACACGTGGCTGCCTCCCCAAAAATGCTTTTGATTCCTGGCGCTTCGCAGCGCTGGGAATTAGGGGACTGACTGGAGCATTCCCAGTAGTCCCACTCTTTCGCTTCACGGGTAAGAGAAAGGGAAAGAAAAGAAAAGCAACTGATTTCAGATGCCTGCCTCCGAGCGATGCGCTTCCAGAAGCCGCGGGTTGAGCCGAAACCGGCCTCCGATTTCGGGCCCCTTCAATGGATTGTTTTTCCCGGGGGACCTTTTCCGGGTGTGGGGGGGGGTGGGCCGGTCGGCTGGGGTTGGCCAGCCCCCCCCCCCCCCCAAGGGAAGGGTTACTAAGCACAAGCCTGTCAGTCATACTGAGTTGCCCCGGTCGGGCCCAGCACGACAACCGGCGCCCAAGGCACTGGAAGGGGGTTTGTCTGGTGGCTGGGGTGCACGCATCCCCATCACATGTTGTTGGCATCACGGCGCTTGTGTGGCTGTGACCCCCCCCCCCCCAATGCGGCAGGGGTGATGGGGCTGAGTCTCTCCGGCCTTGGGGACCCCATACGGCGTGACTTACGGCTTCAGGGTCACGAGGCCTAAGCAACCCCCAAGACCGCCGGCCGGTTGAGCTATTGACCAGACACCAAGTGTCATGCTCCTGTCTGCAGGCCTGGATTGGATTTATTTTTTGGGCAATGGTGTTCCCCCCCCACCCCCCCGAACCCCTCCCGGGAGCCCCCCCCGCCCTCCCGCCCCCCTTGACCCCCCTCCCCCCCACGGCTCCTGCTTTTGTTCTCCCTGCTCCTTTGACGGTTTGGGCAGTGGTTGGGAGTCTCCTAAATCCACTTTCTGCCGCACTTCCTGTCAACTGGTGGGCCATGGAATCGGCCATGAGAGGGTTGTGTGGGGGTCCGAGGCATAGGACACGGTGTGAGCTCCGCGTGGGCCGAGTTGCTTTTGTGTTGGGCTGTTGAGGGTTGTGGGTCATTGTTTGAGGGCTCTGCAGGATTTCTGTGAGGCCTCTGTGTCCTCGGGTGATGGTCGGCTTTCCATTGAGGGCCCCTCGGGGCCTGTGTGCACTGTCCCTCGCGCTGTCCAGCGCTTTTTCTTTTGTCTGCAGAGCGGCTGGTCGTGTATTTGCAGAGCGATGAGGCAGGTACACGCCGTGTGCCCGCAGCTGTGCGAAGGGACACGGATGCAGTCCGGACCCGGCGGCGCACCGGAAGGCGTTGCCGGGCTTGTGGATCGTACGGACGTGAGTGTCTGCAGGGGCACGGGCATGGGCATCGCATCGGCACCGGCATACCTGCGCCTTGGGGATGCCTGTGCCCAAGGGCGTCTTTTAGTCGACAACTTTTCCCCGGTTTTTTTTGTGTTGGAAAACGTCGACCTCCAACCGCCGTCTGTTCCCCTGCAACCGCCGTCTTCAAGTGCCGTCCATCCGTGTGCCTAAATACTGAACTGGCTGCCGGGCGGTCCGAGTTTCCCCCTTGATTTTGATGAACAAACGTCCTGCTGTGCCCATGCCACTCTCTCGCAGTGACCGATGGTCCCAATGGCAACAATCTTCCGGGCGACGCACGGCACGCGGGCCCAGGCGAGCCATCCGCTGCGGACGTGCACGTGGGTTCGATCCGGCCCCGGGAGGTCGATGCCATGCAAGTGGACGGTGTGTGTGGCGGGGGGGTGGCCGCGTCCGTCTTCGTCGGGGCTGTCCGTTGGAGCGGCCTGAGTGCAGCCCCCACGGGCCTTCACAGACGTGGACCCCCTGTCATGTTACGGGCCATCGGCAGGGCATTGGGGGTGTGGGTGTGGGCGTGGGGTGGGTGTGGCTGGGGGAGCGTGAGGGGGTCGGTGTCGGTGGGGGTGTGGGGTCGTGCAACGGTGCGGATGTGGGGGTGTCGTCGTGGGTGTGAGGGTTGGTGTCCCCAACGCCCCCGAGCCGGTGCCGCAGTGCACGTGCTCCTTCCTGCGTCACGTGTACCCTCAGACGAGAGGAATGCCAAAGCTGCCAAGTCTTCATCGACGTACATTTCCGGTATGTCTTGTGGGGGCGGGGGGGGGGGCTAATGAATGCTCGCGTTAGTCTTCCTGCGCCGCAACCCGCTGCCCCTGCAGGACCGGACCTGCCACTAGCGGACGGCAGGGGAGCGAAGATTTGTCAGGAATCAGCCCAATGCAGAGGAGGGGGGGGATTGAGGTCCGGCATTTTTCGCAGTTTTCCCACAATTTTCCCCATTTTTCCGCAATTGCTTTTTGCTTGGCTGGCGTGCGTGTGGGTGCCTTGTGTGTCCCCTGTGCAGAGGTGTTGCCCCTTGAGGCTGCGGGAGGTTTGGTTACGGCACCGCAATTTTCCCGCAATTTTCCGCACTTTGTCGCAATTGGACTTTGACGCTCCCTGACCGCAATCCCCCCCGCCCCCCCGCCCAATGGCATGTGCCGCCCAGCAATGCGCCGCTGCCGTCGAACTCCGCATTGAGGAGGCACCAGCGGTGTCCCATGCACAACTCAATAGGACCCAGCACCACGTGATCACGTCCGATCTGGACACCGGGTTTAGGGGTGTCGGGACGCTGCACTGTCTGCCACCACCCACAGCGCCCCGCGGCACCGAAAACCCCGCTTCTTTCCACCGCCCACCACGCCGCACTGCCTGCCCTCTCAGCCCGTCTCTGCTCGTCCGCCTTCCCTCTTGGCTGCTTTGTTGCTGCCACAAGAGAATTCCCGCAGCAAATCGGCGATTGCAGATGGTGCCCAAACCCACTTTTGCGGCTGCTGCGCCTGTGCCTCCGCTCCTGATGGGCCTGGCTGCAGCTTCAAGCCGTGCCATGAGGCCCTGAGGGTGCTCTGGCACACGGTTGACATTTAAGCGAAGAGGAGAACATAATCCAGACATCAGAGGGTAGCAGCCTGCGGTTGATCACCCACAGGGGGCCCGCGAGCCATGTTTTCTGGCGGGTGTTTTCGAAACTGTGGTCGTGCCCCGTCCAAATCACTGCTCTGCGTGGCCCACCCCCCCTGCTCAACTGCACGTTGAGACTGTACTGCGGCGCATCCTGACCTCCCCTCTGCCTCCTCCTCCTCATTGGCAGCCCCCAGTCCCAGTCCGGCGGTGCTATCCCCATCAGACGTTGGAGGCCTACCAGCCCCGCCGTGCATGCCACACACCAATCCGGGTCTACAAGTCGCCTTGTCCCTATGCACCGGAACGCATCTCGCAGCGTTTCGCCGGCACCCGGTTTCCGTGATAATCGGTTGCTTTTCCTTCTTTTCCTCCCTCTCTTTTTTCCTCCTCGCCAGCCCCACATTCTTCTGGAACACAGGAATTTTGCCACGCGTTGTCCCTTGTTACCTCGGCTTACAGCATCCCGCCATCAAAACCGGGGGTGTACGACCCATGACAACCACCGGAATCCAACAAGCGAAGGCTGACTCCGCGCGCAGCAGAGTTCTGTATGTATGACACAACACAAATGACGAAAAGTATATGTGGCCAGTGTGCACGGAGCCTCTAGAGGGCTGACGTGGTGAAAAGAGTCGCCCGCCAGGAGCTTCATGAATCGGCTCTTGCTCGTACACACATAACTCCTGTTGATTGGTTGTCTTCTTTCTCTATGAGGGGGGCGGGGGCGTTTCAATTTGGCTGGAGCCCCTCAAAATATCTGCAAAGTGCGATTGTTTGCCAACAAGCAGTCTTCCAGCATCACCCTTTTCGCTGGCAATACCACGTGTTGAGCCTTGTTAGAGCTTTTGGCGAAAAGTGGATCCCGGAAAAAGAACGCGGCAAATTGACGTTCGAAAAGGCGGGCAAGGCACCCCAGCACAACGAGTCATTACAGAAGGACATTTTCCTGATGGCGTGCCACCGGTAGAAGTCACCTTGGGAGCTTGGAGCCACTTCTTGCAACATTTTGCCTTTGCCACAGGGTGCTGGAAGTGCTATGATTGCAACCGCATGTTGGTGACGCCATGGGAGCTGTCCCAAATACAAGAGTACTGCACAAGTGGGGTTTTGGATGCCACAATGAAGCACAAAGTGAAGAAGCTGCACCGGCTGGGGCTTACAGGTGTCTCCCTGTTCCCGTCCCACTTTATGTAGTTTCCCGTGGCCTGAGTCGGTTGGTGATTGGTTGCTCGGCTGCTGTTTGCGCAGGTGGTGTGCGTTACACGGCATAACATCTGCCGTCACATTAAAAGCCCGAATATCCTCACCTCCTGTGTCAGCGCTGGATGCTAATTCGGCGCCATGAGACCTCGGCTTTTGAGTCCCTCCCACCCAAAAATATCCGCGTCGACCTCAGCGGATTCAACTGTTCAACGCTCCCTGATGCGTCATTGCAGGATCCCGTCGTTTCCACATCCACGCAATGTTGGCGCATGGGTGAGGCAAGCGGTGCAACGGGCAGGCGGTGCGGGGGGGGGGGGGTACCGAGTACGGGTGGAACCCTTTAGCCGGGCCACCTCCGTGCCGCGCCACGCCGGGCCATGCTGCCACGCATGATTGGAGGGTCTTGGTTGCCTCTTTGGGCCCTCGGGGTGGTGCCACTGCCGCGTTGGCGATGGACCGGCGAGACAACCGTGCCACCGGCCCTGATCCGAACTGTGGTGCTGCACGGTGACTGCCACTCGCCTGATTTGGGCCCATGTTGTGCGACTGCCACGGTGGATGCCTTGCGCCCGCAGTGTGACGACGGGGCAGTCCTCAGATTGGGCTGGTCCCACTTTAGTGGAGGCTTGGACTCTGTCCCAGCACTCCTGAGCCATAGGCCAACGGTCACAAGACTGAGAAGGGTCCCTTGCTACCCCCAGCCTCACAGGCTGGGGCACTGGCCACATTTCCCTCTGGCGGGCATCCGTGGGCTCCAGGCGACTTGGAACACTCAAAAGGGGTTGAGTTTTCACGACAGGTCCTCAAGACCCCTTGTGGATCCCTGGACCATCTCGATGGACTGTCCCGCCCGTACACAGTCGCTGTTTTGTGGGCTGAGGGACTGGGGGCCTGGCCACTTGTTGTCAGGTCTGCACCAAACAGAACCCCCGCCCGACTGTGCTAAGGCCAGGCTCACCTCGAGACCGTGACTGGCAATCCCCACTTCTTCCGCGTGGCAGTGGCAGGGGCTGCCCCATCCGGACGGCACCTTTCCCATGGGGCGGTGTTCCCTGGAGGAGGGGGGGGGGGGCATCCAGCCCATCCAACTTGGGTGCTGGGGGGCCCCCTCCTTCCGCCTCAGACAGGCCGCGGTGCTCGTCTGTCCAGGAGTCTCAACTCCCACATATCAGGGGAAGTGTAGGGGATAGCGCGCCGTGTCTGGCAACAGAAGTGGTCCGAGCGTTCAGGTAAGGGAGGAGGGGGGTAATGTGGGGCCTGCGCACGCCCCGGCCACTCCTCCCCCCGTCTGTCTTTGCCTTTTGCGTTTCAGCGTCCCCCCACCGCCTCCCGCAGCCCCGTGCCTTCCCCCTGGAGTGGGGGCTTGCGCAACAGCTTTGGCGCCTGCCCCAAAAGACTTGGTGCCCAATGAATATGAACCACTCCTCGCCAACTATACCCAACCCTCCCCACAACCGTGGGTACCTTTGAGTTGTGTCTAGCCTCCCTGACGCTGACAGAATGCGTGAGGGAAACCCAATGGGGGATTTGTGTAGTGGCCGGCATCCAACTAATTGCAGATGGGGATGGGGGTAAACCGCGGTTTTGGGGTTCCCAAGGGGCCTTTGCAGAGGACGAGCAAATAAACGGGCGGCGGTTGGGGCAGTTGGGGCGTAACCGGTGACGGTTAGCCTTTTCTATTGATGGGAAGGTGCAGGTTTTGTGCACCACAGCGCACTGGACAGCCGCAGCTGTTCCATGCGCGAACCGCCTGGCCCCTTCTCATCTGCAGAGAAGATGTGGCCCCAGCTGCTGTCGCAGGCCTGGCACACGACCGTGCCCCTCAAGGCCGAGCACGTGGCGTCAGGCCCGCCGTGCCGGAACAAGATGCTGCTGAAGACGGCCCCCAGCAAATTGGACGGCAGCGCTCAGACCGGCCGAAGCATGCGATTGGTCCTGCGGAGCAAAGGGCAGGAGGACAAAGTGGTGGGCGTGAAACGCAAAGTCCCGTTTGCGCAGCTGCTGACGTTGTATTGCTCGAAGGTGTGTGCCCCGACCCGCCCGTTGCCGACGCGCTGTCACACTTGAGGGTCGGCCGCGGGGTCGGGGGTGGGGGGATGCCAGACCCCGACCGTACCCCGAAAGCCGCGGAGCAGAGGTCGGCGCCCGGCTTTACGCCGCCTTTGCGCTGGGGGGACGATGGATGGGCAATGACCGACACACCGTCGATCGCGCAACTGCAAATGCAGCGTCTCTGCCGGTCTAGCCCCCGGGCCTTTGTTTCCCAAAGGCCCCTGACCCCCTCCCCCCCCCAACACACGTTGTGTACCGTCGGGTGTACCGCAGGTTGCCATCGGGCAGCCGCCTACTGCCGCCGCCGATGAATCGCCAACCGCCGTTGATTGCCAGCCCGTCGAGAGACCACAGCTACGGCGGCTGTTTGTTTGGGGATGCTCCTCGGGATTCCTTCGGGTGCCGCCCAGTGAAGTGGACACGAGCAAACGAAAACACGGGGATGGGCCGCAGCCGTCGGCAGCGGGCGTTTGGCGTGCTACTCAAAACGCGTGGCAGCCCTGAGACTTGAATGGGCTGAAGGGCACGCGCCGAAGGAGCGAAACGAAAGCCCCGTCCGGCAATGAACAGGGCTGCGGGGTACCAAGCCTTCTTCAACGACCCGAGGCAGGAAGACCGCAGCTGCAGCGGCAATAAGTAGCCCAATGAGAGGACAAGGGCATGGCCAATGTACGGGCAACACAACGAAAACATGCTCCGACGGAGGACGATTCTATCCTTTTGCCCCATCGAGGGGCTGTGCTTTGGGCTTCGCCTACGGGACGGCGGGGGGGGGGGGGGGCAATGGGGGGTTGGGTATGAGGGCAGAAGGGCCTTGTGCACCTAAAAAAGGACCTCTCATTTTGGGCTCTCTTTTCGTTTTTCCCTCGAGGAATTTTTTTTTGTTTTGGGTGGGTGGGTGGTTCGGCCTTGGGGGAGGGTGAGTCCGCCAGATCCGCCCCCCTCCCCCCCCCTGCCCCTTTGGCCAAGCACATCCCTGGCCCAATCACTTCAGGATGACGAGGGGGGGACGGGGGGGATGAGGGCTGGTCTGGGACCCCCACCCCCTATCCCTGCCCCCGTACTGCCGACTGGCACCCGTCTATGAACGACAGAGCGCTGTTGGCCTTCCCAGTGCCATATTTCTGTCTTCTTCTGCTCCATCCCCTGCTATGCACTCTGACGCCCTCTTCCACCGCTGCAGATGGGCGTTGACCCAGAGGACACTATGTTTGTGGTTGATGGACATGAAGTGGACCCCCAGAAGAACCCACTGGACTACAACTTGTGCGATGGGCACAAGATTAACGTCTATGCCAAAAGCGACTGGCACGCAGATGCCCAACGAGAGCTGACCTGCATGGACTCCGAGCAACCGGTGCCGCGGGTTACTGGCGAAATCATAGAAGAAGTGTTGGTGGACGACTCCTGAAAAAAGATGCCCACCACGCAAGACACAGCTTGATCATCATCAAATCCCATGTCATCCCCAACCGCATATTCTTCTACACCTTCATTTGATTATGCGCTAATGCTACCCTGTCCCCAACGTCTGTTGCAGCCTCCTACAAATTATCAACAACCACTGCATCCTCCTCCCGGGCTGCTGCAATGTCATAGTAAAAGAAATGGGGGTCATTGGTGCCATGGAGAGCCATCTTTCCAGAGAAAAAAGGGGGTGTTCCGAATGTAAGCAAAAATTATGAGCAAGCAAATACATATAACCAAGTGCTTGTTTATAGTTCGGTCAAGTTAGATATGCCTTGCATGTGGAACACCCTGCGTGTGGATACGCCCTGAATGGTGGAGGACACGACCCACCTGTGGAGGCACCCTGCTTCTAAGAGCACCTTGCATGTGCTGAGGATTCACGAGTATTAAGGTCCACAACCCTGTGTTGCTTGATCAAAGGGTAGTGTTAAATGATATCATATGCTGGCACTATGAAAATAATGGAGTCCCCGGTGCAGATTGCTTGGGTTTTGAATCCAGCGAGCACCGAAGGCCAGCAGCTGCAATGGGGTTCTTGTCCGCTGGTCCATCAGCACGTCAAGCCTCAAGAACTAGTAGGGCACGACAATGTCACCCTTGAGCGAAAAAGCCAGATGCCCTCCTTAATATGATCCCCTGTGCCTAACTAGGCTTGCCAAGAGATGGCAGGAGGGTAAGAATTTTCCCTAACCCTCCAACTGACCCTTGGTACAACGCAGTCTTTGACCTTAAGAGATTAGTACCCTCCCAAATATATATTTTTCAATCGGCCCCTACTGTCTGGCCCCGCCCAGTGATCAACAGCCGACGAAATGCTTTCCGTGCTCTCAGATGCAGAAGTTCAAAAGTTCCCGATTCTTTGGCCATTTCTTCTCCATTTATAAAACATCTTTTGGTCCCGTGCCAGCACTGACGCCACTCTCTACGCAGGTTAATATCATTCCAGGGCAAGGCCAAGGCATTTAGTCCAATAACAAACGGTTGCTGCTGCAAAGTTGAGCAAAGAAACGCGGTGTGATTCATCCGACGACCACTGCAGACATATTCCGTGCATTTGCGCGCACTGACAGAGCAACCCTCACAGGACTGCGTGTGTTGGCTCTCCCCACTGATTTGCTTCTTTGGAGCAGACAACAATCTGATTTGTTGGTAAATTCATTTGGCCCGTGTTTTGATCAGACTGTAATACCCTCAGGGACTCCATTCGCGCCCCCAGACTGGGGTTAGCATGTGCGACAGTGGGTCGTCCCGGGGTCTTTAGTGAACGAGAGGACATTTTTGACAAATGGGGCAATTTGCGACGCTGAAGGGCGGTAATCTTCGTTGGGAGGTGCAGACAGGGGCTGGTCATACCACACCCCTTTTTTGAGGCGCTTTTCGCCCAAGTTTTGCGGAAAATGCAAGTTTTAGAAGTTACAGTTCTCCCGAATGCTCAGCGCAATCAGAGCTGGCAGCCAGTTTCTTTTCTTCAGTCCTCCTTCAAGGCTCCTTCCAGGATCCTCCCCAGCACAAAAACGTCCGCGATGCATGCACGTCCACCACATGTTGCTGGAATGGTGGCATGTGCATACAAGCCCGCCATTCGACCCCACACCCTCGCCTCAACGAGACTCAATACCGAGTTGGTGGAACACATACGGTTACCCCTCCGTCGGCCCCCCATTATTTGGATGGGAACCGCATCAACGTGATTGCAGACTGGCCAGCCAACACTGCAGCCGTTTGCAGTGCCTTTGTGAGGGGGAGAAGCCATCAGAGAGAACAGTAAATCGCTGGCAGCTCATATCCGAGTGGGGCAAAGTGACAGAAAAAGGCACCACAAACGGCATCCTGTTGTTGTTCACACAACAACAGCAGCGGCGGAGGGGCAGGGCGGCGGCAGCAGCAGCAGCAGCAGCAGCAGCAGCAGCAGCAGCAGCAGCAACATCAACAGCAGGTCTGGTTTATGGTTGAGGACCTGTTCATCACCTGTTAATCATCATCCACTGCAACTGCAACTGGTTGGTTGGTTCCAAAGGACACATGGTACCCCCCAATCTGCAGTAAACCCCATGCACTGTACAAACTGTGTGGTGTAAACTATCATCGCGTGGAGGTCCGCCTCTGAGATGGGGCTGGGGGTTCTCTTCATCCCCCAAAAAGCTCTACCGAAACTTTAGCTCACTCTCAGAGGCACACAATTCTACAAATGGCTCTGCAACGTGTACCATTTTGTCTGGCGTTACCGCAGTGCCTGGTCATTGGCCTAGATTCCATATTGTGAGAGCGGCATGTGTTGGCATGGGCATTTACTGTGCGATGTTGCAAGGTTTTGTGGCATTTGAGCCAAATGCCACCAAGTTGGTTTTGCATTGCATCGCACACTCACTCAGCACAACCAATTCAAGACCCAAACCCAGGTCCAGCCCAATCCCCAGCCCCAGCGCTTCAGCTCTAGCTTCATGCCGCTCTAGCCTCATCCCTGTCCTCGCTATTACTCGCTGTAGCCCTAGCCCTAGCCTTCACCATTACCTGAGCCCGAGCTCTAGTAGCTTGCGCCCCACCTGTACCCCCAGCCCAAGCCCGAGCCAAAGCTGGAACCACGGACCTATCACCACACTGCAGCATCTGCTATTGAACAGTGACCCAATTGAGGGCGGGCCGGACAGGCACAGGCTGTGTTCCAGCTGGCGCATGGTGGCCACAACAGTCATGGACGCTGTTATGCCTGTGAAATGTGAAGCAGCAGATCTTTGTTGTTCAGTCCCAAAAAACCGAGGATCTAAACAATCCCAGTGCGACAATTTGGAAGGGGGCGAGAGCTACTTGTAGAAGGGCGGTTGGGCACCCGCCAGCCGACCGCTTTCTTCTCGTCGGGGAGGACACGTCCATTGGAGTTATTGAGTTCGAAGTGCTTTCAGATCATGAGCCATGTAAGATGAATTGGGCCGTGTGACTTAACACCCAATGGAGTGCAGCATGGCAGCATCATTAATTGCCTCTCATTTGTTGAAGGGTGGGGCAGACGGGGCTAGGTGGGTGGGCTTGAGGAAAAAAACCACCTAAATGTGGCCTCAAAATCCTGGTTCTACTCAACAAATGTCATATTTCGCAATTTAGGTGACCAGGGTCCATTCAGCTGTATATTGGTGTGTGTTAGTGCCCATAGGATGGCACTCTGGACCTGGACCAGATTATCCACTCGCCTTTATTGCCTATCCATAACCTTCACCTATGTAACAACCTGTTTCACCACAAATCCTAATGCATTCTTCTGCACTGCATTCGGTCTTCTTGCTGTACCTGTGGTGACTCAGTGTCCTGCTGCTGCTGCCTTGCTCATTTATTGACCAGGAGTCAGATCTCAGGTGGGCACTCAATGCTCACACACTCAAAACACTCACAAATTTCAGCAAATTTGGTCGCCAGACCAAACCAGGGTCCCACTGTGCCACCACTTTCAGGGGCATCAGGGCATTGTCTATGTATTTCCATTCAACTTCCGACTGAACAGCTCCTAGTGCTGTTCTGCAAGCTTCCAAGAGATTTTCTTTTAGATTGCTGGTCGTTTTGCTCCTTGCTCCTTGCTGTGTTGTTTTGCAGTTGCCATCATATGTGAAGGACATGGACAGTGCAAGGTTTCCAATTCAGGGAATGTTGGCTGGCCGTGTGGCCATGACAGTGATTGCGCAATCCCAGGTTAAAAATGCTGTGAATGAAGCAAAGGGCATTGATCCAGTATTTCAGCGTTTGAGGGTGAAGGCACTGAAAAGTCGCATTCAAGGGTTGCTATGCTGTTCACGAAGAAGTCATGAGTATTTGGTTTGCCCAAAGTGCTTAATGGGCCTGCCTCCACATCACCAACCACTTGGGGGTGCCTTAAACGCAGTGCGCGCGCAGTGCAACTATTTGGGCGGCTGGCCGTAGTAGAAACCCATACCTTGTGGTACTTTGAGCATTATTGTTGTTTGGTAGTAGGTTTTGATGCATTGGGGATCTGGCATTTTTGGATGTTCACTCTGTTTCACCCATTTCTACTTTTTTGCACATATTTTTAACCCATTTCCACCACATCTACTCTTTTTCTCGGTTGATTGATGTGGTGATACATTTTGAGGGTGCCTGCTACGGGACATCATACTTCACTCCTCATTTCTCAGGCCCATTTTTGTATTGGGGATAGCTCCAATGGCCTGCGACCTCGTGCCACGGAGGTTGGGATGGCTGAAGACGGACTCCTCCACTTGGAATACTACCAAGATGGGTTGAGAGTGGTGAATCGGCAATGCAAGAGGAGTCCATCTCCTTTGCCGTCCCAAGTTTAGACTCGCCACCTGACTGCCCTCCATCTCCGCTGCCCAACACACAGTCAAGTTCCCCCCCAAAGGCACTTGGTCCTTCACCATGCCACAAGAACCGGTAAGATCCCCCTCAAGGTCCCCTCCAGTCCAGTTTGGGTTGCGTAATTGTAAGGGTGTTTCGAAGGGCCGTGCCTAGGGGCTCTTCGGGGGGGAATATAGGCTAAAAGTAGCACACAGTGCACGCGCAGTGCAGAGATTCTTTTTTTACTTTACTCATTGATGGTTAGTTTTGATTTTTTTTGTTGCCAGTCCATATGCACATTTTGCAACAGCACTAGCACTTGAAGCATGCTGCATTGTGCTGTTTTTTTCGGGCCCGTTGGTGAAGGTTTTGAAGCATGCCGCGGCATACCGCCAATTGGGTTGGTATTTTTTGGAAAAAATATCAGACCAAAAAATCAAACCCAACCTTGAGCACTCATTTGTCAGACTCATTTGTTAGCCATGGCACGTATTGTAGTAGTCAAATGCTGCATTTGTGATAGGTAGGAATCAGGTTCAATTCGTGGAATTTGCAATATGCGGTGCGCTTGACAGGGCAGGGGCCAAGAGTTGTTTCTTTTTTTCCTTTTGTTGTGCTGTGTTTTGACACAACATTGTCTTCTTCTTTTTGTTTTCTGATGTCTGCTGCTGAACGCACTGAGGAGGGCACAACACAATCCAAGAACCTAAGTGGAACAAGGAGGCAATCAAGAGTACTGCGGATTCTTTGCAATAGGAGCGGAAGCAAAAATGTGATGAGAAAGAGTAGCAACATGACAACCCATGACGTGATCCTGTTGTGCTTATTTTGATAGGTTGTATGGAGTTGGATGCTGGTGCATTTGGTTTTGGAGTTTGCTATTTGTTCAAGTTCTGCAAAATTTGGTTACTTTTCACCTGCAGCTTCAAGCATGCTGCTTTGCACCCAAATTTTTTCCGGGCACCGTTGGTACACATACAGGAGCGTGACTGGAAAGTTGCATTGCAGATGGTCAACATAACCGCCCTCCACTACACTGTTGCGGTGGCCGCATGACAAGATACATTGTGAGAAGTGATCTTAATTTTGCAAGAGTAATGGCCTCAAATTCTGTTTTTTCTGTTGACCATTTTTGAAAAAAAACGGCATCATAATAGAAACAGAGGTGATGGAGAGGATAGGTTTTAATGCCAGTAAACAGTATTTAAAGTATGGGGTTTAAGCTCCACCGCATTTTTCAGAACCCATTGATGCGGCCGTTGAAAGAATTTATGGGCGCAACAAATGTCACAACCACGAAACACTAACAATTACCATTTGTTAGAAAGCAAACCATTTCCACCCACTGATAATTGTTGAATGGGCAACCTTTCTGACAGCTTTTTGTCCAAAAGAAATGAGGTGGCATAGTTTACGTCGGGTAAATGTGGTTTAACAAATGGGTCGGCACCACGAGCCCTTGCTTGTCAGCAATGCATCAATTTGAACGTTGTACTTAATTGTGTACACATTACGTGTTGGCCGGTCCCATCAATTGATGCCTATCAATGTACATGTAGAATGCCCACCAAGCAACAACGAAGCCTGATGGAAGGTTGCAACACCGCTGTGGAGTTGGGAAGTGAAAAGGTAATGAAATTATTATGGGAACACTTTGCAAGCATTATAGAAACAAAACTCTTTGACAAAAAGCAAAGCACTTTTGGCTCATTGTAAGGGTTTCATAATGTAGCGTAAGCCCTTTGCGAAACCTTTGCGATGAACAAAAGTGCTTTCCGTTTTGCCAAGTGCCTATTGGTTTTGGTGATGCCTTTGCAACGCCGCTCCATTATATTGTTGCGAAGTGCATTTGGCACGCGGAAAATATTTTGCGATTTGCTTTCTAATGGCTAAATGCAGATTTCTTATTTGTTGCTAAGAAAATGTACCAAAAAAAACCAAACCACAAAGTTCACTTTGGTAAAAACAAAAGTTATCGGATTACTTTTACAACTATACATAACCAAGAATTATTGCACGACATGCTAATTTTGAGTGGCGAAGCTCTAAGCACTTTTGGTTTAACGTAAACATTTTGCGAAGTGCGCTTACGCGAAGCAAAATGCTTGTGACCAAAAGCTCTTAGAGTTTGGCCAATTGCTTTTGGTTCTTTCATGACGTCTTGGCGAATATTTTCAAACCCATTATAACCCATTATATTACTCTTGCGAAGCATGTTTGTGACCGGGTAAGGGTTTTGTGTGCCAAAAACAATAAAAATCAAGACATTTTTCTTGCGGTACTAGGAGTCAATTTAGCACTCTAGAAAAAGTGTTTCACAAAACACCTCCCCAGTGAAACTGTTTTCCAAAACGATTTTGACAAACGAAGCGCTTTGCTTCGGAAAGTGCTTCCCTAAAAAGTGCATAGCAAAACATTATTTCACCCGCAAGTGTGCTTCGCAAAGCTATCACAATACGTATTGATATGCAATGTCCTAAAAATATGTTTCAAGTCATACCCGTTTAAATAAAACTTCTTCAAACTTTTGTTTGTCCAAAATAAAACGACTTTGAAGGAATTTTGTCTCCGTAAATATTATTTTAGAGTGACAACAAAATATGTTTAACAAAATGGAAGTTTTGGAACCTTATTTTTAATCATCTAAAATGACCATCCAAGATATTTAAGGCATGTTTTAGGCCTTATTTATGAGTTTTTCACCCTATTTGGGTATTGGGTGCGGGGAGGGGGGGGTTCTAAACAGGATTGGTACACAATCTGCTTATGCACTTTTTTCAGTGAGTGTTATTTCTGGAAAACTATGAAGATTCGCAAAAGCAATCCAAAGAAAAACGGAATACAGATTTGGCAGCAACGACACGCATGGCGAGAAAACAATCATGTATAAAAACTGACACATGAACAATTGAATCTCATAGTGACAGGGACCCACAATCCAGCTCCACAGGTTAAAAAGGTTTTGACAAGTTGTGAACATTGATGTCATTTTGCTGACATGCATGTCATGTGCTGATGCATGATGATCACAATTCTGATGATCATTTATACTAATTCTGTATCATGCAACCCTGTTTTTCTAAGGCTGTTTTGAGTCGCTTTTTACCAATGTTTTATAGTATCGAGCTATGCGCCCCACTTGGCGTGGGTGCTTTTATGGGCTTTTGGCGCTATTCACCATTTTTGCTCTCGGTAGGAAATACCCATGGTGGTCACATGTGCACATCACAAATAACAAGCAAAGGGCAATAGAGAACACGAACAAGCAAGACGTCGTAAAGTAAACGAAGTGAATAGTAAACAGCGAGTGTATATAAGTCAGTGGTCCGTGACATACTCCGTGTTGTACAGCCTCAGTGTTTATGAAATGAATCAGTTCAAGGTGCAGTGCTTTCTAAGGGGTTGCTGGTTACAGCCAAAATCTTAGTGGTAGCAGACGCGAACGATTCTGAAGGTGTCACCTATACAAAGGTGCCTGATTCCGTCTGTGTCTGTCTGTTTTGTCAGTTCTGTGAACAGTTCTGCCTGTTTGAATCTGAGCTGTAATAAACAACACAAGTGACATGGACCCCCCAACAACAACTGAGGCGAAAGAAAAAGACACTCCTATAACGTCATCCACAGATGAGACCCTTGAGACCACCTCAGAGTGTGTCAAAGAATACAGGCGAGAATTAAAGCAAGCCCTTGAGTCTAAACCCACATCCTCAAAATGCCCGACGCCCTAAAGTCTCAACCCTAATCCAGAGGTAGAGGTGCGAGATGCGTTGAGTCCAAGCGCAGAAACAAAGGTGTGCGAAGACGCTCGCGAACACGAACCCATGCGCGAAGACGCTCGAGGTGAAAGGCACGAAAGCGTCGACGGGGACGACGCCAAGCATGAAGACGGCAGCGTAGGGGGACCTGAGGAATGGAAGCAAGCAGTTGACTTTGCGAGGGAACTAGCGAGCGACGGTAAGCTGGAGTGGTTTAGGACCATGATGACTAGGATTGAGTCAAGGAGAGTGGACGAGAGGAAGGATGAGGATAGAGAGTCAAGAACAAGAGAGTCCGAGAAGTCAAAAGGGAAGAAGCATGACTTAGGTGAGTTCAAGTTTGGAGAACCAGGACCACCTTCCTCACCTCCGACCTCCTCGACAACTTCTCACACTTCTCGCTCGACAAAAACAAAAAGGTCGAAAACCAGTAAAGGTACATCGGCTATGTCCACGACCTCGAAGCTGAGTTGTGCGACAGAAGTCCAAGAGTCTTTGTCGAAAATGATGGAAGAACAAAAGAAAATCTCCCGACGTTTGGACGAGTTGGAGGAGTCTGGAAAAAGTCGCATCCAAAGTGATCTGAACATTTCTGCCCTTTCCAAGGTAACAGGACTCCACCTGTTAGACGATCACCAAAAAAGGTATTTCACCCTTCCTCCCGAGGATCAAGGAGTCGTACCTGCCGGACGAGTTCGCTGTGAAGATCAAGGTGAGTAGCTTGCAGGAAGCGCGTGACAAACATGGGCTAACGGCGCTTGCGCTACTCGCCGTTTCACCTTCCAAGGTGGAGGACAGGGACCTCAACGACAGCAAAGATTCAGGGAGTGGTACGAAGGGCACAGGGAAAGGGAAGCTGGAGATACGTCTCGATCTGTACGCGCGTGATTTCGTGAGGTACCTGAGAATGACGGGACAGAAAGCTGCAGATGAGATGACACGCGCCGATTTGATCGTGACAGGCTGCAAGAACGAATGGCTTCGAGGAGTGGTAGACGACATCCTAACCACGTCGGAGTCGTGGGTACACTTCCTGAAGCAGTTGCAGTCTGCCTTCCCTCACTTCGAGACCAATGCATCTATTCGCGGAGCCTTAGAAGAAAGTGCAAAAACTCAAAGAACTCCCAACTCCCGCCGATGTTCGTCCATTACTGCAGAAGCTCAAAAACCTTATGATCCAGTTGAAGATCCCTATGTCCGAAACCGAGAAACTGCTGTTGCTGACCCGAAAGATCCAGAAGAAGACTTGGACCGAATGTCGGTGGACCGTGGAAAGGAAGGCAAAAACGCACACCTACCAAGACTTGGCCGATTTGCTTGAAGAACTTGCTCTCGAACGTATATCGGACCTACATGTTGAAGGTGAACGCGAAGCACAACTTAGTTTCCTGAAAGGAGGGAACAAGAACAAAGATCGAAACCAGGAACCACCTCCCGAAGTTGGCCAAGACGAAGAAATCCAAGACTTATACTGGTCGGAAGGACAAAAAGGCAACGGAGGCAAAGGCAAAGGAAGAGCCCGTGGTAAAGGTAGCGGTCTTGGAGGCGGTCGCAGAGAACAAGGTAAGTGGGTGTGGCAACCGCCTCAATTCCAGACCATTGTGTGGTGCGAGTATTGTGGAAAAAAGAATCATGCCCGTGACGAATGCTGGACGAAACAAGCTGACGAGAGGAAGGCCCGCGCTGCAGCCAAGAAACAAGGAGAAGCTCCTGGTAAAGGAAAAGGCAAGAGCGACGGAAAAGGGGAAGGCAACGGCGGTGGGAACGGCAAAGGCAACGGAGAGAAAGGTGGCAAAGGGGAGTCCGGCAAAGGACAACCAAGCCAAGCAACACCGCCAGCTGGCACGATTCCCTTGCCTGAGCCCGCTGAAGGGGAAGAGGGACCAAGCAATCGAAAGAGAAGGAGGTTCCTCAAGCTTCAAGAGAACCTTGCCAACATGGCCAAATCCTGTGGACTTGCGTTGACGATGGCCGCCAAGCCACTCCCTCCGCAAGACAAGTAGGGAGGCGGCTCTTTGGGGAAGGGCTACCTGTTACCAATCGAAGTAACCGAAGCATCCACAATTGAAAGTTTTATCAACACGGGGGCTACGAGCAGTATAATGGCGGCGAAACACGTACCTGAGGGTGAAATTGAGTACACGCCGAGTTGTGGTATTTGCATTGGTGACGGGAGAATATGCCTGACTGAAGGGAAGTACAAAGGCACGGTGATTCTAGGGAGGAAGAGTTTACCGAAAATTTTCTTAGTCCTCGAGACAGACGCGTTCGACGCAGTGCTCGGTGAGGACTTCTTTGAGGAGAACCCGGAGATTCGTTACCTGGGCCTTCAGTCACCAAGACACCTCCTAGTACTGACACACGACAGAGAGTGGGAGAAGGTACACCTCGAAGAGACCGCGGAGATCGTCGAAGGAGTAAAAGTCTTGAGGGACATCAGCTTTTACCTGGACGCGGAAGTGAAGGTCGAAGGGCCACTGCGTTTGGAGAAGGAGATGCTACTAACCTTGGAGACCTACACCTTAGCTATTGAGATGAAGCTACATGCGTACGAGGAGTTGAACATCGAAGGCGATCCCTGCGGTGACGATTTCATCGAACTCTTCGCTAACCACGTTAACGCGGACAGCAACCTTTACTGTTGGAGACAAGGTGATAGCGCTTGGTGGTACAGTTGGCGAGATCTGGGGAGATGGAAGTACCTGTACACCAACCCACCATTCTCCCAAATGGAGAAGGTTTTGACGAAAGTTGCTCTGGAAGGTGCTCGAGTAGTTCTTGTCGTACCTGAAGAAGGGAAGTGGATGAAGAAAGCGTGGAGAGAGTTACTGACCAAACTGACAATAACCCAAGTACGATTACCCGATGTTCCTATGTACAAAGTTGACTACGGGGTGGAGCTACTTCCCGCTCCAAAGTGGCGAACGAACTTGTGCCTCGTAGACGGATCACTCAACCCGGTGGCGCACGAAGACTTGAACCCCGAAGTTGTTGAGAAGATCACGAAGAACAACCGAGGATGGGGAAGAAAGCACATGCTACAACACTTCCCCGACCTGAGGGAATCGCAACAAGACTGAGAACGCAAAGACATGAAGGTGACCATCAAGGAACTACCCAAAGGGACCCGAGAACTCCCGGCAGAAGGGAAAAGTAAACTCCCAGAAGAAGTGCATGACAGTGACGGGCTGTCGGAAGCTCCTAGTATAAGCACCATCACATCTGTGACGGACGGGCGCTACCAAACTTCGATGGAGTACGAGGACATGTTGAACGGCGTCCTTTTAGCTTGTGAAAACGCAGAATTGTTGCTCCGACGAACCATCGAGGAGAACCTACAACTGAAGAGCGAATGGCATGGGTTCCTATACTAGTTCGAAGCAAAAAGGCGTAAGACGAATCTAGCTAAACGAACGGAATCATGGCCGATGTCAAAGCAGGATCGAGAAGAAGTCAAGGCCCTGCTGTGGACGCGCATTGACCGGATTCAGAAAGAGGAGTTGAAAGACCTCTGGAAGTCGAAAGTTTTTTTGCCTGAGTTCGATGTTGGGGCGACAGACGAGTACTCAGAAAACTTGAACTATACCGATCTGTGCGACCTGTTGGAAGAGTACAGGGAGACAACGGACTACTATGCCGATGAGGAACTCAATCTATGCGGCACGAAGAGACGCAAGAAGAACAAACGCCGGAGGAAGAAAGAATGTACCAAAAGATGTGAATGCGCTCTTGGGCTGACTTAAGTTGGGGTACCTGAGGAAGTGAAACAGGACGGTAACCACAACCAAAAGAAGGATGAGTTCGGGCGAAGCAACTTGCATGCGAGCGAGGATTTCATGAGCAAGGTAAAGGAACACGATGAACGTGTGTGGAACATGTTGCACAAGTACCAAGAGGTGTTCGGACCATTGCCATCACCTGGAACCTGCAAAAGCTAGTACAGCTTGACTTAGAGCTGAAAGAAGAGCACGCCAAGGATCAAATAAGGTCGAAGCCCTATCCGTGTTCCAAAGCTGACATGGACGAGATCATGCGGCAAGTTTTGGAGTGCGTGGAGGCAGGACTGATCGAGGAATATAAGGAGGGAGACTACCCGAAGCATTATTTTCCTTGTTTTCTAGTGGCGAAGCCAGGGTCTACGGCGAAGAGGCTAGTCGTAGACTATCAAAAACTCAACCGCAACATCAAGCAGCACAGTGCATCCCTGCCGTTCATGGAAAACACGGTGGAGAACGCAGCGGACTGCAAGTTCAAGACAAAGATGGACAAGAGGTCAGGCTTTTGGCAAGTGGACCTGACAGAACGCGCCAAGGAGATGATGGCCTTCATCACTCCGCAAGGCCGAATTTTCAAGTGGCGAGTGATGCCTTTTGGCATTAGCAACGCCCCGGCTTTGTTTCAGGAGATGATTGTCAAGTCCTGTGCCTCGTCAAGAAGAGACCAGCCGTTCAAGAGCTACTCACAAGGGGTGCCGTGTTGGGAGGGAATTGATGACGTGCTGCTAGGGACCAACTCAGTCGAAGACAATTTAGTACTCTTGAGCGAGTTCTTCAAGGTCTGTCAAGAGCAACACTTGAGGATAAAGCTGGAGAAGTGCGAGTTCCTCAGAAGCGAGATGGAGTATCTGGGATTTACGATTGGACCAGGATGGTGAGAGCCAACGGACGCGAAACTGCGACCAGTGCTCGACTTCGACCAGTCCGAAGTCAATGGGAAAGCCGAAGGCGCCAAGAAAGTACGCCAGTTTGTAGGGTCGTGTAACCTTTACCGAAGACACCTGAAGAACTTCACCTTCAGTTGTGCTCCCCTGACGGACCTCATCAAGAACAAGACCAAGTGGCAACGGACAAAGAAGGAGCAAGCAGCGCTGGAAGAAATGAAAAGAAAGCTCAAGAACTGTCTGATCCTAGGCGTACCTCGTCCAGTTGGTGAAATGATACTGGTCACGGACGCGTCGGACATCAGAGGCGGAGGTACACTATTCCAGTGGCAGCGCCTGAACAAGGAATTGTAAGTGCGGCTACCCTCAATCCGCGCAGATGTGAGGTCAATTCAGGTCAATGCACCCCCATTCAGCCAGATTCAGCTCATTTCCGTACATTTACAAATTTGGGGGGCTCCGAAATTTTTACTCGAACAGTTCCTGTATATTATGGACACGCCGGATTCAATTCTGGTGTCCGTTGCGGCTGAGATGGTCGCGTTCCGATGATTTGTAGGAATTGCAGGCGCGCGTGCGCATATCAAATCAGCCAAATTTTTTTCACAATCGGATTTTTTTATAAATTATACAGGAATTATTATCCGGAATTATATGTATCATATTATCCGCCTACATTTTCTTGTAGACTGGGATTTTTTGCAAGTTCATATCTTCATCTTCATTGTCTTCACTGTCGTGCTTATACCTCATGGACCCCAAGGGCAAGGCCTCAGCACCGACCCCTCCATACCGCCAGGACGCACAGAAGGGATACCTGCCCTCCGTTCCCTTTCCCCATGCCGGCCCTGAGCCCTCCGGCCAGGCTCCGCGGAGTTTTCTCAAAGGGAATAGCTTAGATGGTAGCAGAGGAGCCTTGAGCTTCGAGGCTGTAGGTATGGAGTACGAGTCCGACCCACCGGACAGTGATGACGAGAGCATCTGCGATCTAGACGATCCAGAAGGCCCAGAGCACAGCGTAGAATGTTGCATAGTTGCGACATTCTCGGAAGAGTTAGGCATTCCTTGCCAGAATCCTGACTGCCGCATGTACATACCCATCCCTCACCCCAGCTCAGTCCCCGATCCCAGTCGAGAATCCGGGCCCCGAAGCGGCCCTTCACCGGTCGCTGGTCCCAGCGGAGTGTACGGCTCCTTGGTTGGAGACTCATCAAGTCAGGAGGACGACATTCGTCTCCCATCCAAGGAAAGCATGCACGTGCATCGAGATCCGCCGATCGCAAGTGGTCCAGGAGAGATGCCCGCCAGAACGAGACCTACGCCTGCGGAAATCGACCTGCTGCTCCAGAATGTCATCGAGCAGGCCGTCTCCGCTAAAATGGACACTCAAGTCCAGGACTCCCAGGAACGCTGGAGGTTAAAATTCAAGAGGAATGAGAGCCTACAGCGACTGGATTTGTATGACCAATGGTGTCTGCAAATTCATCATTGCTACTGCAGGTTTCACCGAGAACATCCACCGTTGCCAGTCAACTCCACCGCCAAGACGATGGAGGTCAATGTGGTGTCGCTGGAGACGGCGTTGGAGCAAGCCTTTCTCAAGGTGGCGCAGGAGGAATTTCAAGAACTGCCTGTCACGAACACAATTGAGAGTTGGCTGAACGAGCAGGAAGACGTGGTAAGGAAGCCAGAATCAATTGGATTGCGGTCTGAGACCGCCTCTCATGTGTCCTGTGCCCATCACTGCTCGTGTTGGAAGGAAATCGCCGTGCTCGCTGCTGAGAATCAGGCGATTCAAATTAATCAGGAAAACTCTTCTCTTTTTTAACGATGGGACGATCTTTCGCTCACCCCCTCTCTCATTTGCCAGATCCGCCAGTCGGATCTACCTGTTCTGTAGCTGATGAAGCGACTGAAGTTTTTTCACTCGCGCCCACAACAGATTCCAGAGCAGAAGAACAAAAGAAAAAACGTGAAAAATTAAGAGAAAGAGGTTTTGAGAGTAAAAATCCTCAGCGTGTTTCAGAAGCGAGGACCAAAAAGAAAACAGAAGTTTTGGCCGAGAAAAGATCCACTGATCCCATGATTGCGGCTCAGGTCTTGCTCGCCCAGAGTCTTCTGGGCGTCGCCGGCGCCTCAGGTGCTGCCTAGGTCAATCCCATCCTGGCCGGTGGTGGCGGCATTGAGGACATTATTAACCCTGTGAGGGCTAAACTGAGAGCCATTGCAAAACAACCAAAATACAATGGCAACCCTCGCCGGTGGGCTGTTTTTAAAAGAGAATTTTCTCTGTGGGTTGGCAAGAACAAGCTTCGAGACAACGAGAAGCTTGATGCTCTTCTTGAGTGTTTAGAGGGTCCCATTCGTGACACGTGGATTAAATCCTACACTGATAGGGCTGATTCCTCTAACCCACTCACGTACAGTGAATTGTTTGCTCTGCTTGAGGGACGAGGAAGTAGGTTGCCTGAAGACCATTACCGAACCCTCCTCACCTCTTTCCCGAACATTCCTAAACTCATTCTTCACGAGGTTCAGAACAAGCGACAACGCTTTGAAGATCTGGTGAATGAGGCTGAGAGTGCTGGGGAACATCTGTCAGATGGCGAATTAAAGGCCATCATCTTCGCAAAAATGCCTGCTGACACGGCTGCATTGCTGAGGCAGGAGCAGTCCAATGAGAAGGTGAAATCCCGGTGGACTGAAGTCACGGCATTCCCTAAGGGCTCAGGTCGTTTTCAGGTCAGAGATGCCCTTAAAAAGTGCTCGCCCACTAACTTTTCCAAGTGTAAGGAAAAGGAAGGTGCTTGGAGATTGAAATTCGCGCAGAAGGAGGACAGAGAAATTTTCAATGAAGTGGTGAACCGAGGTGTCTCCGTTGGAGGAACTCGGCTCGTGGCAAAGCCGTGGGTTTTCAGCTTCACGCCCACTGAATTGTGGGAGGAGTTGGAAAAATTGGCGGATGCCAATCATCAGCAATTACATGAAGGATTGAGCCGGAATCCCCCTTCTAAAGGCGGGAATCAGAAGAATGTAAATAACACACAGTCGAAAGACTGTGCCATTTGTTTGTCCTTCGGTCACACCAACCGTGCCAAGTCGCATTCCACTGAGAATCACTGGTGGAATAAGACTGATGCGGAAAGAGTGGCACAAGAAGCCAGCAAGGATCCGCCCAAAGCCCCTGTCATGAAGGTGGATGAAAATCGCCAATCGACGCCCAGCGGAAAAGGTAAAGGCAGTAAAGGCCAGCACACTTCTGGAGGCAAGGGAAACCAGGGCCAATCCAGCCAAGGACGCTCTCCAGAAAATTTTAAAAATGGAAATGGTAAGTCCAATTCTGCCAAGGGTAATGGTGGAAAAGGCAATTTTTCCAAGGGAAAAGGCCAATCCAGTGGCCAATTCTCGGGACATTCCAAGGGAATGAGCGCTGGTAAGGGCAAGGGGACCTTCCAGGGCACGAAAGGTGGACAAGGGAAAGGATCATCTGGTCAGCGGAACCCTAATTCAGGTCGTGGTGCATCAGTGCACCAGGTTGCTGGTTCTGACGAGGATTACTATAATAATGTGACGACGGAGGACCAGGATGCCCCCGATGAAGAAGGGAATCTTGGCGAAGAAGGTCTGGGAGACCAGTGGGAGGACGAGAACGGTTGCTGGGAAACCGTGCAGCAGGAGTACGAGGGAGATTATCAGGAATAAAGGCGCCAAGATTGTGTGGCCACCCCACACAATATCAGGCGTTTTCCTGAATGTTCGATCGTGCACATTGGAGCGTTGTCTGTAGGACCACCGCCAGTTGAGGCGGATGGAGATAGGAATGTTGTGGAGATCGGTGTTCCCAACAAATACCGAGCTCGTCAATTCATTTTTCGTCTGTGGGTTACTGACAAGAAGGGGAACAAACACCTTGCTACGTGTCTTTGGGACAATGGTAGTGAAGTGAATCTTCAGTCAGAAAATTTTTTACCAGACGAATGTGTAGACACTTCGCTGCACCCCGTTAACCTGGAAGGTGTTTCAGGTCATGCTCTTCCAGGAGGGAATACAGGTTCGTTTCTGAAGGCGCACATGGTCGCCCAGGATTTATGGGAGGAAGGAAAGGTAGAGGATGTTGTTTTAGAGGATTACTTTTATAGAGCGGCCATCAAATATGACCTTTATTTAGGTCATCCATTTTTAACGAAGAACAAACTGGCCCCTGTAGGACACAGACGTTGTTTTGTTTTGGAATCTGGAGAGCAGGAAGCTCCCAACTTTCGGTTCTTGCATTCTGGGTACTGAAATGCAAAGGAGTTTTTGCGTCGAAAGGTGAACACAGCTTTTGGTGATGATGAAGGGATTAGCAAGATAAGCGCCACTACAGCCTACACCATCTTGCTACAGGAGCGACGAAGGGACCCTCAGCGTCCCAAACCGCGCAATTGGAAGTCTTCCAACTACCGCGTTGTAGATAAGTGGCGTGATTATATATGTTCCTATTTTTTGGAGAACCACCATTTTGTTCCCGCCAAGGATGCCTTTTGCAACGAGTTAAAAAAGCGTTTCAAGCCCTTAGCTGACGATGCATGGGCAGTAAAGTGGGATAAAAGGCTGTGGATAAACCCCCCTTTTCATTTGTTGGGAGAGGTCGTTCAAAAAATAAAGGAGGATCGCACCCAGGCCATCCTTGTTGTACCACTATGGGATTGGAAACCATGGTGGAAGGATGTTTTGGCCATGACAGTCGACTCCATCCGCCTCCCCCACGACATCAAGCTGTACGCCAGGGACGACACTGGTCCCCTGCGACAGCGGCCGTGGCCTTCCGTCGCTTTTCTGGTCGATGGAGGTCTCATCTCTGACGGATCTTGCACATCAGACCATGGGTCAGAATCAGGTCTTGACCATGGTACTGATTCAGATTGGAATTTTTCCGATTTTTTAGAAGGAGATGATACGGTGCCGAACCTGGAATCTTGAACGTCTGATTGTAGTCAGACCCCAATACGATCAGATCCATCAAGCATCTCCCACCTGGTCAGGGGGAAAAAATTCCGAAAGAAGGTCAAATTCAGACAATTCTACGAAAAACCCAAGTTTGAGGCCTTTTTGGACCCCTTTGTCCTTGAGGATGTGGAAGATGCTCAGCAGGTTCGGACATCCACGACATGGCCGCAAGAGGGAGTCGATCCCGCTCTGTTTCAGTCGTTGAAACAAGGTCTGTTGCCTGCTGGATCGCGAGATCTGGCGAAAATTTGCTCTACGGTGGTGGCTGGTGAGCAGGTTGAGAGTCAACTTTGCAATGAGCGAAGGGAAAAGATTTTTGCCGAGCGAAAGGAGACCACCCTCTCTGGTAAGCTTGTCAAGAACCCTCCAGTGCGTGGCCTGCACGGAGAGGCGTTCATAGAGCTGAAGGAGGGAGCAAAACCCAAAAAGCAGCGACCTTACGAAAATCATGACAAGAAGCATGAAATTCTTCGCGACATCATTCAGAGAAATCTGCGAGAATTGGGCTGGTTGGAGGCGTGCATGACCTCTGAGTGGTGTTGTGCACCCTTCACAGTGCCTAAACCGCCCCCAGCAGACCAGAATTCCATTGATGGTTGGCGCATGGTGGTTGAGTTTCGTAATTTAAATGCGGAAACTAAGGCTGATTCTCACCCTTTACCCCTCATTGAGGAGGAAATTGTGAAAAGAGCCAAGGGGAAACTCTTCTGGGTCCTGGATCTAAGGCATGGCTTCCACCAGATGCGTCTGGCGAAGTCATCCAGACCACTTGACGTGCATGTGCAGTCCAGTGGGTCCTGTTCAGTGGACCGTCATGCCTATGGGTTTGAAGAATGCTCCGAGCTTTTTCCAACGAATGATGGAAGAAGTCTTGTTTTCAGAGCACCCTGAGCTTCGCGAATTCGTTTCCATATATATCGACGACATAATCATCGCCACTCTGGGCGATGGTTTAACCGAACAGGAGCTTGTGGACCTGCATGAGAAACAGCTGAACATGGTCCTCGACATTCTGGACAAAAATCAGCTCATCTGCGGTCCCAAGAAGGGTAAATTATTCCTGGAAAGGGTCGAATTCTGTGGCAGTTTGCTACGAAATGGGACTCGCCAGCCGAGTCCAGCGAAGCTCCTTGCAATTCAGAAGTGGAAGCGCCCTGAGACCATTTCGCCCCTTCGTTGATTCCTTGGCTGTTGTAATTTTTACCATACTTTCGTCAAGGATTATGCCAGGTCGCCGCCCTGAAAGTGCTGCCCTGGGTCGTTGTGGGTGCCGGAGGGCTCGGGGCCGGCAAGACCAGAGGGGCAGGCACGCGAGGAGTCTCCCTGGATGTTGTTATTGGGGGTAGAACCGGATACTCGGACACCAACGGAGGCGAGAGCAGCGACAACAGAAGCAAGGTCCATGCTGATTGTGGTCCGGCAGAAAATCCCAGTCTATGAAGAAAATTGATGGGAATTATTCTAAATACATCTGAGTGTCCAAAACTGTCTGAAAAGATTTTAAATAATCCATTTATGTAAAAATGTTTGGCCCATCTGGCCCGCGAGCGCGCGTCAGCGGCAAATGGCGATTCCAGCTAGAATAGTGAAACGCGGTGGATTTACGGGGAATGGACCGCGGAATCAAATCCGGCATATCAGAAATATATAGGAAATATCCTGTGACTGAGCTGCGAGGCGGCAATTCCGCCGAAGCAAAGAAAATGACCAAAATGTAGCCAATCTGGGCAGAATGTCTGAAAATCTGAGCAGATGGGGCTAGCCGCACTTACACTCCCCCTCCAAAAACACACTGGGGTGTGTCGCTACGTCAACGAAGAACGTAGTGCGGGTAAGTCCCAGAAAAACATAGAAATGTAGCCTCGATGGGGCGAAATCTGCTTGATCTGACCTGATTTGGGCTGAATTGGCACTGAATCAGGGTGGATGAACCTGAAATGAGACAGAATGAGAAGTGACGAACAGTCCTCCGTGCAGTAAAACATTAGGTCAGGGGCTAAAAAGCATGTAAACTTATCGAGAATCGATACCAAACCATGCATTGGTTGAGAATGAGGTAGATTATTGGTGGATTGAGTGGGGGGATCAAGAATTGAAGTGACATCTCGGCGCTCTGGCACAGTTTCGCTGTCGCGGGCACGCTACGGTGTCCTCGCCGAACTCTACATCGTGTTAATCCCGCTTTTCTCGTTCTGAAAAGTACAGCATGTGGCTCAGAATTGGCGCATCTGGTGGATGATCACAAAATTCAGCAATAATGAGAGTTAAATTGAGCAGAGATGAAGGAGATTAAACAATCACGGAGAGGTTAAACAAATACACATGTAGTCTACAGACCCTAAGTGAACCACCGAAGGTAGAGATGTTCTTCTGTTCACTTAGATCTAAACAGATCTTCAAGGAATGAGAGGAGATGACAAGGAAATCAATCTGAATTGTCCTAAAATGAGGAAATTCCCTAAGATGGAGGTGAAATGAAGCGGAATGTCTGGAACTGAAACTACTAACACTTTCGTTTAGACTAAAGTTAATATATATTGTCGTTTATTCAGCTCAATTGTGCTTTCCGGCACGTTGGTTCGCGAGCATCTAACAGATTCTATCAAAATGTGGATCATGTGATGATGCATCATGATGGGACATGCTAGCCCTGGATCCTTGGCATGTAACGCGCCGAAGGTTCGCTGAAGGCGCTTTACTGACAGTATATAACTGAGAGACACCGAATTTACAGTGGCGGTGGTGTCAATCGACTTGGACAAAGCCAATCTTTCGATGAAGTCCCACAAGACACTTGGATTCACCATTCTCGACAGTTTCAGGTCGGATTGAGCTCACATTGGCGTGTGCCAAAAACACAACGAAGCTTACGGACTTCAGAGGTGGCTGTTAGAAGTCCCTAGAGCTCCTAGATGAAGATTGTCTGAACAATTGACGTCTGGGTTTCGTACAACAGTGGCAGAATGATGGACAAACCTGAGAAATTCAAGGTAAATTTGAGGATCCTGGATCTGAATCTGGACTTTGGCGTCAGCATCACAGCAAATGAAGGTATGATCTGAGTTCCTGGCGTCGCATCTGGTGCAGCCAGTACTACAGGGGTTACCTGTAGGGGTGAATGTCGCTGGCCAGCGTTTTGATTATGTACATTTGCTTCCATCTGCACGAGTAGCCACATTCCAAAGATGCACAGACCAACAGAGACAAGATTACCCCGAATCTGCCTGAATTAAGCCTGAGTTTGGTTTTTTCTGAACACGGCAGCACACTCCGTCAGCGTATCTACGCCTTGTCTGCCGAACGGAGACCAAAGAAAAGTTGATTGAAGTCAAATTATCAAACATTCGCAGTTCTCCACATCATAACATAAACAGAAAGAATGAACAGTGGATTAAGCAGAATGTGGTAGGATGGCTTCCTCAATTTGGCCAAGCACGAATACAGGTGACCACCAACCTGTCTGGTCGGGCCCTGGTACGGCTTGGGCGCTGCAAATCAGCGGCCGAACTCGAAGCTTGGTCCTCATTTGGCTCCTGGGCTGGCCTGACCGCAGGAGGGGGGATCGACGGATCAGCCCTGGAATGTGGCTGCTGAGGGCCGTAAAAGGCTGGATCTCGATTCACCACAGGTCGTTTTCCGTCGCTCTCCACTTGTCTGTCTGGTTTCGACAAACAATCTGTCAGGAGTACGCCAATTTCGGGGTGCTTCTTCAGGAAGTCAATGAACCCCTTGGTGTATCCATGGACAAAAGATTGGGCTGGTTCCCAGTTGTTATGACTGGAATCAAAGCCCCTCCACTCACACAGAAATTCCCATTCGCCCTTGGCGTCACGTCTTGCTTCAACAATCCTCTTGAGTTCGTACTTCCCCCCTTCGATGACCCGATCGGACAAGTGTTTTGCAGTCCAAAAAAGGGGTTTAACCCGATCCTTGGGGGAGGGGATCTCTCTCTTGAGGCGATCGCCCGAAACGTCAATTTCCCTGCTGACATCCACACGAATCCTCCACCTGTTCTCACCAAGACGCGCTGTAACAGCGAATGGCCCCTCCCACAAGGGAAGAAGCTTGTCATCTCCGTCCATGGTGGTTTCGGATTTTCGAAGCCAAACTCGATCATCGACTTCAAAATTGTGGGGGTTTTTTCGGCCTTGATTCTGGACCCAAAGCCAGTCAGCTTGATGCTTCTCGATTAATTTCGACACAGATTTATCTGCTCGTTGGACTTCGTCCAAAAACAGCGAAGCATCCTTACAGGGGCGAGGATTATTCAACGGCATGTTCCACCAACACTTCTTTCGTCCAAAGACAATTTCATTTGGAGAAAGGCCATGATACAAAGGCGTGTTGTGGTAACGGCGAAGCATGGCGAACAGAATCTCAAGCCAATGGAAATCCTTTTCACTCGCGAGCTCCTTACGAAGCATATTTATAAGTGAGCGGCCGGCTCTTTCGCCAGGCAGCGCTCGATGCGAGTGGATTTCACATCGGAGGTGGTGGATTCCAAGGCGAGCACATAATTCTCTCCACCATTCGGAGGTGTACTCTTTGCCTGAATCCGTCACCACCTCGGATGGGACGTCCCAACCTCCCATCCAGGTCTGCGCGCACCATTTGGCGGCAGCCTTGCCAGTCATCGACTCAATGTTGCAAGGCAACACTTGAATGTAGCCGGAATGACGGCACTGAATAAGGAGCACACCATTGACTTTTTTGTTAGTCCAATGGCACTCTTCGTCATCGAGTTCACCGAGATAGAAGAAATCACTCGTGACTCTGTTAAAGAGGCGCTCCGGAATAGGATGAGGCCTCAGATGGCCGTGCTTCTTCGCGCTGGGGGGCGTCCAGACAGCACATTGGGCACATCCGGCGGCTACTTTCATGCAATGAGTGTAGAGCCTCGATCCAAACAACCTATGCTTAATCATCGACCACAGTCGACGGCCATGTGCGTGGGGGGACTCCCATTTGTGCCACCAGTTTAACACTCGGGGGGCTAGGGCGTCTGGCACACACAATTTACCCTCCATCCACAGCTTCCCCCCATCCAACGAGTACTCAGCAAAAATCCCATCCCTGTGAGCATCTTTGGATTTGAGATTTCCAAAGACCTCTTTAAACATGGGATCCTGCAGGTAATCGGACGTCCAGTCACGGATGATCAGGGAATCCTTCGGCAGGGGTGGAGTTTTGGCCGGATCTCGGCGCTTAATGCCTTGGATCAACCGAAATCGACTTACTCGTCGGGTGTAGTCAAACCGTTTCACACTCCCTGAAGAGGGATCGGTGACTTTTTCCACGACTTTCAGTGTTTTGGTGCAGATCTCATGGGCATGCGCCGGATCTGTGATGGCCGTGATGTCGTGACACGGCAATGCGTGCTGTTTAACAGCGCACTGCATGCATGCACGTCGAATGAGTTTCTTTTATTCCTGATCCCATTCGATGATGACATGGCGGTCCTGCTCCGTACCATGGATGTTGGTACTTTGCAGCCCCTCTGAGGCGGGGTAAGCCCATCGGCTCAGAGCATCCGCTACCGTGTTGTGTTTTCCAGGCAAATACGACACATGGAGGTCAAACAGACTGAGAAATTCGTGCCATCTGGCCCGTCGGCCAGCTGGGCTCGCGACAGTATCAATGTGTTCAGTGGCCCAATACTCCAGAGATCGATGATCCGTCAGGACCTCGACTCGATTGGTGCCAACCCACGATTGGTACTTTTTTAAAGCACAGATGATGGCGTAGGTTTCTTGCTCACGCGGCGACCATTGCATTTGGCGTGGGGCTAGCTTCCGAGACCAAAATGCAAGAGGGTAATGATCGCCGGTGGCCTCATCAACCTGTTCAAGAACAGCTCCGATCGCGTACCTAGAAGCGTCGGTTCTAATGTAGAAGGGTCGGTCAAATTGGGGCACATGCAACGTGGCGACTTCACAGAGGGCCGCCTTCAAGTGATCGAAGGCCTCCTCGCACTCGTCAGTCCACTTGACACGAACCTTTGAACCTGCCTTGCCCGCATCTCTCCCTACCTTCAGTAATTCAGTAAGGGGGGCAGCAAATTTGGCATAATTCGGCACAAAAGTGTGGTAAAAATTGCAACAACCCAGGAATCCTCTCAACTCCGTGATCGTCTCAGGGCGCTTCCACTTCTGAATAGCGACGAGCTTCCCTGGACTGGGTCGTCGAGTGCCATTCTCTAGGAGAGAACCACAAAATTCGACTGATTTTAAAAATAATTTTCCCTTCTTTGGCCCACAAATCAGCTGATTAGCGTCAAGAATGTCCAAAACTTGGTTCAGCTGCTTCTCATGTAGGGCTACCAGCTCGGCTTCGGTCAGTCCCTCCCCTTCCGTCGCGATGATTATGTCATCTATGTACACGCTCACGAAGGCACGAAGCTCAGGATGGGTTGTGAACAGCACATCCTCCATCATTCTTTGAAAAAATGAGGGGGCGTTCTTCAGGCCCATGGGCATGACCGTCCATTGGACTGGGCCACATGGCGTGCACATACAGGTGAGAGGTCGGCTGTCCTTCCTCAACGGCATTTGGTGAAAGCCGTGACGGAGATCCAGCACAGAAAACAAACGACCTCTTGCCCTCTTGGCGATTTCCTCCTCAATGAGGGGCAGGGGGTGTGAATCCGCCTTTGTTTCGGCGTTGAGATTGCGAAAATCAACAACCATTCGCCAACCATCAATGGTGTTCTGGTCTGCAGGCGGTGGCTTCGGGACTGTGAAGGGTGAACAGCACCATTCGCTGGTCATACAACCCTCAAGCCAACCAAATTCCCTGAGATTTCTCTCGATGATTTTTCTGAGTATCTCATGTTTGTGTCCATGATTTTCATAAGGGCGCTGTTTTTTTGCCTTGTACCCTTCACGAAGCTCGATGAAGGCTTCACCGAACTGCCCACGGACAGGGGGGTCTTTGATCAACTTCCCTGAAAGGGTTGTGTCCTTCCGTTCCTCAAAAATCTTTTCTCTTGACTTGGAACACAATTCAGTGTCCACCTGATCGCCAGGAATTACTGTCGAAAAAACTTTGGCGACTTCTTCGGCTTTGGCAGGAAGAATCTTCTTACGGATGTCCCTAAACAGGTCCGTATCAACTGCCTCTTGAAGATAGGTGGGTCGTGTGTCGAAATCCCAGAGATTCTCTTCGTGATCCAGCTCCTCGAAAGGATCCATGAAAGCTTCCACAGGGGGTTTTTCATAAAAAACTCTGAATTTGCGGCGCGATTGGAGGTTTTTCCTCGCCCGTGCACTGAAGATTCTTTTCGATGTCGACCGTATTGGGGAAGAGGGAGACGAGGCGGATCCATTGGACGTTGAATCACCTTGGGTATCTGACGGACAAATATCAGAAAAAATAGATTCATTATCAGTACCACGCTCAACCTCAGATTCAGACCCAACATAGGAATCTGTACCAGAATCAGCAGAATTAGAGTCAGAAAGCTTTCCATCCACCAGGAATGCAAGCGAACTCCAGGACCGCTGTGGCAGGGGACCTGTGTCGTCCCTGGCATACAGCTTAATCTTCCTGGGAAGTTCGATGTAATCTACACAAATGTCTTGTAATTCCTGAAACCAAGGCTTGTCGTCCCACAAGGGCACAACTAAAATTGCCTGGGTTTTATCTTGCTTGATTTTGTGGATGACCTGCTGGATTAAGTGAAACGGAGGATTAATCCACAACTTCTTGTCCCATTTGTGGGTCCAAGCGTCGCTGAAGTGCTTGTCAAAGCGCTTGTTCATACGGTTAGCAAAGGCATCATACTGGGGCCAAAAGGAATGGTGTTCATGAAAATATTCACAAATTGCATCGCGCCATTTGTCGACAACTCTGTAGGATGAAGAGTGCCAGCGCGAAGGGCGTCGTGGCTGGGAGTCCCTACGAAGACATTCTAACTCTTGGGAGTAATCGGCACTCCCATTCACCTCTGCAATGGTGACATCTTCACCAAATTTTGGTGTCACCTTTTGCTTCAAAAATTCTTCTGCACTTTTAAACCCTGCGTGCAAAAAACGAAATTCAGGACGCTCCAAGGGACCTGACTCCAGCAAAAAACAACGACGATGACCTACGGGCGCTACCCTGTTCTTGCGAAGCCAAGGATGGCCCAAATAAAGGTCATACTTTATGTCAGCACGATAGAAGTAGTCATCCTTAAGGACAACTTCTTCCACATTTTCCTCTTCCCAAAGGTCTTGAGCGACCAAATGAGTTGATATATAACAACCGCGTTGCCCACCTGCGAGAGAATGTCCAGAAACTCCCTCGAGGGTAACAGGATGAGGCGATTCAAACACGCAGTCGTCGGGTAAGAATGACTTGGATTGGAGATTTACCTCTGATCCATTGTCACACAAACAAGTGGCGAGGTGGAAATTTCCCTTGCAATCAGAGACCCACAGCTTTGTGACAAACTGACGAGCCCTGTGCTTGGACTGTACACCAACCTCGTCCACTACAACAGAAGGATCCGCTGCCGGATCCAGGGGAGAGGAGACAAGCGACCCTACATCAAGTAATGGTCGATCAGGAATTTGGGGATCATGCCTGAAATCGCCTGGGGAGGGGCGATTTTCGTGGCTCCCCTAGGCGTTCTGACCTCCAGCGGCTGCATTAACATTGTGAACACAGCCTGATTCGTCGATCCACTCATCTTGGAACGGATCATCTGCTGGATTCAGGGCATTTTCGACATAATCTCGATCCGCATCGGACACCTGGTCTGCACCTGAGACCTGATCCACACGATGGTTGCCTTTTCCACGTCCACGGCCACGGCCGCCGGATGATGGACCACCACCGTCACCACGCCCTCTGCCCTTACCAGAGAAAGGGGTTCCTGAAGGATTTCCCTTACCTTTACCCTGTGATCCTGGAGCATTTCCTTTGTTTGTACCGGATTGAGGGGTTTGACCTGGATTTCGATTTCCGCCTCCGGCGTTGACATTGGGACTTGTCTGGCCGTTCGGCTGCCCACCGGAGCCGGATGGAGTCCGATTTCCTTTGCCTTGGGACCCGCCAGGACCTCCAGTGTTTTTGTTTCCACCGGAGGGGGTCGGATTACCCTTTCCCCCCTTTGCACCATGCACCTGTCTGTCATTCCTGTCTGAATTCTGTGAATTACTGACATTTTCACCAATCACCTTGTGATCGTAAGCAGACCATCGGTGATTAGCAGTAGAATGCGTCTTAGCTCGGTTCGTAGAACCTAAAAGAAGGCAGATGCTACAATGATCCTGAACATTCCGGGTGTCATTCACCTTTTTGTTACCCTTTTGGGCCCCATTTTGGGTGTTTTGCTGGGTATTCCTGTTTCCCCCAAGACCCTCATGGAAATTTTGATTGGCGGCGTCAGCGAGCCTCTCAACCTCTTCCCACAGTTCCTGCGGGGTAAACGAAAACACCCAGTTCCTGGCCTTCAGGCGATGGCCGTGGAAACTTACTCCCCTATTGAGGACTTGGACAAACAAGTCCCGATCCTCCTGTTCATTAAATTTGATTTTCCACGTGTTTTCAGTGAGTTTCACCTTGGTAAACGACGTGGGGGAGCACTTTTGAAGTGCCTCCCTGACGGTAAACCTGTTGGCCGAGGTGTCAAAGCCATCGACTTCCGCCCACCAGGTCTTGACCTTTTCTTCGGACTGTCTATTCCGAAGGGTGGCGGCGGTTTCTGAGGGGATCTTGTCAAAAATCAGATTTTTCAGCTCGGCACTAGAAAATTTTTCGCCTGAATGTTCAGATTCTTCTACGAGATTCCAGAAGCGCTGTCTTTTGTCTTGCACTTCGTGCAAGATTAATCGCGAGAACGAAGGAAAATTCTTCAACATCTGGTGGTAATGGTCCTCTGGCAACCGGGATCCACGTACCTCCAACTGTTCCCACACCTCATCAAAGGTAAGGGGGGAACTTGAATCCTCACGATCACTCCAGGTCCTGAGCCAAGTGTTGGCCGGCGCTCCCTCAAGGCAGTCCAAGAGGGCCATCAGGAACTGATCATCCTGGAGCTTTTGAGTCTTAACCCACAATTTAAATTCCCGTTGGAACTGAGGCCAACGTCTGGGGTTCCCATTATACTTCGGTTGCTTGGCAACCTGACGAAGTCGCAATGAAGTGGGATTTAGGAGTGAATCCAGCCCAACACCGGCCGTAATGGCAGACACCTTGGCGGCATCATTAGCCACACCAGCTCCGGCGAGGGTCTGGGCGAGCAACATCTGGGCTATTGCATTGGAATCAACAGCAGGAAGGGTAGTACGGGAGGCAGTTCGTTTGGCATTCTGAACCTCAGTCCTAGCCTTCGCCGATCTACTCTGAGATCGAGAGATTGTAACCCTTTCCTTTAGCTTAGTCCTGCTGATCCTTGCGTCGGTGGTCTTAGAGTCAACCGAAGGAGCAATCGAAAAAATTTCTGTCGCCTCCTCCGACGGTTCTGTTGTTTGTTCCACCGATGATGCGCCCTCAGACCTCATGTGGGTCTTGAAAAGATCTTTAATTCCCAGCGTCTGAATGATCAGTTGCATTTGATCTTTGAGCAATTGGAGCTCAGTATCTCGCTGTAATCTGCAAGAGCAGTCGGCAGGACAGTACATACCGTGTCCTGAAGGGCCTGAGCAGGCTGTCGGACCACTAATCTCAGTGGTTCGCAGCCAGGAGTCCACTTGTGGAGCTCCTTCAGTCCTAATTTCCAGGCTTGCCTGCCTAGCTGCCTCTAAAATTCCTTCCTCAACCGCGGCGGCTAGATCGTCGCGGATGGAAACAGAGGGGTGAGGGGCGGAGGGCCCGGCAACAGGTGCCTTGGTCTTCTCCTTCGGGAAGGGGCTTGCCTCCCAGATCTGCAAGAAAATGGCAAAAGATTCATCTTCTTGAGAACACCACCACATCCTGGTATTAATTTCTTCCTGAAGAAGGAAAAAATATTCAAATAAAAAATCAGAGGCGATTCTTTCTTGACCTATCAGCTTAGACGTGGCTAATAGACAAAGGGCCTCAAGCGCCTCAAGGTTACGGGTCACTTCTGAAGACAAATGGTTGTCCAATTGTGCCCATGAGGCTGGTCGATTGTAGGTAGGTACCTCACCTGGACCACCCATCTCAATGTCGTCAATGTCGGCGTCGATGGTCTCAAAATGTGGACATTGGTAAGGAGTATTAGTACCTGCCAGGTCCGTAAGCTCCACCGGAGCGTTGCCATTAGCGTAGGCTGGGAGATTCCAGCTACTTGATGGCCAATTTCGACTGGGATCTTGATTGTAATCTGGGCCTCCACAGCTGCTGATTTGTACCCTTCTTGGGCAATTTGGGCTTGCGCAAGGCATTCCTCTCAAGGCCTCGTTCGCACAGCACCACGGCAGCGTAACCGTTACGTCTCCGGAGGTGGCGGAGTCTACGGGGCCGTACTGGGGAGCTAGCTGTGGTTGGGACACCAGAGGAACAATATTCAGGTAGCCTCTGCTACCATGAAAGTGCTGCCCTGGGTCGTTGTGGGTGCCGGAGGGCTCGGGGCCGGCAAGACCAGAGGGGCAGGCACGCGAGGAGTCTCCCTGGATGTTGTTATTGGGGGTAGAACCGGATACTCGGACACCAACGGAGGCGAGAGCAGCGACAACAGAAGCAAGGTCCATGCTGATTGTGGTCCGGCAGAAAATCCCAGTCTATGAAGAAAATTGATGCGAATTATTCTAAATACATCTGAGTGTCCAAAACTGTCTGAAAAGATTTTAAATAATCCATTTATGTAAAAATGTTTGGCCGATCTGGCCCGCGAGCGCGCGTCAGCGGCAAATGGCGATTCCAGCTAAAATAGCGAAACGCGGTGGATTTACGGGGAATGGACCGCGGAATCAAATCCGGCATATCAGAAATATATAGGAAATATCCTGTGACTGAGCTGCGAGGCGGCAATTCCGCCGAAGCAAAGAAAATGACCAAAATGTAGCCAATCTGGGCAGAATGTCTGAAAATCTGAGCAGATGGGGCTAGCCGCACTTACACGCCCCCCTTACTGAATTACTCAAGGTTGGTAGGGAGGCTGGGCGTGCAGGCTCCAAGGTGCGAGTGCAGTGGACCGACGAGTGCGATGAGGCGTTTGTGCAATTAAAAGCCGCCCTTTGCGAAGTCGCCACTTTGCACCTTCCCAAATTCGATCGCCCTTTGTACCTTAGGACTGATGCTAGTAAGTATGCGGTTGGGGCAGTGTTAGAACAGCAAGATTTAGAAACTGGGGCTCATTATCCGCTTGCATTCTGTTCGAGGAAGCTTTCTCCCAGACAAATGCAGTGGTCCCCCCGTGAGCAGGAGACCTACGCCATCATCTGTGCCTTAAAAAAATACCAATCGTGGATACGCACAAACAAAGTTGAAATTCTGACGGATCATCGCTCTCTTGAGTATTGGTCGCCAGAACATGTCAACACGGTGTCAGGTCCTGCTGGACGGCGTGCTAGATGGCACGAGCTTTTGAGTCTTTTCGATCCTCATGTGGCTTACCTTCCAGACAAGTACAACACTGTCGCTGACGCTTTAAGCACATGGGCATATCCTGCTTCCAAAGTGTGCCTGTCGACGAACATCCATGGGACTGAACAAGACCGTGGGTTAGTAAATGAGTGGGATGCTGAGGAACGGCAGTTGAAAAAGCGCCACTGTCTACGGTGTTCAGTCCGGCAGGGTCGATTGCCCTGCCATGATATCACAGTGGAGGATCATCCCCCACATTCCCATGTCGAATGCTCTGCAGTGCGTGTTGACACCCTCAGAGTAGTTAAACCTGGGGAATCCACCCCCAAGTTCGTTAAACGACGAAATCCTGTGGTGCGGTTCAGATGTGTCCATCCATTGGGTCGAAAACCTGTGGCACCAGCCCAGGCCATCCCCAAGGACTCCCTGCTCACCAAGGATTGGTCCAAAGAATATAAATCTGATAATATGCTTCAAGAAATCTACGAACATTTGACTTCAAAGTCAGCATTTCAGGACGGAATTTATTCCGAATATTTTTTGGACAACGGAAAACTGTGGATGAATGGGAAACTGTGCGTGCCTGACAAATTGGCGTCCAGAGTTGTCAACTGGTGGCACAAATGGGAGACTCCTCATTCCCATGGCGCCAAACTCTGGAAATCCATTAAACATCGTCTCTTTGCAGCTCGATTGCACACCCACTGCATGAAAGTGGCCTCATCATGTGCCCAATGTGCAGTGGCGGTGCCTGCTACGGCCAAGCCTAAGGGCTATCTGAGGCCGCATCCTGTACCCGAGCGACTCTTTGACCGAGTCACCTCTGATTTCTTCTACCTTGGTGACCTGGAGGGAGAGGAATGCCATTGGACCAACAAAAAAATCAATGGTGTGTTATTAATTCAATGTAGACACTCAGGGTACATTCATGTGTTGCCTTGCAACGTGAATGCCATGACTGGCAAGGCTGCCGCCAAATGGTGTGCTCAGACATGGATGGGGTGCTGGGATGTACCCTCGGAGATTTTAACTGATTCAGGCAGTGCATATATTTCTGAGTGGTGGAAAACCCTTTGTGCTCGGCTGGGAATCCATCATCTTCGATGTGAGGCCCACCAGCACAGGGCATTGCCGGCCGAACGAGCAGGAAAAACCATAATTAATATGTTGCGAAAGGAACTCGCCAGTGACAAGGATGTTGATTGGCTTGAGATCCTTTTCGCCCTGCTCCGCCGGTACCACAACACAGAGTTGTATCACGGGTACTCACCCAATCAGCTTGTTTTCGGTCGAAACAAGTGCTGGTGGAACCCCCCGTACGATCATCCACGGGAATGTAAGGATGCATCAGCATTTTTGGACGAGATTCAGGCTGGTGAAAAGGAGGCCAAGCGACTTGTTGAGAAATTCCCGGCAGATTGGTTGAGCATTGCCAACCAGGGCAGAAAAGAACCACAAGATCTCGAAAAGGGAGACCGTGTTTGGCTCCGCAAGAGTGAAACTACCCAGGAGGGAGACTCCAAACTTCTCCCCCTGTGGGAAGGTCCCTTTGAAATTGTTTCTCGAGTCAGGGAGAACAGTTTTAAGGTACGTGTGGATGTGAATCGGGAGTTGGAGGTGAGCGGAGACAGGCTTAAGCCTGAGATTCCGAGTTCAAAGGGCAGGGTCAAACCCCTTTTCTGGACCTCCAAATGGCTTTCCGAACGCAGGATTGAAGGTGGTAATTACGAGGTAGAACGCTTTGTCGACCATTCTAAGGATAATGAGGGTACTTGGCGGTTTCTTGTCAAGTACAAGGGTTTCCCTGAGTCTGAAAATACTTGGGAACCTCCCTCTTCCTTTGTACATGGTTATACCACAGGTTTCAGAAATTACCTGCGAGCTCATCCTGAGATTCCGGTCCTATTTACTGACTGTCTGAGCAAGCCAGACCGTGTAGTTGAAAGGGACGGAGCAAAGGCCGTCGTGGTGGACGGAGATCCAGCTCCTCCGCCACAGATTCCAGCATATTCTGCACGAAATCCGGCGCCTCAAGGTGCCGTGCGACCGGAAGCACCACGCCCCCCTCCAAAAGGTACACATGAGGGCAATGAGGGGTGTCCGGTGCGTGAACGAAGACAACCAGACCGGTTCCGCGGTGGCGGCAAGCCTACAGCGTTGAGCCAGGTGGTTGTTCGTCCACTTCCGAGACATTCTGAGCTCATCTTTGTACATTACTCACTCACATCCGTTTCATCAAATTCTGATCCAAATTTCAAATTCCTGGTACATCAGGCCCAATTACGTCCCCTTCGGGTTGACTGTCGGGCTACCCAGTACACCAGGTGTGTTGTAGTCTCAGCGGAAGATATCAGGGAACAGATCCGGTTGGCATTGGAGTGGGTGGCCAGCAGCAGGGGAGGGGAGCAGCCGAGGTGGATCGTGGCACCCGGAACGGAGGACGGGCACAGGAAGGAGGCATTGGAGAGAGCGAGAAGGCTCACAGAGGGGGCCAGGAAGCCAGGCCTGGAGGTGGAACACGACCAGGGGGGGGGAGAGGCCAAGTAGGTGGAGGGGGATGCGGAGGGGGAGAGGGGGGCAAATGCGGTTCATAGTGGGGGATGGGGATGGTGAGGAGGAACGAGACGAAAGGGGGCAGGACCAAGCGCGGGGAGTGGAAGCCCGGGAGCCGGGACTGGCAGCAGGCGGGCGGGAAGACAGAGAGGAGGGAGAAGAAGGGGTGGAAGAGGGAGAAGCGGAGGGAGGAGGGCAGGAGGGTGCTGTTGGAGGCAGGGTGGAGGAGGGGAGCAATGGGGAGGGGACAAGAGAGGGAAGTGAGAGGGAGGGCGGCAAGCGAGGGAGAGAGGCAGACGAGCAGGAGCTGCAAGCAGAGCAGCAGCAGGAGGGGGAGGGAGAAGGGAGGCCGAGAAGGAAACGGGCGAGGGGAGTCAGGTACGGGGAGGAGCAGCGGGGCCGTGAAGAGCAGGGGGCGGTGCGGGAAGGGATGACAGTGTATGGTCCGCACAAAGTGAGTGGGAAGTGGAGGAGGTATGTGGGAACAGTGGAGGAGATGATCGAACAACAAGATCGCAAGGGACATGTGACGAGGGCAGCCATCGTGCAGTGGGAGGATCAGGGGGAGGGGGATGAGGAGAGACTGCCGTACCCGGTGGAAAGGTTGCAGGTATGCCCGCGGGGTAGGGAGATTGAAATACACGGGCAGCTGGTTCTGGAGCAGGAGGCGAGAGAATTGGAAGGAGAAGAGGTGTCGGCGGGGGGGAAGAACGAGAAGAGGAAGTGACAATTAATGAAGCGGGGGGCGACCGGGAAGAAGAAGAAAGAAGCCAGACGAAGACAGGGGGGATGGAACAAAGGGGAGGAAAAAGGCACGACAGACGACGGGGATCTACGAGTGGATGGGGAGGGCAGGTGGCAACGCATGAAGTTGTACACCCATAATGACCCCGCGGCACTGTATCGGGCGGACAAGGCAGCGTGGCAGCAGATGAAGCTGCATGAGGCGGACCCCGACGTGGTGGCGTACCAGGAGATAAGGTTGCAGGGGAAGGACAACGTCGTGTGCGCGCAGATGTACGACAAGGAGGGGAGAGAGTACCAGCGGGAGTGGGCGCAGGGCGTGCCGCTGTTGGTGCGCAGAGGGCTCAGCGTTGTGCAGGACAAGAAGGTGGGAGCGAGGGGACGAAGGGCGGTGTATGATATGGCGACGGAGCATGGACAGGTAGTCATCATCAACTGCCTTGTCCGACATGGGAGGAGGGTCAAGGAGTATGTGGCGCAGCTGAGGATGGAGTACGTCAGGGCGCTGGAGAGGGGGCCAGTCATCGTGGTTCGAGACTTCAACTACGATCCCCGGAGGAGGGGCGCGGAGACGGAGGTGGACCGTGAGGTGCGGAAGTTTGTGGAGGAAATGAGGCTGCAGGACGCGTCGTAAAGTGGAGCGCCGGGCCCCTCACACTACCCGGCACCGGAAGGCAGCGCCCCGTTGCGGATAGACGCGGTGTACGCGGACCCCAGCTGGGTCAAGGGGGTGACGGCGGGATACATGGTGGGGCCGGAAGAAATGCAGGACAGGAAGGGGCATTGCCCCATGATGGTGACTGTGGACTTGAAGGTGGGGGAGCCCGGGGACGAACAGGAGGATGAGCAGGGGTCGGACGAGGAAGGCGTCAGCCTGCCGCCAATGGTGAAGTGGCCGGAGGAGGGGGACGAGAGGTGGCACCAGTGGGGGCAGCGGGTACACGCCGAAATGAGGCAGGGGAAACAAGTACATCAAGCCATGAGGAGGGCAGCGCAGATATGCGGGTTTACCAAGCAAGGGGGGGAGTCGCAGGCACAGCCCAAGCTGCAAAGGCTGGTGGCCACACTGAGGAAACGGCAGCAAGAGGAGGTCGAGGCACGGGCGCGGGGAGCGGGGACGGAGTGGCAAACGGAGGTAACACAGGCGGAGAAAAGGGTGCGAACAGCGAGGAGGGCTGTGGAGGAGGAACACGAGAGGATATACCAGAAAGTGGTGGCGGAGCATGAGAGATACATGGAAAGGGCGGTGCCGTACAAGTCGCTACGGTACATCAGAGAGCTCGCTGAGGCTGGAAAACCAAAGGAAATCAGGGCGGTGAGACTGCAGTGTGGCAGGGTCACTGGCAACAAAAAGGAAGTGCTGGAGGAGGTGGCGCAGAGTTTCAGGAGGCAGCACAACCAGGGGCAGCAGGAGCTAAGCGGGATCACAAGGAGAATGGTAAGGGCGTTACCGCGGGTGTTCACAGCGGAGCAGAGCGAGGACCTACACCGCAGCAGGGTGACACTAGGGGAAATTAAGGAGGCAGTGAAGGCTCTCAAGGGGAAAAAGAGCCCGGGAGTGGACCAGCTGGTGGCGGAGGCGTACCAGCACCTGGAGGCGCCGGAGCTGGATGGTCTAGCGGGGAGGGTCACGGAGGTGTTGCGCACAGGCGAGCCCCCAAAGGAATGGGGGGGCATGGTGCGGCCCCTGTACAAGAAGGGGAATCACCTCAGGCCGGGGAACTGGAGACCAATATGCTGTGCCGTCACAGAGGCCAAGCTGGTCTGGATGGTGATCTGCGGGAGGATACAGCCGCGGCTGTATGCAGCGGGGGTCATACCGGACAATATGTGGGGGTCAGTGCCGGGTAGGTCCACACAGGAAGCAAGCTTCCTGTACGATATGTACCTCGATGATGAGGACCTAGAGGCGTTCATGGTGTCTGTGGACGTGAAGGGGGCGTTCCCCAACACGCCGCATAGGCTCATAGAGGACGTGTGGCGACTGCTAGGACTCCCATATGGTGACTTCGTGGAAAAGTACCTGCGCACAAGGAGGTACACGGTCGCCACGGGGAAGGGGTGTACCGAGTGGGTAACCCCAGGCAGCGGGGTGCCACAAGGCGGGGTGGAGGGCCCGTTCCTGTACTTGCTGGCCATGGTCCCCCTGATGAGTTGGATAGCGCGGAAATATCCCCAACTGGCGCGGGCGCCACACACGTCGCCGGCGCAGGCGTATGTGGATGATGCGGTACCCATGGCGCGGGATGAAAAGGCCCAACAGGTGGTACAGGACCTGATGCAGAGGTACGGGAGGGATAACCACCTAGTCTGGAGCGCGGAGAAGTCGGCGTTTCTGAGGAGGGGTGGAGAGGAAGGCATGGCGCTGGATGTAGGAGACAGAGTGGCATGGCTGGAGAGGGCAGAGGAAGCGGTGGTGCTGGGACATGTGCAGGCCATGGAGGCGAGGGGGGTCAGGCTACCTGACAAATTGGTCCGGGGGTTCAGGGCGATGCTGGTGGTCCTGCGGCATCACCCCCCGTCAGTGCAGACGACCCTGTACTACCTGCGGGCGGTGCTCAATGCGGCGGTAGGGTACCAGGGGATGCACCTCCCGTACTGGAGGGAGCAGCTGGAGGAGGTGGAGGGAGAAGTGCGGAGGCTCATCAGACGGTATGAGGGGATACCCACAGAGGTGCCGTGGTGCGTGTTGCGGTCGCCGACGGCCTACTATGGAGAAGGGATACCCATGGCGGGGGAGGCGTACAGGGCACACACGGCGAGGACGCTGAGCAGGATGTGCCACAATCAGGAAGAGGTGGTGAGACGGGTGTGCTATCACGCGGTCGCAGAGGTTCAGAAGGAGGAGAACATGTGCCCGCGCTATGTGTGGCACCGGCGCAGACGGTTGGCGGCAGGGGAAGAAGGAGCGCATGTGGCGCGCCCTACAGGCAGTGTGCCGGGGGAAGAACACATGCTGGCAACCAACAGGACGTGCGGTAGGCGGGGACCAATCCTGGTCCTGGACACGGACTTCGGGGGGGCGGTACATGGGACAGTATGGTGGATCAGGAAGGAAGGAGTGAGCATGGAGGTGCTGCACGTGCGCAGGAAGGATATGAAGGAATACAAGAAGGCGGGGCTGCACCATGCGGAGTTCTATCGGGACACCAGGGTGGTGGAATGGGGTGTATACAGGATGATGATGAGGAGAGCACGAGGACAAGAGGACCGCGCAAGGTGGAGCAGGAGGATGCGCGCGATGTGGAACGAGTGGGTAGCGCTGTGGGGGGTCCAGCAGAGGAAACCAAGATGCGGGAGAGGAGAGGGGGCGCAGCAAGAGAGAGTGGTGCTGGACAGGGGGGAGAGGGACAAGGCCAGACCGGGCATACTGTTGTGTGCGCCGCTGGGACTCAAAGGACCGAGGGGGAAGGTACAGAGTGCGGCCGGGCAGTGGTACGATGTCCATGCAGATATATTCCGGAAAGACAACATCCCAGAAGGGGCAGGACAGGGGGACCAGTGCTGGAGGTGCACCAAGGAGGCGGGGCAAATCCCGAGGCCAGTCCTACGAATGACGGCGTGGGCGTTCCCGAATGCGACCATGCGCACTACGGACACCAGGGGGCAGTGGTGGGGGCCGGTGCTGCGGCTGCCCAAGGAGGTGCGGGAGGATGAGGAGGCCCAGGGGGACGTGCAGGTCTGGTGGGGAGAGGAAAAGGAGGGGAAAAGAACAGGGGTCCAGTTTGGATGGGACACAGTGCGGGGACTACAGGAAGAGGATGATGCGGTGGCGGTGAGCTTCCGGATGACAGACACGGGGAGGCCCCACGAGGACGCGCCCATAGTGCCCGTGGGCCACAAGTGTGGAGAGAGTGCAAGGAGGATCAGGCTGACGGTCCACGGGTTGCCAGCAGACAGGGTATGGTACCTGGTTCTGGTACAGGCATACCTAGAGCAGGGCAGAGCGAAAGCAGACAGGGCATGGTGCCACGGAGTGGTGGTGACGAAGGGATGGAAGGCCAGGACGGACAATAAGTGGGCGGTGTACAGAGGGGTAAGAGAGCTAAGCATCGGGGATGGGGTACGAGAGTATGGCATTGGGAAGCACAAAGTGTACTGCCACTACCCGAGGGAGGTGATGCGCATACCGGAGCCCACGAAGGAGAGGGTGGTGCTATTTCTGGACGGGTCCGGGGTGGAAGGACAGCCGCCCATGGCGGGGGCAGCGGCGGTAAGGGTCAAGGGGGTGGGACAGGTGACGGAGAGTGTGGTGGAAAAGATGGTGTACGGAGCAGCGTCCCATGGAGAGGTGCAGGCGGTGGTGGACGTGGTTGGGGAGATAGGGGAGGACGTACGGGAAGTGTGGATGGTGGTGGACGCGGAGGCGGACATGGCGTCACTCAGGAGATTGGCCAGCTGGCCACTGCATGAGGCCCTGGGCACGGGACTGTCGTCACAGGTGTACGCGATATGGCACGGGCTGGAGATGAAGAAAGTGCCCCTGGTCATACACCTGGTGAAACAGGAGTCACACAGGGCGGGAGTGGGGAATCATGAGGCGGATGGGGCGGCGCAAGCAGTGGATAAGGAGCAGGAACCAGAGTGGAGGGTGCCAGAGAGCAAGGAGCACCTCCACTTGGTGCATATACCTCCAAGGGTCGGGGAAGAGGAGAAGGCCAGGTGGGTGGTGGAGGAGGACAGAGGCAAGCAGGAACTAAGGGTGTATCCACAGCCGGTGCACATGCTAGCCCAAGTACGAGGGGGGCCGGAGGTGGTAGAACTGAACGAGTACTTGGAGGTCAAGGTGGGACAGCGGGTCCATTACCCCAATGTGCTGAGGCCGGAATCGCTGCCCAAAAGGCTGCAAACCAGAAGGCTGCAGGCGATCACGGGGCAGGTGCCGGTGCGTGAAGCAATGATGAGGTGGTACAGACATAAGGGTATGGACCTCCCGGAGGAGTACATGAGATGCCACTGTGGCCAAGGGCAAGAAACATACGAGCACTTCATGCGGTGTGCACAGTATAAGGGGATCGAGGAACCACTGGTTCGGGATCAGGACGTCCTGTTACACAAGAAGGGTGCGAGAGGCTGAAGCACGGTGGAGAGAGAACTGGGGAAAGAAGGGCACCGCAAGGGACTATGGCACATGGTGATAGTGAAACCGTTGTGGCGGGCACTCCAGGAGCATACAGTGGCACCGGAGGCCATGGCGCACAGGCTGTTGCGGCGTATGGTGGAACATCTCCAGGAACGCATGGCGTGCAGAGAGACGCAGTTGGAGGCGCGGGCGGACGACATGCGTGATCCAGTCACCAAGCGGGTAGAGATGGCGTTGATCAGGTACAACCCGAAAAACACAGAGATGGAAGTACGGAGGCGGCCAGATTGGCGGCCAAGGCGGTCAGGGGGAGAGACGGGAATGGAAGACAGAGAGGGAGACGAGCAGAGGGACCGCCTGATGGCACGCAGACGAAAGAGAATCCGGCAGATATGAGGGCAGGACGGGTGTACGGTTTCACCGCGCAGGGGGACGTCAGGAAGGGGACCGGAGGGAGAGGGACAGCGGAAGCGCCCGTCGCATGCACTGGAGCGTCCGGGACTGGGCACGCAGAGTCGTAGGGCGGAGCAAGAAGCGGGGAAAGCGAAGCAGGGACGAGGACGGCGACAGTGCAGACTGCGGCAAAGAGAGTACGACAAAAAGACCCCCCGGATTGGAGCATCCGGGGACGAATGAAGCACGGCGCTAGCCCCCGGACTGGATCGTCCGGGGGTGAACCCGGTGCCACGGACTGGAGCGTCCGAGGCAACTGAGAGAATACGAAAAAAAAAAGGGCCCCCGGATTGGAGCATCCGGGGCGGAAAGAAGCACGGCACTAGCCCCAGGACTGGACCGTCCGGGGGTGAACCCGGTGCCACGGACTGGAGCATCCGAGGCAGCGGGGAGAATATGACAGAGCACCCCACACGTAGGGCGCGCGAACAGTGGGGGTACAGGGCGGGGGAGGTGGGGGAAAACGGCGACAGGGCGCAGGGCTCAGGCGTGATCCCATATGCAGCGCAATGTCACACATGCCTGACCCACAGCCCAGCCAGCCACCGACAGTGCGGGCAGAAGTGGCCCGCATGCAGGCGGGTGCACCCCCGCGGCCCCCCTCGCCGGCGTCCTCGGCGACGTCTGCGGACGTGTCGTCGCCCTCGTCTCCGGAGAGCCCGAAGACGGTCAGGGAGGAAGGGCCGGGGGCTACAGGGCGACAGAGGGGGGAAGGAGCCGTGGTGGGGAAGGGAGAGGGGAGGGAAAAGGGAGGACAGGCGGGAGCGGGGAGGGGCGGGGCAGAGGGGGTGGCGGCAGGGGCTGGAAGGCAAGGGGAGGGGCAGGGGCAAAGGGCAGCGGAAGGGCCAGGGGCGGACCCGTTCAATGTCGTGGATGTGAGGGCGGGCATGGATATGAGGAGGAGGGAGTGGATGGGTCGGGGGGAGTCGGTAATCGCCGACATCCTCGAGGTGTCGTAGGATGAGGGGGAGGGGGCGGGGAGGATGGCCGTGGAGGGAGGCCCAGGACAGCCGTTGGCGCCCAATGTGCCAGCGGCTGCCATGAAGTCCATCCTCCCGGAGGTGCGGAGGCAGGAGGAAGGCAAGGGCGGACGAGGGCAGCTAGGGACGGGAGCGGCAGGGAGCGGAGACAGCAGCGTGAGCACCGGAGGGAGAGGGCGGACGGGCAAGGGAGGGAAAGGGCAGGCAGGGACGTCGGGGGCTGTACACGCGAAGGGACACCTGGCAGGAAAGGGGGAAAAGGGAGTGGACGGGGCAACAGTTGCCGCAGCCCCAACGCTCGTTCAGGCAGCCGCCGCCGAGGTCGCCCCCAGGGGTCAGTGCAGCGGTAAGGGCGGAGGAGGAGAGGGAGGCGCGCCGCCGGCAGGCGGCGCGGTACGAGGCGCTGGCGCACTTGGAGCACCAGCGCCGTCGCCGCCAGCCCCCAGAGCAAGGGCCGGACACCATCTACCAGTTGGAGATGGAGCCGGGGAGGACGGGGATGAGGGGGGGGCAGGCGGAGCAGAGCAGCGCAGCGGTGCAGGGCAGTGGTGCGGAACAGGTAGAGGCCGGCAGGGGCAAGCAGGGGAAAGGGGCGGGGCAACAAGGGCTACGGGGGAAGGGACAGGGGGGGGCGGGACTCCACGGAGTAGGCGGCAAGGGACGCGGGGCGATGGGGCGACAAGGCAAGGGGCAGGGGAAGGGGGGTGGCCTTGGGTACATGGGCTTGCCGGTGTTCCCAGGGAGGAGATTGGGATGGTGGGGAGGTGTAGTCCCGCCAGCCGTCCCACCAATCGTCCCACCATTCCCGCCGCCGCCATACCCGGCGATGGGGATGATGTACCCGCCCCTGCCGGCATACCAGGGCATGCAGCCACAGGCGCACAAGCAGCAGCGCCAGCAGGCCGGTGGGACAGCGTGGGGAGCGCAGGAAGGGAAGGGAGAGGAGCACAGGAGGGCGTGGGAGAGGTTCGGGGAGGCAGAGAGGAGCCTGCGGGAGAGGGAGGCCAGAGTCAAGGGTGAGGTGGGCGGAACGGAGGAGGGGAGGACGGAGGGGACCGACAGGCCGCAGGGAGGGGAAGCTCAGGCAGTGGAGGAGCTGCAGAGGGCGTGGGCGGGCCTTCGGAGGAGGCAGGAGGGGGTTGAGAGGGCGGAACGGGAGGGAGGACGACAAGAGGAGGGTAGGGGGCGGGAGGATACCCCGCTGGTGCCGTTCCGACGGCCGGCTATCCCACCGGAGCAAGAGGGAGCGATGCAGGAGAGGGCATGGAGGCGGATCAGGGGGGAGGCGGCGAGGCTGGCGGATAGGGACAGGGCAGTGGCGGCGCGGGAGCGCAGGGTGCAGGAGGAGGAGGAGGCGGTGGCCCGGGGGCCCCCCTGGGTCCTCCCAGATCCGGAAGGGGACACCCCCTCCACGGATGTGGAGGGGCGGTCGCCGTCAGGGAAAAGGGCCAGGGAGGAGGACGAGGAGGCAGGGCAGGAAAGGGGGAAGCGGCGCAGGGGGGAGGAGCGAGGGGCAGGGGAGGCGGAAGGGGCACCGCGGCCGGCCAGCCCCAGTCTGGAGGCGACGCCGACGGACTGGGACTCGGAGTCCCCGCCGCCGCGGCAGTATGCGCCACCGCCGGTGCGGAGGAGACCCGGGACGGTCGCGGGGTGGACTGAGGGGGACGTGGCGGAGCTGGCCCGCTACGTCAAGTGGGCGGGGAAGACGAGGGGAAGGCGGGAGAAGAGGGGGCCCCGCCCCTTCAGTGACCTGGTCGGCAGGGCGGGGAGGCCCAGGGAAAGGGGGCCGGAGATGGAAGAGTGGCGGTGGAGGAGGATGCTGGGGGCGGCGCTCCCGGGGGTGCGCCTGGACTGTCCCCGGGAGAGGGGGAAGAAGCCCAGGGTTCAGATGCTGCGAGAGCTGTTGCAGCGGGAGGGGCAGTACGGTGGCGACACGTAGGGCCGGGCAGGAGCAGGAACGGGGAGCGCTAGGGGCAGGGGGCCAGGGGCGTGCGGAGGGACGGGCAGATGGGATGCGGGGAGGCGGACACGGGGGGTCGGCGGAGGTGGAGGAGGGTGAGGAGGGGATGTGGCGGACATGAGGAGAGGAGGAGGGGAGCAGGGAGGTGCAGGTGCGCAGAGGAGGACAGGGACACGGCTGAAAGTGGAGGGGGATGTGGTGATGGAGGACGCGGACGAGAACCCCAAGCGGAGAGCACAGGACCAGCGGCGGGGGAGAGGGGAGTTGGGGCGGCGGAGTACGGGGGCGCAGGCGAGTGCGGAGGAAGCAACCGGGCAGTGGGACGCAAGACGTATCGTGGGTACGACGAGCAGTGTGGGGCAGAACGGGCAGCAGACGGGAAGCAGTAGCGGAATGTGGTACAGTGACGGAGCAGAGCTCGAGGTCGTGACTGGCGAGAACGGCCGGCGAAGGCGTGGAGCAGCGCTGTGCCCTTCGGGTGCGGCACGGCGCCAGGGCTTTGATTTGCAGGAGAGGCGAACGGGCAGACGCATCCAATATGCCAGGGTCTTGGCTAACGGTGTGATCGGAGGGATTGCTGGGATGGGCAGATGGCAGTGCAGGTGTACTCGAGTCCTCATGCCCAGAGGGGTTGACCACACCAGGCAAGCGTCTCCGGCGCATGGGGGGTACAGGGCCACAGTCCAGACCACAAATACACCCCCCCCCCCCCCAGACAGGGCGCCAGGCAGCCAGGATGGGGTGAGAGGCGGGGACCGAGGGAGCACCGAGGGGAAAGGGTAGGGGCGAGGGGGAGGGGCAGGGGTAGGGCACGCGAGAGGCACACACGAGAGACAGAGTTGCACGGACAGGGAGGGCAGACGTGCAGGCAGGGTCGACAGCGAGAAGGAGAATGGGAGGGGAGACAGGCGAGAGAGGGGGCGCAGGGCGGCGGGACCAGGGTAGCACGAAGAAGAGCAGAGGGCACACGCAGGGCGCGCGGGAGCAGCGAGGAGCGCCAGCACAGAACCAAAAAAAAAAACAACGGCAGGACAGGCAGACACACAGGAAGGGCACATAGAGGAGGCAGGGCGCGGGAGGTTGGGGGAACAGGGGGCCAGTGAGGGCGCAAAGGAACACATTGTCTCACAGAGAAGCACCATGCCGATGACCCGCATAGAGCCGTACCGGCCGCCCCGCCCGACCATCAGGGAACTGATTGAGGGGCGGCCGGCGGGAGAGGATGACGGGGGAGTCCCCCCGAAGGGGTGTCTGGGGATGCCGCCCAGGTTGGCCTACAGGTCGGAAGACAGGGCGGAGGCCCTGAGGCGCGTGAGGGCGCGCGAGATACAACCATGGCGCGGAGACGACCAGCGGCGAGCACACGGAGCAGGAGACCAACACTAAGAGGGCGGGCAGGAGACAGAGGGGAGGGCAGGGTAGAGAGGAGAGAGAGCGGATACATGTACAGCAACGCGGGCTAAATGGCTGGGTCGCCCGGCATGGCCGGGGACCGCCAAGGGCAACGCCACAGGATGGCGGAGGGACTGGACGTGAGCACCGAACAGAACCGAGACAGATGGCGATGCAGTGTTGTTGTGCGTGCATGCAGGGAGGAGGGAACCAAGCGGAAAAAAAGCACGAAAAAAAAAAGGAAACAAACGCGGACAACACCCCGCAGCACCACAAGGAGGCGGGACAGAAAAGGACGAGTGGCTAGGGCCACGCGACGGCCCCAGTCGACTAGGACAGCTAGAGAGACGGCACAGGAGAGAGGGGCGGGGGCGGGAGGGGAGCGACCCGTGCTAGGCGCACAAAACGGTCCCCGGATGGATGAGGATCCAGTGGGCCCGCGCCACAGGGTAGCTGGCGGCCCGGTGGGGTATAAGCACGGGAAGAGGGATGGGATGGGGCCGCACGACAACCCAGGGGAATAGGCCGGGGCCGCGGCACGGGGGAAGGGGGCGGGAAGGGAGCGACCCGTGCTAGGCGCACGAAACGGTCTCCGGATGGATGAGGATCCAGTGGGCCCGCGCCACGGGGTTGCTGGCGGCCCGGTGAGGTATAAACACGGGATGAGGGATGGGATGGGGCCGCAAGACAGCCCAGGGGATTAGGCCAGGGCTGCGGCACAGGGGAAAGGGACGGCGGCGGGAAGGGAGCGACCCGTGCTAGGCGCACGAAACGGTCCCCGGATTGAAGAGGCCCCAGTGGGCCAGCGCCACAGGGTAGCAGGCGACCCGGTGGGGTATAAACACGGGATGCAGGGACAAGGGGACGGGGCGGGGAAGGGCGTGTGGCTAGGGCCGCACAACGGCCCGAAGGGGTAGGGAGTCCATGGGACGCTGGGAACGGGCCGGTGCCGGGATGAGGCAAAGGGGAATGGGACATGGGAAGGGCAGGGAGGCCGAAAGCGCCAAGCAACAGCCCCGTGGGATTGGGAAACCAGTCGCCATGGAGTGGTGAACCATGGGCCAACCATGGGGAACCTGGCCACGGGAAGTCGGGAAAATGCCCTGAACTCCGGGACGGCCGTGAGGTGTCCGCAGGGGTGAGGGTTGACCTTGAGATCCCCGGGTCAATGGCCTGAGTACACGTAGGTTCACGCGTGAGCGGGACCAGGGGGAACGTGGAAAGGGTCGCCCCCTGGCCTCCAGCCGTGGATGGATGACAACCAAGTGCATCCGGGAGCCGAGTGGGTACTCCAGCCCGTGAGGGATGGGGAGAGGTGGAATGTGGTTGACAGAGAGAAATGCTCCGCTGTCGGCGAGGGCTATCCACGGGAAACCCGCCTGCAGGCGCCCAATAGGCTGTGCTAGGGGGGGAAGGCCGGGGGAACCTTCAAAGGGTGACCGGAAGGAGCTGAAACCGTGAGGGCAGCGACTGAAGGGAGCCTACCACCGGTCATGCCCCAAGGGAACCTGGTTGAAGTTCTCGGCCGTGAGGTGAGACAGGGGTCGCCAGAGGACACTGATGGTGGAGAGCACTCCTTCCCGCCAGAGGCGGCCACCATGTAAAACAAACAAGGAGGAGTCAGATGAGGCTGCCGACGCGGCCGCCCTTACTTACTTACTTACTTACGTCCCCTTCGGTTTGACTGTGGGGCTACACAGTACACCAGGTGTGTTGTAGTCTCGAGACAGGTTTTTGCGTATTTTTCAGGTTTAATTCTGAGGTGTTACTGGTGAACGGATGACCTTGGCCACATGAGTGAGAAAATCAGCCTACATTGGACTTTTGCGACTGAAGCCGCCATGTAATGCCGGCGAAGGTGCACTAACTGTCCTGGCCCTTAAAAGTCCAGTTCGAGCCGGACAGGCAAAGATCTGAGCTGATTACTAGAAGTTGGAGGTTTCATGTACCAATCCGGTAACCGATGAGAGGTTTGAACTTCGTTTGCCATTTATCAGCATACAGCTCGTCAGTCAAGTTGGGCAGTGCACTTGGTTCCTGGCCCGTGGTCGTAGGTTCGAGACCCGAAACGGCCGGTTGATAGACGTGCACTCTCAACCCTGCGGCTTCGTCAGTGGAGGGATTCAAGTGGTTGTCATATCATCAACACTGTTCCCTTCGGGCACGGTCACTTGTCACATAGATCCCATTCTTGATGTACCTGACGTACTCCGCGAACTCCACTTTCTCCCGAGGGAAGCACAGAGCATCTACGAATGCCTGATGCCTGATCTCCGGTAAATCTGAAGCCGGTTGTTAAATTTTGACTGTGCGATACTGGCATGGCCGGTGCTACTCTAGTTGGTAAATGCCTTCGTCAACGGGCCGGGGTCGTTGGTTCGAACCCCAGTAGGGTCCATCTGCCACTTCGTCCCAGGCATGTCCATTGCGTGTGGCACCTGCCCGCCCATCGATCGCCTGCAGCCGGGGCTGCATCAGCGCCATGGGGCTGTCCCTTGGAGGCAGGTACAGGTGGTTTTACATATTTGTTTGCGTCTCAGGACGGCAGAGTTCATTCAGGTTTTATTTACATTATTCCGTCATGTACATGTACCGAGCGGTCAGCCTAAGACGGTTTTGTACCGCCGAACACCGGATTGTAGCAAGGACCTTCGTCAGTATAGTGGATAGGCATGCCACCTCATGAGCTAGGGGTCGTAGGTTCGAACCCCTATAGATGCTCACTCCACCAATATCTCCGGCATGGCCTATCTAGCTCTTGAACACCCTCTCCTGAGTGGTTACGCCTGCGGTCCCAGGCATTGGCTGCGGAGGGAAAAAAGTGCCTCGTAAAAGATGGCCGTGACTTCGTGGCGCGGTCGGGCCTCAGCCAGACCACCTCCACGGGCGCCGTGCCCGTATATCGTGACCTCCGGCGTCGCAGGGCGTCGCGGGTAGCAGCTCCTCGGCGATGGCGCCGGCCCAGGGCCGCTGCCTCGTCTTTTTCTTATTTTCCCCTTCTTCCAAAGGGGACCGAGCTGGCTCCTTCGAAGCTGCAGCTGCGTGCTCAATCCGCTAGACCAGGAGCGGAGAGCACTTGTTTTGGAGTGTCATGAGTGAGGGGATTTTGATCATTCGCCCCTCATTCTTTCAGATTTTGCGTGGTGCCCCTCCGGTTATTTACTGGAGCGTAAGAACGCAACTGGTACGTCCGGTGTAGTGCTGTAATGTGTGGGAATGTCAGCGCCACGCTTCCACAAGGACAGACTAGGGGTAATCTGAACTGTGGAACTGGAATTCCTGAATTTCTACCACCAGCAGATGATGTAATGTAGATAAATCTCAGGCTGCGCAGCCGCTTACTCCCCACAGGAACCCCCTGTAGTCTGGTAGTGTTCCGAACACAACCAGAAACTTAGTTTTGAGCTTCATTCTGCTGCCAGTAGACTTCATTCCAGCTTCATCTGTGGAGATTCCTCCAATTTTGTCTTGATTTGAGAGCATTCTACTGACTTGTTTCTACCATTTTGCTAAACCGCGACGTCAGTTCTCTTAAGGACCTTTATATATGGCTTCTACGGACTTCAGGCAGACACTTCTGGAGTCTGGTGGCACAGGCGAAAATTGCTTCGTCAGAAAAGTGAGCCTCATTTGCGAATTCAGGTTCTAAATCAGTGGAATTATTCAGATTGTGGTCTGAAAGCAAGAGATTGACCTACTTATCCTTTGAGAACACCACCGCCAGTGTAAATACGGCTATATACGGTGTGTTGCAGCTTGTGGCCCGCAGGCTATCGCCGTCAGTGAACCTCCGGTGGGGTCTGTTATGGTTTAGCTGCAGGATTTAAGGTCAGCATGTCCATCATCATGAATGATTCATCATGTCAATATTTTCTTAGAATCTGTTAGATGCTCGCCTTGTGAGATAAAAACTCGCCTACCCAAGGTGAACTGACTGTTGTTTACTGCTCTAGTGCTCGTTTGCCCACTCTCCGTTTCCTCTTTACTGCTGATTTCAGCTGATTCCAGCCTTAATCCTGTACATTCCTGCATTCCAGGACATTGTGGTGTCAGTTTGTTGGATTTCTGTAGGATCTAGTGACGGCTTCGTCCAATTGCCCTGCCGTGGACCTAGGCAGGACACCTTGTAGTGAATATATACTATCTCTGTTAACGATTGCTCTCTGTGTGTGATTTGACTCCTTAATCCAAGCCCAATTCAGTGTCAATTGTCTTAATCCCTGCCAATCCCGAGTACATTTTGGCCATCTGAAGCACATGCTGAACGGTTCGAAAAGATAAAAGCGGGAACAACATGATGTAGAGTACGTGGAGGACACCATAGCGTGCCTGCGAGAGTACAAGTTGCTTTGAGCAGGTCATTTGTCTCCGATCCCCCTACATTTAATGTGTAATTTTGCCTGATTTTGCTGAATTGCTCCTAATTCTGGACCAGGACACGGTTTGGTATCCTTTCGAGATACGTTTACGTGTCTTTTGACCTGATTTTGTTTCCTTTGGTTGTTTTACATGTCTCATTCTTGTACATTCTAGTGTCATTTACCCTGATTCAGTCTCAATCCATTGGATTGTGAGCAGATCTGGACAGATTTTGCTGCTAAGAGGCGCGTTTTTCGGCTTTTCGCCACACTCACGCCTTCTTTGACCCAGTAACACACCCCAGTGTGTTCGTAGAGGGGGAGTGTAAGTGCGGCTACCCTCAATCCGCGCAGATCTGAGGTCAATTCAGGTCAATGCACCCCCATTCAGCCAGATTCAGCTCATTTCCGTACATTTACAAATTGGGGGGCTCCCAAATTTTTACTCCAACAGTTCCTGTATATTATGGACACGCCGGATTCAATTCTGGTGTCCGTTGCGGCTGAGATGGTCGCGTTGCAATGATTTGTTGGAATCGCCGGCGCGCGTGCGTAAATCAAATCAGCCAAATATTTTTTCACAATCGGATTTTTTATAAATTATACAGGAGGAATTATCCGGAATTATATGTATCATATTATCCGCCTACATTTTCTTGTAGACTGGGATTGTTTGCAAGTTCATATCTTCATCTTCATTGTCTTCACTGTCCTGCTTGTACCTCATGGACCCCAAGGGCAAGACCTCAGCACCGACCCCTCCATACCGCCGGGACGCACAGAAGGGATACCTGCCCTCCGTTCCCTTTCCCCATGCCGGCCCTGAGCCCTCCGGCCAGGCTCCGCAGAGCTTTCTCAAAGGGAATAGCTTAGAGGGTTTGTGCAAAGAAGTGGACCAAAAGCTCAGGACGCTTGGCGTAAACAGAGACGGAACGCTACGACATGAGTACAACGAAGACAAGTGGCGTTTGGTCCCGCTGGGCCATTGGAACTGGAATTGGAATGACACCCGGAAGAACTACCCGACCTAGGAGCAGGAGATCATGAGCGGAGTTCTGTCGCTGGCCAGCCAGACCCGCATCGTGGGGTCAACCCCTGTGACGTGGTTGTGTGATCAAGAACCGGCGCCAGCGTTCCTACACAAGCCACCGCCCGAGCAAAAAAAGATTTGGAGATGGTGGACCTTTTTATCACAACTTTGACTGGCGACCTTCCGCATCCCCGGCGTGAAGAATGAATTGTGCGACTACCTGTCACGAGGTTCGTTCAACGACTTGCTGGGACGAGACACGGAAGAGCTCGCGAACGAGGCATTCGCTAAGATGGAAGTGCAGTTGGACCTCTTCGCAAAGGTTACACCTTCGAGATCTACGGACTGGAAGGTGACAGACCTGCTTCCCGAGTTTCCCATCCTGAGGATGTTGAAGGAAGGACGAAGCTTTGTGGATGATGGAGGAGTCCAATGGGCGCGTACGGCGAGCCACCTGTACAGAGAAGAAGTGATATGCGTGCCGTCAACACACATGAAGTCGATGGGTCGATGGGCACACAAGACGAATGGACATTCTGGAGTAGAAAGAACGCGTTGGTTTTTCGAGAAGCACTTCTGCACCATTCTTAGTCAAGAGCGACTAAACGAAGTCTTAAGAGAAGTTTGCGCGGAATGCCCATGCACGAAGGCCAAGCAAAGTACAAGCGCGGAGCAAGGTCTAACAGCGTGCTTGCCTATGCCGAGGATGGCGAACAGCGTGCTGTACTTGGACTTCACGGAGATGCCCAAGTACTCAGGGCATGACTTTGCTCTGCTCGTGACCTGTGGATTGAGTAGATTCACACGTGTGTTTCCACTCACGAAGAGATGCGATGGAGAAACCGTTTTGAAAGAGGTGTTCGAAGGTTGGATACAAGCTTACGGAATGCCGAAACGGATACACAGTGACAGAGACATCAGATTTACCTCAAACACGGGCAGAAAAATGATTGGTGCCTTGATTAGTGCCCTACAGATTTTGATGAAATCCTGCAGGTTTTCGATGGTGAAATCCCAAAACCAAAGTAGCAAGTAAAGCAAGAACAGGATGTGGATCGAATCAATGAATAGTTTGAAGTCCAGTGTAACACAGAAGGGCTGCAGATAGACAAAGCAGGAATAAATACAAAGATTAAATCACAAATGGATAAAACAAAAGATTTTATGTGAAAACTGGCCTGACTCTAGCCTCCAAGTTAGCATCAAGCACTTCATGTGCACTCTTTTGGATGAAATGGAGTTGGTTAAGAATATGGGGCAAAAGATTCAGGCCAGGCACAGATTATGAGTTGGCCAAGCAACTGAAATGAGAAACAGTTAAAAAGTAGAACCACAATAAGTGGTAGAATCAATTGAGTATAGGGGTCCTGGGGTGGGAGACCACTAGGCTTAACCTCCAAGGCCTAAAGCATGAAATGCCTATTTTATTTCGGTATATCCTCCATGAAGGAAGATACCTCCGCTCAGTTCAGTGGTAGGGGTGAACTTCATGGGGGGCTAGGGTCATAACCCTAGTTACTTTGAGAAAGTGTACTAAAAGCTTCAAAAGAGTGATAAAAATACTTAAGGTAGTCTTAGCATCAACAAAAGGGTCTTAAGGGGGGCTTGGCCTCGATCAAGCCCTCCAAGAGAGACATGGCAGTGACTTCTTCTTACTCCCCCCTGGAGTACTAGTTGATCAAGCTAGTAGGACCAAGGAAAAAGGCTCAAATATTCCCAAAATTACCTCAGAAAATGCATTAAACCTACCAAAAACACTCTCATCAGTTCATAGAAGCCTATCACACTGTAGGTACCCTCGAAAAACAGTGTAATGTACCGTGAATGATGTCCCTTTGATGGGGCATTCCTCAAAATTCGCCAGCGTGCGACGAAAAATTTTGGAAAACATTTGGGGGTAGTGGGGTTTGAACCCAGGACTCCCTCCCTAGAGCACATATGCTTGCCCACTAGGGTACAGTCGAATGCTCTAATGCGGATGGCCATCGCTGCATAAACAGCACTTTCGGAAACGTCCTGACCAAGGGCCAGGGCGGAACAATACTCCAAATGGAGGACAGAAATCTCCAGGAGCTGAAGAAAAGAGAAAATGAAACCAACAGGGAGTTAATCCTGTGGTTCAGCAAAAGGTGTAGCGATTTAAGAAGTCAAATCGCTAAAAATTGACGAAATCACGCGAGAAATCGTCATTTTTACACCAAAACTTAAAGTCGCAGACAAGAGGAACAGAAGCGGACTTCAAAAACAGGGTTGCGCAAGCGTAAACGGCTCTTGAAAAAGAAGGTATGAGCCGTAGTTTTTAAAGTTCTAAAGGGAATTTTTGCACAGTTGCATCAAAATGTTTATAAACTTTAGGCAAAAGTATCCAAAATCAACCCACACCACAGAGCAGGTGGACAACCCACCTCTCAGGTATGCCAGTGTCATTTCACACGCATGCATTGCGTTCGTGTAGGTTGTTTCGTTAAAACGTTAGGGTTGTCAACGCTGTGTTCGTTGGGGGTTCGGGTGCTCCTCTCCTTTGCTCTGCACAGGTTAAAATAGGAATGAAAGGTATGCGATGCGAATGGAGCGCGCAGCGCGCATGTAGGGTTAGAATATGCGCTGTGCTCGCGATGCATGTGCCTAATTGAGGCATTCACACGCTGTGGCGCTTTTCCTGTACCTCAATTCACCCTTGTTCTCTCTTCACAGGTAAGAAAAGAAAGCGCTTGCTCGTCCTCGTGTTGCCGTAGCGCTAAAGTAGGGTTGCTCGAAACGCTTAGGCTTGTTTTGCGCTGTGCAGTGCGCCACTCTCTCTCTTCTTTCTGCAGGAAACAAGACAAGGAAAGCATGCATGACACACAATGCAATAATCGTTTAGGGTGGTTTATAATTCGCCCTTAGGTTTGTTTAAGCGCGTAGGGTTGTTTTGCGCTCGTGTTTTCCTCGGCATTCACATGATGCGTGGTGAGTAAGGTAGGTAAGCCCAGGAGGAGCTCACCTCCTGGCTGAGTCACGCTATGATTGGTTATGTTGGGTAAGATTAGGTAAGAGAGAGAGAAACCGGGAACCCTGTGCATATCTGTGCATGCATATGACGCATTAAAGGGTAGGCCACGCGAAGTGCGCACGGTACAACTCTTGTTTAGGTTACCCAGGGGCTCCACCCTACATTCTTTAAGAGAACGGGTGGAGTTCCTTAAGCTTGCTTGCTTGTACTGAGGTTCAGGAGGTAGGTAGGTAGGTATCTTCGGGAGCTCGGGATGCCTCCTTTGACAATGCAGGAAGAAGGTCTTACCAAGGGGACGTCCTGTCCCTCCCACTGCCCTATGTCAGGTGCCTCTTGAGCCGCTCCCGCATGTGCTTGGGAAGGCATTGTCGCGGCCACCCGGTCCATGTGTCCCAGGTGGGAGGGTGTCCCCACATGTGTCCATGGGTAGGGCCACATGCCCCCTCCTTTGGGCGGCAGCTCTGGGGGGCTGCCAAGCCGTGTGGAGTATCTCTCACCACAAGGGGTATTGCTCCCGCTTGTCTACGGTACGACCGCCTCACCCTTGTGGCTTGAGTTGCGGGGCCACTCTGCTTGGCAGGTGACCCCCTCCTGGACTGTGTACCGGCTCGCCTGTCACCGGTTGCTTCCATGGCTCCGGGTGACGTTTGCCATGGTCCCCGATGCAGCCTGGCCGGGCTCGGACCAGTGGCCTTGGAGTACCGCTCCTGCCACTGGCCCGGTGGGTCGGCTGGGTCGCCCTAGTGCGTCCGACCCATGGGGTATTGGTTCTTTCCTGTCCCTCGGCCGCCCTACGTGTGTGCAGTGTCCTGGGCCGCTGGGTTCCTGTTCACCGATGTGCCCGCGCGGTTTGCTGTGGTGCGTCTGCGGTGTCCTGGGCCAGCTGCCTCCTGTTTACCGGTGTACTCGCTCGGTGTGTTGTGTTGCATGTGCGGTGTCCTGGGCCACTGGGCTCCTGTTCACCGGTGTGCGTGCTGTGTGCGGTGCTCGTGTGCCATGGATGGTTGTGTCCCTCTTCCTCCCCCCCTAATTTTCGGTTTTTTTTTTCTTGTTTTTTTTTTTCCTTGTTTTTTTTTTTTTTTTTTTTTGGAAAAAAAAAGAAAAACAAAAAAGAGTAAAACAGGGGCGCGCGTACACTGCAGGCACAGGCACAGGCAGCTGGTGCGGCGGTGCAATAGCGTTGTGTCCTCTGGCGTGTGTCGTCGGTGCTGTGGCGGCGGTCGCGCCCCAGGGGTGCGGCTCGCACGTCCTGATGTACACAGGCTTGGGTCAGGGTGGGTTTGGTGAGGTGTCTCTTTGCTTCTGGAGCTGGCTTGTTAGGTGGCTGTGTGGGCTGTGGGTGTGGGCTGTGGTTACGTTGTTCTCTCGGCGGCCTTGGTTAGGAGTCAAGGGTTAGCGGTTTCGGGGTGTGGCTCGGGTTTGATCTGTGCTTGGGTTCTGGCTCGGTTAGGCGGTTACGCGGGGCCGGGCGTGTGGGTAGCGGCGTCCACGGGGTCGTGCGCCCGAGGCGGGTGCGGGGTGGTGCGTGCGGGCCGGCCGGTGGCCGGTGGCCTCACTGGGAGTCCCACACGGAGGGGTCGACGGGCGTTCCGGGGGCGTACGCAGCGTGCAGGTTGGGCAGCAGCGGGCGCACGTGCATGGCGTCGGCGTGCCCGATGAGGACCTCACTGAGGACCGAGGGGTTGGCGGCAAGCAGTATGCGATGCCCGGGAGGGGTGGCGGCGAGGAGCGGGAGGATGTCCGCGGCCCGCGACGTGGGGGCGAACACGACGTGGGCCGGGTGCGGCCCCGGGAGCGGTGCCGGGGGGAGCGGGACCACAGGACGGCGGTCTACTGTGAGGTGCCAAGTGGCGCGATGGTGGAGGAGCCGGACTAGGGCGATGCTGTGGCGCAGTGTGTGGGGTTGGGTGCTGGGCGGCGTGGGGACGTGCGGCGGGAGGGGGGGGGGGGGGGGCGGTGGCGTGGGAGGGGGCACGGCGGAGGAGTGACGCCAGCGACGTGTGTGTCGTGCTGAGGGTGGAGAGGAGCCCACGGTAGCGGGCCTGGGTTCGGCGCCTTTGGGCGTAGTGGTGCTCGTTGTCGTGTGCGTTGGCTTCCTTGGGCGTCCGGTTCGTTTGGTGACTTCTGGGCGGGGCCTGGCGTGGCGCCCCGTGGTGGTGGTTTGCTGGGTAGCGGGGTTAGATGGCGGCGCCGCTGGCCGGGGGGTCAGGCGCGTCGTGTTGTGTGGCGCGCAGGGCTCCTGGGGTGCTGTGGGTGTCGCCGGTGTCGGTGCGCCGACGCTTGTGGGGTGGTGAGGGGGTGTGTGCGTGCGGGGCTGGGCTTTGGGTGATGTCCCACAGGCGGATGCCGTCTCGCTGCGTTTCCTGGAGGGTCTCCCGCAGGCGCCTGATGACATACGGGTGGTCCTGGGGCGCGGGGAGGTTGCGGGGGTGGACTCCCAGGGGGCGGAGTGCATCGGCCAGCATGGCTTCCCATGCGGCCTGCGGCATCCACCCCCCTGCCGGCCGGAGGCGGCAGTTCTCCACCGACCCCTTGCGGGGCCGATGGACCAGGCCCTCGAGGGAGGGCTCTCCCCGGGCCCACTTCCGCAGCTCCCAGAGCTGCGTGTGGGTCCAGCGCTGCCACCACTGTTCCTGGGCGGGCCTGCGGTCTTGGGCGGAGGAGTGGGCGTGGGTGGGTGTGACGGGGTCGTGGGGACCGGCGGCGGTTGCGGGCCTGGGGGATTCCTCGTAGTCCTGTTCCGTGGGGGTGCGTGGGGAGTGGGGGTGCATGCGGATGTGGACCCGCGGGTGTGCGCGTACGGTCTCCGCCTCGGGGTTGGGCGGGGATTCGCGGCGGCGGCGGTAGTGGGGCATGCGTTGCATGTGGGCTGTCATCGAGGGCTGGTAGGGGCGCGGGGACGCTGCTGGTGGACCCTGGCGTCGTTCTGGCTTGGTCGGGAGCGGTCCGTGGGCCTGGGGTGCGGGCTTTGAGAGGTGGCGGGACGAGGTGCGTCGCGCTTCGGCCGCGGCGCGCTCCGCCATGAAGGTGGTGGCGGTGGCGTCGGTGACGGTGGGGGGGCGCCGCGCTGGGCGCTGCTGCCTTCCGGCCTGGGACGGCTGGGGCCGGATGTCGTAGAGGACGTCCTCGGGGGGCCGGGCTCGCGCTGCCGTCGTGGCGCCGTGTTTGGGCTTGGGTTTGGGCTTGGCTGCGGGTTGCGGTCGTGGCGTGCTGACGGGTTTGGGTGGCCGTTTGGCGGCGGTCTTGGGCTTCGGCTGGGTCGTGGGTGTGGGCTTCGTCGGGGCGTGGGCCTTGGCGGCGGCGGGGCTGCTCGCGGTGGGGGCGAGTTTGGAGGCCCGTTTGGGAGGTGTCCCCCGCGGCCTGGGGGTTGGAGTGCTGGATGAGGACGTGGTGGTGATGGTGGATGAGGTGGTCGTGGTGGTGGAGGTTGTGGAGTTGTAGGCGGAGGAGAGGGCTGTGGGAGACGGCGGAGGGTCCTGGGCTTCGGGGGCGGGCGTATGATGCTGGGTCCTGTAAGCAGCGAGAACGAGGGTGCAGGTTCGGGCACCGGGTGTGTGCGCGCGTTTTCCCTGGTGATCCGTGCGTGCTGGTGCTGGCGTGGCGGCGTTGTCTCGGCTGCGCGGGTACGTGGGTTACCCGGGGGCTGGCCATATCTGCTCCAGGACGTGCGGGTGTGTTTGCTGGAGGTAGTCGAGGGTCTGGAAGAAGCATCGCTGGATGCCGGGCATGTCCTCCTCTGTGAGGTGGGGGTAGTTTTGGGTGGGGGTGTGTGGGCCCGGCCACAGCAGCGCCATGAGGCGGGCTGCCACCATGTACGGGCATAGTTGTAGGGTGGTGGGGCGTGGGGGGGTGGGTCCCCTGCGGTTTGGGGGGGCTTCCCTCTGCTGGGGGCGCAGCGTGACCACCCACACCCATCGGTCCGTGGGGATCCCCCAGGTCCGTTGGGTCCACTTGGCGAGGCAATACATCGCCCTACCAAGGCCCTGGTAGCCGCTGCGGATGGAGAGCAGCGTGTCCAGGGATTTGGGTTCCCACGTGCCCCTGATGTCGGGGTCGTCCGGGTCGTCCCCCCTGGCGTACGTGTCGGGGCCTGGGTTGTGTGGGGGGGGGGGATGTAGTCGGCGGGGAGGAGGGAGTCGGTGCCGTGTACCACCCAGTGGTTTGTGGGTGCGTGGTAGCTGGTGGTGGAGAGGGTGTAGTGCAGATTGTACATGAGGGTCATGTACGTGGAGGGGGCTGGCTGCTGCTCGTCGGGGGTGGGGATGTCCCCCGGGACGTGGTGCCGGAAGTTGCTCAGGGAGGCCATCCGGGCTACCCATGTTTCCCGCTCCCACTCTTTGGTGCTGTCGGGGGTGGCGTCAGGTGGGGGGTGGGCCATGTCGGGCTCGTGGTAGCGGGTGCGGCCCTTGGTGTCCACCCGCCCCGGCACGGGGTGTCCGACCAGGTGTCGCCCCCAGTCGATGGGGGGCACCCAGATCCGGCTCCCCGTGGGGGGCGGGCTCTCGCCGTCTGGGGTGGCGCGTGGGGGGCGCTCGTGTCGGGCGACGTGGAGGAAGGCGTCGAAGAGGAAGTCTCTGACGCCTTCCCCCAGGGTGGCCGCCTGGACCAGGGTGGCCGCCCGGATGGGGGTGCTGGTGCCGGAGGTGCGGAGGTACAGCACGACGTCCTGTTCCCCGAGTCCCCGGAGGTGCTGCCGTACCGCTGCGGGGTTGTGTAGGGCGTAGGGTTCGGCCGGTGCGGCGGCTGGTGGTGCGGGGTGTGATGGGGGGGGTGGTGTGGGTTGGGGGGGGTGGTCGTCGTTGTCGCGCATGGGGTCCGGTGATGGGGTCTCTTGTGGCGGTCGCGGAGGGGGGATTCGCGGTGGCGTGTGTCGGCGGGGGTATCGACGTCAATTGGCTGGTGCTGGCTGCCGCGTGTTGTGTCCGTGGCCTGGTCTCGGGGGGGGGGCTGGGGGGGGTGGTGTGGGGGTGGCGCTGTTGGTGGTGGGGGGGGCGGGGGTGGGTGTTGTGCTGGCTGGGGGTCTGGGCGTCCCTGTGGGTCGTGTGAGTGTTGCGTGTGTGCGCCGTGCGGCCCTTGCGGTTCTTGACTGGTCGTGGTGCCGGGGTGTGGGTGGGAGGCGGCCGCATGAGCGTCCGGGTGGGGCTGTGGTCCGTATGTAATGGTTGGCTGCTGGTGGATGGTGCTCGCTGGTATGGGGTGTGGGTGGGGGGGCTGCTGGTGGTGGTGGGGTGGGGGGGGCGGGGGTGGGTGTTGTGCTGGCTGGGGGTCCGGGCGTCTCTGTGGGTCGTGTGGGTGTTGCGTGTGTGCGCCGTGTGGCCCTTGCGGTTCTTGACTGGTTGTGGTGCCGGGGTGCGGGTGGGAGGCGGCCGCATGAGCCCCCGGGTGGGGCTGTGGTCCGTATGTGATGGGTGGCTGCTGGTGGATGGTGCTCGCTGGTATGGGGTGTGGGTGGGGGGGCTGTTGGTGGTGGTGGGGCGCTCCTACTAGGCCCTGGTGTTGCTGGTGTGCGTGCGCGGCTCCTCGCGGGTCCATGGGGGTGTACCGTGGCTCGTATGTCGTGGGCCCGTGTAGCGGGGGCGGCGGGTGGTGCTGGACCGCGTGGTGGTTGTGTGGAGGGTGTGCCGGTTGTGTGTGGTACCCCGGCGTTGGTGGCTGTGGTGGCAGGGGCTGGTGGTGGTGGAATACGTGATGGTGTGGTGAGGTGATGTGCGCTATGTGGGGTCGGTGGTTCGCGGGGCCTGGTTGTGCTGGGGCGTGGTGGGGATGTAGCTGGTGGGGGTCACTGTAGCATGGGGGCATTAGGGGGTAGGGGTTGGGAGGGACGGGGGCGTGGTGGTGGTGTTGGTGGTGCCATGTCCCCTGGCTCTGCGCGTATGGTGGTCCTGGCATTGTGGACGTGTGTTTGCGGTGGTGGCTGACTAGGCTGCAGGGTTTGGGTGCTGGGGTACGGTGGTGGTGGTGGGCGCTGGCGGTGGCGGTGTTGTTGGTGTGCCCCGGGGGTCTGGGCGTGGGGTGGTGCGGTGTGGCTGGACCCGGGCCTTGGTCGGGGCGTCGCGCCCTGCTGGCAGGCGCGTTGGCGGGCCCCCTGACCTGCCTTGGTCTTCTTGGCCTGGTGGGTGTCGGGGGCGGGTGAACCCCCCTGTCCCCGTGGGGGCGACGGAGAGCGGGCGTGCCAGCGGTGTGCCTCTTGGAGGCTCGTCTTGAGGCCTCTGACGTAGGTTTCCTGGTCCGTGAGGCCCATCCGCGTGGCGGTGGCCTCGTTGGGGGCGGCCAGGTGGGCGTCCCGAAAAGACGCCCAGCCCTCCGGGGGCTTCTGTTGTGCGGGGTAGGGGTGGTGTGCCGGGTAGAGGAGTGCGCTGAGTGGGTAAGGTGTTCCCTTCCGTCGGCTGAGGGCGTGTTTGAACCAGCGGCAAGTGATTCGGAGGTAGGCTGCTATCTCCTCTGGTGCCGTGTCGGCCCACGCTTCCGGCGTCAGGGCTGCTGCTTGGGGGGCCGGGAGTTGTGGGTTTGGGAGGTGTAGGTCTCGGTGGTGGAGGTAAAGGGCGAGGAGGATGTGGCGGGCCGCCACGTCCAAGCCGCCTCCGCTGTGGTGTAGGGGTGGGCTGTCGGGGGGCAGGGGTGTGCTGCCCGTGGCCACGGCTATGGTCCATGCGTGGTCCGCCGCGTCTGCCACGTAGTACCCTCCCAGGTGGTCCCGGAGGGTGTCGGTGAGGAACCCGAAGAAGCTGGGGTGGCTGGCGGGGGGGGGGGTGCGGCTGGGGCCGCGGGCCGCTCGCGGTGGCGGGGGTTGAGGTCCCCGCAGTGGGGGCAGCGGGTGAGGCGGTGCGCGGCTCCCAGGCAGACCCAGTGGTCTGGGTTGCAGGGCAGGGCTGTCTGTGGTAGCCGCTGGCGAACGCAGAGGGGACATGCGGTGGCTGGTGGTTGGTGGTACCTGTGGACGGACGGCGGCGTGGGGGGATGGCGGCTGGTGGCGCGCGCATGCTGGTGGGAGTGTGTGCGCTGCCTGTGGTGTCCGTGTGTGCTGTGCCAGTGCTGTGCTCGGTGGACGGTGTGTAGACGTGGTGGGGGTTCCGTGTTGGTATGTCACGGGGTAGGTTCTCATGGTTGGTAGAACAGGAGTTTGAGGAGGTGGGCTTGGTCTGCTGGGGGCAGGGTTGCTGCATGCTGCAGGTATTTGTGGGTGCGGTATGTGAGCTGCTCCGCCGTCTTGGCAACGTCCGTCCGCTGCATGTGCGCCGACGTGGCCTGGGGGTCCTCCGCGTGGGTGCGTAGCAAGGTGTAGACGGCAGTGGGGACGAGTCCCCTGCGGACTGCCTCGAGCACCTCCGTCTGCTTGAGGACGGTGGTGAGTTGCTGGGTCGCCGGGGACTGCGCCAGCCATCCGGCGTGCTGTGCGATGGTGTGGGTTGGGTTCCAGTCTGTGAGGGTGTCCAGTCCTCTGTACAGGGGGCACGCCTTGAAGTGGTCCCATGTTTCTTCTTCCGCGTGGTTGCAGATGCATTTGGTGTGTCCTGCGGGGACGTGGATCGAGCGGCGCGTATACCATCGGTGGTATCGGGTGAGGAGGGGAAGTTGTTCGAGGGCGAGTTGGAGTCGGGGCTTTTGTAGGTGTGCTGGGAGGCTATCCGGGCGCAGGGCAGAGTAGTAGAGGGGGGTGTAGACGGTGTCTTCGAGGCGTCGGGAGAGTTCGGTGTTCGCTGCGTGGCCCAGTGTGGTGGCCAGTTGCTGGATGGGTGTGGGGTAGTGGTACTGCTTGTCTCGATCCGTGTACGGCGTGTCCTCGGGCATCCATTGGGGGGGCTGTGTGGCCGGGGGTATCGGGGGCAGGTGCTGCAGGTGGCTGTGGTGTGGGGTGTCCAGTCGCACGCGTTCGAGCCCTGGGGTGTGGTTGGTGTTCTGGTGTTTGGCCTGCGTGTCTGCGCGTCCATTGCCGTATGCGTAGCGGTGTGACTCCTGCTTGACGATGTGTAGGGCGTCCTGGGGGTGCATGCCCTTGAAGGCCATCCATAGTCCCAACGCTTGTGTGGTGAGGCCGGACTCGAGTGCTTTGTGGGGGGGCAGGTCCGCAAGGCGCCTGGTGAGGTGGATGTCGACCGTGGCGTCCACGACTACCCAGATGTTGCGGGGCCGGATCGTCGTGGGTGGCGGTGTGGCGGTGACGGCGTCTGCCATGGTGCGCAGTTCGCCGTGGGAGGACGCCCCAAAGATGGTGGCCTCGGTGTGGTGTTCCACGTGGAGGCCGTCCGCGTGCCGGGTGATGCGCACGGAGGCGCAACCGACCGTGGGGGTGCGTTGCTGGGTGCCGGATGCGTCAGTGAAGTAGATGATGTCGGTGTCGCTGGGTATGGGTAGGCGGGCGATTGCTGTGGGGTGATAGACGTAGATGGGGTTCCCCTGGGCGGTTCTGGCGGTGATTTGCGTGGGTTGCAGTAGTGGCGCTGCAGAGACGCCTATCCCCTGGGTGATGATGGCCTGGGCTCGTGGGGTGAGGCGGAGGAGGCCCCTGTCTGGGCGTCCCTGGGTGATATACGCGTACATCAGGTGGAAGAGGTATCCTGTATTGGGGTGGAACTTCTGGCACGTGATGGTCTGTCGCCGCTCCTTGTCGTCTTTGTCGCCGCGGAGGGTGGGGCATTTGTGCTGTAGGGGGCGCATGGGTGCCTCCTGAGATCCTGCGCGGCGGGGGTCGCAGCGGTCGTACTCCATGGCTACGCTGTCCGGGTCTGCCCGCTCGTTGGTGAACGTCCATGTCGCCGTGGGTGTTCGGGTCCAGGCTACGTGCGCCGGGTGGTCTGGGGGTACCGTGTGAAACCAGGGGGAGAGCCATGCCTGCTGGTCGGCGGTGGCGGCGGCGGTGGGGGTGCGGTAGTGGGTGGAGATGAGGTGCAGCAGGGGCCACGGAGTGTCGAGGGCTGCCGGGCCGCAGTGCCAGCACGTGCGTGGTATGCCCTGGTCACTGTGTCTGACTGGTGGTACATCGGTCTCCGGTGCATTGTGTTTGGGGATGGACCAGGGGGCATGGTGTCGCTGGACAGTGCGGGTAGCATGTTTGTGGCCGTTTGGTGCTAGTAGCAGGATGGTGGGTGGTGTCCAGCCTTCGGCTGACGGGGTGGGCTCCCCCTGCGTCGTGCCGCCGTCGTTGGGGGTCTCGTGCTCACTCGGGCGGGGCCGGGGGTGCTGGCGCTGGAAGGCTGTGTACGCCGTGTCGATGTCCTTGGGCCCCGGCATGTCGCGCCCTGCCTTCGTAGCACATGCGCGGAGGTACGCTTGGAAGACGTGGCGTGCTGGCCATTGTGGGTCGGAAAGGAACGGGGCGTGGTGGGCGTCGCATTGGGCCATGATCTTCATCTGTGTTGGGGTGATATACACTATGGTGATGGTGCCCCCTACGAGGCGCAGGGTGTCCACCTCGCCTGCCGGGCGTCGGTGGATGTCGGTGTGTGTGGCCACGAGTGGCCCCTGTTGATCGCAGTGGTGGTTTGTCAGGATGGCGTGTGTGTGGTGCGGTAGGAGGAGTTGTAGCTGGGCCGAGATGCCGGTGCCCACGGAGGTGGAGACGCCGTGTTGCGCCAGTATCCACCGGGGGCAGGTGTTGCGGGCCATTTGCGCTTCTTTTATGCGTATGGCTGCCGCCTCGCGAACTTCTGGTTGGTGGTTGTGTGTTACCCTGTGTAGGAGGTGTGCTGCGTGTTTGGCATAGGCCATGTCGACCAGGGCGCCCGTATTGTCTCCGTAGTAGCGCCAGTGGGCCATCATGGCCTCCTTGGGGAAAGACGTGGGCCAGCCTCCGTGTTGCGCCCATGCCTTCGTCACTTGCTGTCGAGCGTGGCGTAGTGCGTCTTGGGGGCGCGGGAGGTGCAGGGCTTGGTACCCGATGGCCGCGTTGAGCACTGCTTCCATGAAGTACGCCAGGCCCTGCGTGGACAGGAGGTCCCCCCTGGCAATTTGGGGTAGCCGGGCGAGGCGCTCTTCTAGCTTGCTTGGGAGTGTGATGTGGTGGTGCCGCGTGGCCTGTGTGACTCCCAGGTGGACTGTGGTGTCCTCCAGGTGTAGGGGTTCGCCTTTCGGGATGTGGGGGGTGGGGGTCTTGGCGTCGGCCAGCCCGACCGATTTGCGGGGGTGCACTAGGAGCTGGTGGGCGTCCAGGTAGGTTGTGGTGAGTTGGAGAATGGCGGACGCTTGTTCGGTGGTCGTTGGTAGCCCTGCGTTCTCAGGGTCGCGGTGGCGGGTGGCCGTAGTTAGGAGGTTGTCATCTGCGAAGTTGATGAGGGGGGACCGTAGCGGGTATGGGGCGTACCCCGGGTATACCCGTGCTAGCTCGAATGCCAGTGGCAGGGTGACGAGGAGGTAGAGGAAGGGGCCTTCGGCGCCTCCCAGGGGGACCCCGCTGTCTGTGCCGGTCCAGGGGGTGAGGCCTGCGGCTGTGATGACGGCGTAGAGTCGGGTCTGGATGTACCCGGTCATGAAGGATAGGAATGGGAGGCCCATGGCATCCCATACCTCCGTGAGGAGCCGGTGTGGGGCGTGGGGGAACGCGCCTTGGACATCGAGGGAGGCGATGATCATCTCGTAGGGGTTCATGTCCAGTGCGGTGTCCTGGAGGAAGATGGCCTCGTGGGGGGACCTGCCGGCCATGGCTCCCCACATGCTGGCGGGCACGTGGGCGAAGACCGGTGGCGCGATGCGGCCTAGGATGAGCGTCCACACCAGCTTACTTAAAATAGTCTTAGCATCAACAAAAGGGTCTTAAGGGGGGCTTGGCCTGGATCAAGCCCTCCAAGAGAGACATGGCAGTGACTTCTTCTTACTCCCCCCTGGAGTACTAGTTGATCAAGCTAGTAGGACCAAGGAAAAAGGCTCAAATATTCCCAAAATTACCTCAGAAAATGCATTAAACCCACCAAAAACACTCTCATCAGTTCATAGAAGCCTATCACACTGTAGGTACCCTCGAAAAACAGTGTAATGTACCGTGAATGATGTCCCTTTGATGGGGCATTCCTCACAATTCGCCAGCGTGCGACGAAAAATTTTGGAAAACATTTGGGGGTAGTGGGGTTTGAACCCAGGACTCCCTCCCTAGAGCACATATGCTTGCCCACTAGGGTACAGTCGAATGCTCTAATGCTGATGGCCATCGCTGCATAAACAGCACTTTCGGAAACGTCCTGACCAAGGGCCAGGGCGGAACAATACTCCCAATGGAGGACAGAAATCTCCAGGAGCTGAAGAAAATAGAAAATGAAACCAACAGGGAGTGAATCCTGTGGTTCAGCGAAAGGTGTAGCGATTTAAGAAGTCAAATCGCTAAAAATTGACGAAATCACGCGAGAAATCGTCATTTTTACACCAAAACTTAAAGTCGCAGACAAGAGGAACAGAAGCGGACTTCAAAAACAGGGTTGCGCAAGCGTAAACGGCTCTTGAAAAAGAAGGTATGAGCCGTAGTTTTTAAAGTTCTAAAGGGAATTTTTGCACAGTTGCATCAAAATGTTTATAAACTTTAGGCAAAAGTATCCAAAATCAACCCACACCACAGAGCAGGTGGACAACCCACCTCTCAGGTATGCCAGTGTCATTTCACACGCATGCATTGCGTTCGTGTAGGTTGTTTCGTTAAAACGTTAGGGTTGTCAACGCTGTGTTCGTTGGGGGTTCGGGTGCTCCTCTCCTTTGCTCTGCACAGGTTAAAATAGGAATGAAAGGTATGCGATGCGAATGGAGCGCGCAGCGCGCATGTAGGGTTAGAATATGCGCTGTGCTCGCGATGCATGTGCCTAATTGAGGCATTCACACGCTGTGGCGCTTTCCCTGTACCGCAATTCACCCTTGTTCTCTCTTCACAGGTAAGAAAAGAAAGCGTTTGCTCGTCCTCGTGTTGCCGTAGCGCTAAAGTAGGGTTGCTCGAAACGCTTAGGCTTGTTTTGCGCTGTGCAGTGCGCCACTCTCTCTCTTCTTTCTGCAGGAAACAAGACAAGGAAAGCATGCATGACACACAATGCAATAATCGTTTAGGGTGGTTTATAATTCGCCCTTAGGTTTGTTTAAGCGCGTAGGGTTGTTTTGCGCTCGTGTTTTCCTCGGCATTCACATGATGCGTGGTGAGTAAGGTAGGTAAGCCCAGGAGGAGCTCACCTCCTGGCTGAGTCACGCTATGATTGGTTATGTTGGGTAAGATTAGGTAAGAGAGAGAGAAATCGGGAACCCTGTGCATATCTGTGCATGCATATGACGCATTAAAGGGTAGGCCACGCGAAGTGCGCACGGTACAACTCTTGTTTAGGTTACCCAGGGGCTCCACCCTACATTCTTTAAGAGAACGGGTGGAGTTCCTTAAGCTTGCTTGCTTGTACTGAGGTTCAGGAACAGCGTATTATAGGGCAGCCTGAGAAGTGTATAACACGTGGAGGCTGTCTTGGTTCCTCAGTCTTGAACTTCAGTCATTGGCCTTTGCTTTACAGGTGGGAAGGTAAGGGCGATTGGTGCAGTCCCTCTTGGCAGCGCTGGAATCTGCTGCGCGGATCACAAAAACAAATAACTGCAGCTCAACCAGGAGTGGTGGGTGCAGTCCGACTTCATTGCCATCCACGCTGTGCATGCACGCTGAGCACTCCCTCCCTCCAAGCCCTGACAGGGAAACGCGTAGTGGCGTCCCTGTTAGGCCACAGCCGCTTAGTAGCGCTGTGTCCTCTTGCTTTCTCACAGGAGGGTCAGTAGGACCCGAGACTTCATTGCCTTCAACTCCCAGTAGAGTGTGTAGGTGTTAGGGTCAGCAAGCCTGGCAGGTGTTGAGCGCAAGTGATGAGTGCTCACCCTGCCTTCGAAGGCTGGTGCTGGCGTTAGTGAGTGTAGTGTAGTGGTGTCTCCTGTCCCGCGTGCTTTTCCACGTTGGCAGGGGAGTGCGTTAGCTTTTGGCCTTTAGCAAAAATGGGCGTTTTGTATGCCCTTAGCTCACTTGGCCACCCCTCCCTCTCTGGTCGCGCGCGCTGGGCAGGTAAAACACGACGCAAAAACTTTCTGAATAGCTGAAAATAAAGCTAATTAGCATAAAAAACGCTTAGGCCAAAAAGCTCGCTGCGAAACGCGTAAAAACGCGACGAGAAATTTTTCGACGTGAAATAGGTGAATAGTTAGCGCCGTAACAACCGTAACGCTCGTACGACCCTAACGCCGTCCCTCTCGTCGACTAACTAGCCGTAAGCGCAAAGAAAAACGCGTCGCGAGCAGCGCGTAAAACTCCAAAAGTTTTTCTACCCGCCGCGTCCCTTCGCCCTGCTTCCCTTCCTTTTCTTTCCTTCTCCATGCACCTACGTCCCCTCCCTCCTGCCCCCCCTCACCCCTTTTCATCAGCTTAGGCGACCGGCCCTGGGGGAAAAGCGGTCAACCCTTAGCAAGCAAGACCACCACCTTCGCGGTCGCGCGGCAACACGTAAGTCAGAAATTTCACCGTGGTATTGCTGCTTGCCTGCGTGCGTGAGTTGCGTAGAGTTTGATTTTCTAAAGAGAAACATTTTAATTTTTCGTTTTCAGAAAGTTTTCAAAGGCACGGAAAAACGGCAGGGGTTTTTAGCAAAGCAAAAGAGGACAAAAGGAAAAACAAACACCAGCAGCGCAGACAACCGCACAGCACAGCCAACCAGCACAGCACCGCAGGGCAGCACGGCACCGCAGGACACGGCACAGGGCGCAGGACACCACAGGGCAACGCACAGCACAGCAAGACACCACGACACACCAGAGCAGCACCACCACACCGCAGAACGCCCAGGGAGACACCACAACGCACAGGGACACGCCACAGCACGAGGCACCAACAACAGCGCAGACCACACTGGCGCCGCACGACAGGCCGCAGGAGGGCAAAGCAAACACAAACAGCACCGCAAAACGACAGCAGAGCGCGACAGCACAGCACCACGCGACAGCAAAGCACCACAGAACACGACACAGGAAAGCAGGGCACCACAGCAAACCACACCAACCACAGGGAAGCAGACCACGCGGCCAGACAGGGACACTGACACCGAAACACACCACCAGCAGACAATTACGGGCCACCAGACCCAGCACCGCACCACGGCACACCACAGGAAACAGCACAACACACAGCAGCGCACCACAGCACCAGGCGCCAGCAACAGCACGCACCACACGAACAGCACAACGCGAGCGCACTAGCACAACGAAGCACAGCACCGCACAGAGCGGAGAGGACAGGGAACGCACAGCACAGCACCCCGGGACACAAAGCAGAGCGGCGAACAACAACACGCACCACCGCGCCACGACAAAACACACACAGCACAGAGCACACAGCGCGGGGGAACACCGCAAAACACAGCGCCGCAGAGCACAGGGCCCCAGGGCGACGGGCAGCGCCAGAGGGCACGGCGCAACCAGCAGCGGCACCAAACGAGCGCAACACAGCACACGACAGCACAACACCGGGCGACACAACGCGCAGCAGCGCGGCGCAGCACCGCACCCAGGGACGCACAGCACAACACAGCACACGGCACACAGCACCGAGCGGCAGCGACGAAAACCGCGAGTCACAAAGGGGGGGGGGGGGGCAGCAACCACCAGGGAGCAGCCAACAGCCGGGCGCAAAGCACGGAAGAGGGACAAGCGCGCGGAGAGCCGGGAAGCGGAAGGCCAACAAAGCAAACAACGCACAGCGCCGAGGCCCAGGGCATCCGGGGCCGGAAACCAGAGAAAGCCAGAGACAACGGGGGCGCACAGAGGAGGAATAAGAAAAGAAAAAAAACGGCAAGGCACCACGCATGAGCGACGAAAACCACGAGACACAAAAGGGGAGGGGGGGGGGGGAGCAACCACCAAAGAGCAGCCAACGGCCAAGCGGGAGACACAAACGAGGCGCGGGTGCACGGAGAGCCAGGCAGCGCGAGGCCCGGGAAAACAACCAAAACACAGCGCCAAGGCAACGAGGAACGGCAAAAGCAGCGAGAGAGAGGGGGGCAACCCCAGCCCGGAGGGGGCCAAGCAAAGCAAAAAGACAAAGGGGCCAAAGGAAAAGGTGAGGCGCACCAGAACGCGCCTGGGAGGCCGGCCCGCCCGACCCCGCCAAGCAAAGCACGCACACGCACACACACGCACACCAGCCGCCGTCCGGATGGACGAGTGCGCGCCCGTAGGGTACCCAGCCTCTACCGGCTACGGAACAGCCGCCGTCCGGATGGACGAGTGCGCGCCCGGAGGGTAACCAGCCCCTGCCGGCTACGAACAGCCGCCGTCCGGATGGACGAGTGCGCGCCCGGAGGGTAGCCAGCCCCTGCCGGCTACGAACAGCCGCCGTCCGGATGGACGAGTGAGCGCCCCGCAGCAACGCCCCGCACAGCAACACACAACGCGCAACCCAAAGCACAGCACACAGAGCGGGCACACCGGTGAACAGGAGCCAAGTGGCCCAGGACACCGCACACGCAACACAACACACGGAGCGGGCACACCGGTGAACAGGAGCCAGGTGGCCCAGGACACCGCACACGCGAAACAACGCACCGAGCGGGCACACCGGTGAACAGCAGCCAGGAGGCCCAGGACACCGCACACGCAAAACAACACACCGAGCGGGCACACCGGTGAACAGGAGCCAGAAGGCCCAGGACACGGCACACCCAACACAACACACCAAGCAGGCACACCGGTGAACAGGAGCCAGGTGGCCCAGGACACCGCACACGCAAAACAACACACCGAGCGGGCACACCGGTGAACGGGAGCCAAGTGGCCCAGGACACCGCACACCCAACACAACACACCGAGCGGGCGCACCGGTGAACAAGAGCCAGGTGGCCCAGGACGCTGCACACGCGAAACAACGCACGGAGCGGGCACACTGGTGAACAGGAGCCAGGAGGCCCAGGACACCGCACACCAAACACAACACACCGAGCGGGCACACCGGTGAAAAGGAGCCAGGAGGCCCAAGACACCGCACACCCAACACAACACACCGAGCGGGCACACCGGTGAACAGGAGCCAGGAGGCCCAGGACACGGCACACGCAAAACAACACACCGAGCGGGCACACCGGTGAACACGAGCCAGGAGGCCCAGGACACCGCACACGCAAAACAACACACCGAGCGGGCACACCGGTGAACAGGAGCCAGGAGGCCCAGGACACCGCACACGCGAAACAACACACCGAGCGGGCACACCGGTGAACAGGAGCCAAGTGGCCCAGGACACCGCACGCGCAAAACAACACACCGAGCGGGCACACCCGTGAACAGGCTCCAGGAGGCCCAGGACACGGCACACCCAACACAACACACCAAGCGGGCACACCGGTGAACAGGAGCCAGGTGGCCCAGGACACCGCACACGCAAAACAACACACCGAGCGGGCACACCGGTGAACAGGAGCCAGGAGGCCCAGGACACCGCACACGCGAAACAACACACCGAGCGAGCACACCGGTGAACAGGAGCCAAGTGGCCCAGGACACCGCACGCGCAAAACAACACACCGAGCGGGCACACCCGTGAACAGGCTCCAGGAGGCCCAGGACACGGCACACCCAACACAACACACCAAGCGGGCACACCGGTGAACAGGAGCCAGGTGGCCCAGGACACCGCACACGCAAAACAACACACCGAGCGGGCACACCGGTGAACAGGAGCCAAGTGGCCCAGGACACCGCACACCCAACACAACACACCGAGCTGGCGCACCGGTGAACAGGAGCCAGGTGGCCCGAGACGCCGCACACGCAAAACAGCACGCCGAGCGGGCACACCGGTGAACAGGAGCCAGGAAGCGCAGGACACCGCACACCCAACACAACACACCGAGCGGGCACACCGGTGAAAAGGAGCCAGGAGGCCCAGGACACCGCACACGCAAAACAACACACCGAGCGGGCACACCGGTGAACAGGAGCAAGGAGGCCCAGGACACCGCACACGCGAAACAACACACCGAGCGGGCACACCGGTGAACAGGAGCCAGGAGGCCCAGGACACCGCACACCCAACACAACACACCGAGCGGGCGCACCGGTGAACAGGAGCCAGGAGGCCCAGGACACCGCGCACGCAAAACAGCACGCCGAGCGGGCACACCGGAGAACAGGAGCCAAGAGGCCCAGGACATTGCACAGGCAAAACAACACACCGAGCGGGAACACCGGTAAACAGGAGCCAGGAGGCCCAGGACACCGCACACGCAACACAACACACCGCGCGGGCACACCGGTGAACAGGAGCCAAGTGGCCCAGGACACCGCACACGCAAAACAGCACGCCGGGCGGGCACACCGGTGAATAGGAGCCAGGAGGCCCACTACACCGCACACGCAAAACAACACACCCAGCGGGCACACCGGTGAACAGGAGCCAGGTGGCCCAGGACACCGCACACGCGAAACAACACACGGAGCGGGCACACCGGTGAACAGGAGCCAGGGGGCCCAGGACACCGCACACCCAACACAACACACCGAGCGGGCACACCGGTGAACAGGAGCCAGGAGGCCCAGGACACCGCACACGCAAAACAACACACCGAGCGGGAACACCGGTGAACAGGAGTCAAGAGGCCCAGGACACCGCACAGGCAAAACAACACACCGAGCGGGCACACCGGTGAACAGGAGCCAAGTAGCCCAGGAGACCGCACACGCAACACAGCACAAAGAGTGGGCACACCAGTGAACAGGAGCCAGGAGGCCCAGGACACCACACACGCAACACAACACACCGCGCGGGCACACCGGTGAACAGGAGCCAAGTGGCCCAGGACACCGCACACGCAAAAAAGCACGCCGGGCGGGCACACCGGTGAATAGGAGCCAGGAGGCCCACTACACCGCACACGCAAAACAACACACCCAGCGGGCACACCGGTGAACAGGAGCCAGGTGGCCCAGGACACCGCATACGCGAAACAACACACCGAGCGGGCACACCGGTGAACAGGAGCCAGGAGGCCCAGGACACCGCACACGCAAAACAGCACGCCGAGCGGGCACACCGGTGAACAGGAGCCAGGAGGCCAAGGACACCGCACACGCAAAACAACACACCGAGCGGGAACACCGGTGAACAGGAGTCAAGAGGCCCAGGACACCGCACAGGCAAAACAACACACCGAGCGGGCACACCGCTGAACAGGAGCCAAGTGGCCCAGGAGACCGCACACGCAACACAGCACAAAGAGTGGGCACACCGGTGAACAGGAGCCAGGAGGCCCAGGACACCGCACACGCAACACAACACAGCGCGCTGGCACACCGGTGAACAGGAGCCCAGTTGCCCAGGACACCGCACACGCAACACAACACACCGAGCGGGCACACCCCTGAACGAGAGCCAAGTGGCCCAGGACACCGCACACGCAACACAACACACCGAGCGGGCACACCGGTGAACAGGAGCCAAGTGGCCCAGGACACCGCACACGCGAAACAACACACCGAGCGGGCACACCGGCGAACAGGAGGCAGGAGGCCCAGGACACCGCACACGCAACACAACACACCGCGCGGGCACACCGGTGAACAGGAGCCAAGTGGCCCAGGACACCGCACACGCAACACAACCCACCGAGCGGGCACACCAGTGAACAGGAGCCAGGAGGCCCAGGACACCGTACACGCAACAGAACACACCGAGCGGGCACACCGGTGAACAGGAGCCAGGTGGCCCAGGACACCGCACACGGGAAACAGCACACCGAGCGGGCACACCGGTGAACAGGAGCCAGGTGGCCCAGGACACCGCACACGCAACACAACACACCGCGCGGGCACACCGGTGAACAGGAGCGAAGTGGCCCAGGACACCGCACACGCAACACAACACACGGAGCGGGCACACCGGTGAACAGGAGCCAGGAGGCCCAGGACACCGCACACGCAAAACAACACACCGAGCGGGCACACCGGTGAACAGGAGCCAGGAGGCCCAGGACACCGCACACGGGAAACAACACACCGAGCGGGCACACCGGTGAACAGGAGCCAGGAGGCCCAGGACACCACACACCCAACACAACACACCGAGCGGGCACACCGGTGAACAGGAGCCAGGAGGCCCAGGACACCGCACACGCAAAACAACACACCGAGCGGGCACACCGGTGAACAGGAGCCCGGTGGCCCAGGACACCTCACACGGGAAACAACACACCGAGCGGGCACACCGGTGAACAGGAGCCAGGTGGCCCAGGACACCGCACACGCAACACAACACACCGCGCGGGCACACCGGTGAACAGGAGCCAAGTGGCCCAGGACACCGCACACGCAACACAACACACCGAGCGGGCACACCGCTGAACAGGAGCCAGGAGGCCCAGGACACCGCACACGCAAAACAACACACCGAGCGGGCACACCGGTGAACAGGAGCCAAGTGGCCCAGGACACTGCACACACGTAGGGCGGCCGAGGGACAGGAAAGAACCAACACCCCATGGCTCGGACACACTGGGGCGACCCAGCGGACCCACCGGGCCAGCGGCAGGAGCGGTACTCCACGGCCACTGGTCCGAGCCCGGCCAGGCTGCATCGGGGACCATGGCAAACGTCACCCGGAGCCATGGAAGCAACCGGTGACAGGCGAGCCGGTACACAGTCCTGGAGGGGGTCGCCTGCCAAGCAGAGCGGCCCCGCAACTCAAGCCACAAGGGTGAGGCGGTCGTACCGTAGACAAGCAGGAGCAATACCCCTTGTGGTGAGAGATACTCCACACGGCTGGGCAGCCCCCAGAGCTGCCGCCGTAAGGAGGGGGCATGTGGCCCTACTCATGGACACATGTGGGGACACCCTCCCACCTGGGACACATGGACCGGGTGGCCGCGACAATGCCTTCCCAAGCACATGCGGGAGCGGCTCAAGAGGCACCTAACATAGGGCAGTGGGAGGGACAGGACGTCCCCTTGGTAAGACCTTCTTCCTGCATTGTCAAAGGGAGCATCCCGAGCTCCCAAAGATACGCACCTACCTACCTACCTTGAAGGAAGGACGAAGCTTTGTGGATGACGGAGGAGTCCAATGTGCGCGTACGGCGAGCCACCTGTACAGAGAAGAAGTGATATGCGGGCCGTCAACACACGTGAAGTCGATGGGTCGATGGGCACACAAGACGAATGGACATCCTGGAGTAGAACGAACGCGTTGGTTTTTCGAGAAGCACTTCTGCACCATTCTTAGTCAAGAGCGGAGTGTACGTCGCGATACGTCTAATGGAATATTATAATGTTAAATCCGGTCCATTATAATGTTCCGGTAGACGTAACACTTGTTCCAGAAGACGTAAGTCAAATTTTGTACGTCTACCGGAATGTTATATGGGCCATTAGACGTAAGAACCAATCTTATCTATTCCGCAAGACGTATGCATGTATGGAAAACCAATTTCTATATTTTTCAAAAAAAATACTAATTTCTGAACTTTTCAACAACATCAATGCTGTCAAAAGCAAATGGGCCTACAATAAAAAAAGTTGCAAAAAAGTGCAGCAATTCAGTCCATGTCTATTTCAAGTGGCTTAATACTAACAACTTAACTATGACAAAATATCAATAAATGAGAAGGACAAAACAATTTAGCTTCACTAAGGAGTTAGCAATTGGATGTTAATGTCAACCCTGGACAAAGCGGGCAGAATGAAGGTCCATTAGGGGAAGCCAAAACACATTGTTTGTAGCTAAGAAGTACCATGATGACATTTGGAAGTAGGCATTCACCATTCATGCACAGGTATCAACAAGTAGAACATGCTAAGTCCTGCCTTTGGGAGCAAGAACTACGCGCGGGGTATCTGTGTCCTATTTGCTTAAAATGCAATACAAGGTTTTTGATAAAGTAGTGTTTTCCTGTTTCATAATTCTTTTGTTCATTTGTTTTGAAAATGAGGGGTTTTGAATGGAGAATGTAGTTTTGCTAAATCCATGCTTTCTTTTTTTTTCCATGAATGGTCACTTACCGGTTGGTAGCCATCAAAACACTTGTTGACCAAACATCGAAGCAGTGTATCATTTTTTTCCCTTTTGTTGCATTCACCGTCCATCAGCAAATACGCCATAAAAATATAGCACTAAATGTGCACATGAATGCATTAGGGCAAATAACACAAACGACCTAAAAATTCGTTGGCGAAAAGTGGCACATTTTCTCCCTAAATGGGATGATCGTGTTGTTCTGGTCCACGTTTTCTTTGATTTGTGAGTGTTCCGAAGAAGCATTGGGGTAAAGAAAACTTTAAGATCATCATCTGAGAAGAGGTGTCTTCCCAATCCAAGATGAAAAATATTGATAAGGTGGCTCGCATATGCGCATTGTTTGTCGAAGAGTGTTAGGGACATTCAAACTTCACTGTTGCATGTGTGCCGTGATGGCAAAGATCAAGGTAGATTTTGTGGTTTTTTCACAAGGCACCTCAAAGAAGCATAGGATGACTGGAATGCCAAATTTGGATTTATTGGGTAATTTAGGGCATGTGCTATCATTTGGCCCAACGACATGAAGAAACATTTGATTTCGAGGTTTCTATGCAACAAATAGGATGGTGTGGATACTTACGTCTACTGGAACATCCAGCACTGTTACTTACGTCTAATGGCACCCTATAATGTTCCGGTAGACGTACAAAATTTTGCTTACGTCTAGCGGAATAAGTGTTACGTCTAGCGGAATATTATAACCGTACCAGATGTAACATTACAATGTTCCGCTAGACGTATCGCGACGTACATCCGTCAAGGGCGACTAAACGAAGTCTTAAGAGAAGTTTGCGCGGAATGCCCATGCACGAAGGCCAAGCAAAGTACAAGCGCGGAGCAAGGTCTAACAGCGTGCTTGCCTATGCCGAGGATGGCGAACAGCGTGCTGTACTTGGACTTCACGGAGATGCCCAAGTACTCAGGGCATGACTTTGCTCTGCTCGTGACCTGTGGATTGAGTAGATTCACACGTGTGTTTCCACTCACGAAGAGATGCGATGGAGAAACCGTTTTGAAAGAGGTGTTCGAAGGTTGGATACAAGCTTACGGAATGCCGAAACGGATACACAGTGACAGAGACATCAGATTTACCTCAAACACGGGCAGAAAAATGATTGGTGCCTTGATTAGTGCCCTATAGATTTTGATGAAATCCTGCAGGTTTTCGATGGTGAAATCCCAAAACCAAAGTAGCAAGTAGAGCAAGAACAGGATGTGGATCGAATCAATGAATAGTTTGAAGTCCAGTGTAACACAGAAGGGCTGCAGATAGACAAAGCAGGAATAAATACAAAGATTCAATCACAAATGGATAAAACAAAAGATTTTATGTGAAAACTGGCCTGACTCTAGCCTCCAAGTTAGCATCAAGCACTTCATGTGCACTCTTTTGGATGAAATGGAGTTGGTTAAGAATATGGGGCAAAGGATTCAGGCCAGACACAGATTATGACTTGGCCAAGCAACTGAAATGAGAAACAGTTAAAAAGTAGAACCACAATAAGTGGTAGAAACAATTGAGTATAGGGGTCCTGGGGTGGGAGACCACTAGGCTTAACCTCCAAGGCCTAAAGCATGAAATGCCTATTTTATTTCGGTATATCCTCCATGAAGGAAGATACCTCCGCTCAGTTGAGTGGTAGGGGTGAACTTCATGGGGGGCTAGGGTCATAACCCTAGTTACTTTGAGAGAGTGTACTAAAAGCTTCAAAAGAGTGATAAAAATACTTAAGGTAGTCTTAGCATCAACAAAAGGGTCTTAAGGGGGGCTTGGCCTGGATCAAGCCCTCCAAGAGAGACATGGCAGTGACTTCTTCTTACTCCCCCCTGGAGTACTAGTTGATCAAGCTAGTAGGACCAAGGAAAAAGGCTCAAATATTCCCAAAATTACCTCAGAAAATGCATTAAACCCACCAAAAACACTCTCATCAGTTCATAGAAGCCTATCACACTGTAGGTACCCTCGAAAAACAGTGTAATGTACCGTGAATGATGTCCCTTTGATGGGGCATTCCTCAAAATTCGCCAGCGTGCGACGAAAAATTTTGGAAAACATTTGGGGGTAGTGGGGTTTGAACCCAGGACTCCCTCCCTAGAGCACATATGCTTGCCCACTAGGGTACAGTCGAACGCTCTAATGCGGATGGCCATCGCTGCATAAACAGCACTTTCGGAAACGTCCTGACCAAGGGCCAGGGCAGAACAATACTCCCAATGGAGGACAGAAATCTCCAGGAGCTGAAGAAAATAGAAAATGAAACCAACAGGGAGTGAATCCTGTGGTTCAGCGAAAGGTGTAGCGATTTAAGAAGTCAAATCGCTAAAAATTGACGAAATCACGCGAGAAATCGTCATTTTTACACCAAAACTTAAAGTCGCAGACAAGAGGAACAGAAGCGGACTTCAAAAACAGGGTTGCGCAAGCGTAAACGGCTCTTGAAAAAGAAGGTATGAGCCGTAGTTTTTAAAGTTCTAAAGGGAATTTTTGCACAGTTGCATCAAAATGTTTATAAACTTTAGGCAAAAGTATCCAAAATCAACCCACACCACAGAGCAGGTGGACAACCCACCTCTCAGGTATGCCAGTGTCATTTCACACGCATGCATTGCGTTCGTGTAGGTTGTTTCGTTAAAACGTTAGGGTTGTCAACGCTGTGTTCGTTGGGGGTTCGGGTGCTCCTCTCCTTTGCTCTGCACACGTCAAAATAGGAATGAAAGGTATGCGATTGGAATGGAGCGCGCAGCGCGCATGTAGGGTTAGAATATGCGCTGTGCTCGCGATGCATGTGCCTAAATGAGGCATTCACACGCTGTGGCGCTTTCCCTGTACCTCAATTCACCCTTGTTCTGTCTTCACAGGTAAGAAAAGAAAGCGCTTGCTCGTCCTCGTGTTGCCGTAGCGCTAAAGTAGGGTTGCTCGAAACGCTTAGGCTTGTTTTGCGCTGTGCAGTGCGCGGCTCTCTCTCTTCTTTCTGCAGGAAACAAGACAAGGAAAGCATGCATGACACACAATGCAATAATCGTTTAGGGTGGTTTATAATTCGCCGTAGGTTTGTTTAAGCGCGTAGGGTTGTTTTGCGCTCGTGTTTTCCTCGGCATTCACATGATGCGTGGTGAGTAAGGTAGGTAAGCCCAGGAGGAGCTCACCTCCTGGCTGAGTCACGCTATGATTGGTTATGTTGGGTAAGATTAGGTAAGAGAGAGAGAAATTGGGAACCCTGTGCATATCTGTGCATGCATATGACGCATTAAAGGGTAGGCCACGCGAAGTGCGCACGGTACAACTCTTGTTTAGGTTACCCAGGGGCTCCACCCTACGTTCTTTAAGAGAACGGGTGGAGTTTCTTAAGCTTGCTTGCTTGTACTGAGGTTCAGGAACAGCGTATTATAGGGCAGCCTGAGAAGCGTATAACACGTGGAGGCTGTCTTGGTTCCTCAGTCTTGAACTTCAGTCATTGGCCTTTGCTTTACAGGTGGGAAGGTAAGGGCGATTGGTGCAGTCCCTCTTGGCAGCGCTAAAATCTGCTGCGCGGATCACAAAAACAAATAACTGCAGCTCAACCAGGAGTGGTGGGTGCAGTCCGACTTCATTGCCATCCAGGCTGTGCATGCACGCTGGGCACTCCCTCCCTCCAAGCTTGACAGGGAAACGCGTAGTGGCGTCCCTGTTAGGCCACAGCCGCTTAGTAGCGCTGTGTCCTCTTGCTTTCTCACAGGAGGGTCAGTAGGACCCGAGACTTCATTGCCTTCAACCCCCAGTAGAGTGTGTAGGTGTTAGGGTCAGCAAGCCTGGCAGGTGTTGAGCGCAAGTGATGAGTGCTCACCCTGCCTTCGAAGGCTGGTGCTGGCGTTAGTGAGTGTAGTGTAGTGGTGTCTCCTGTCCCGCGTGCTTTTCCACGTTGGCAGGGGAGTGCGTTAGCTTTTGGCCTTTAGCAAAAATGGGCGTTTTGTATGCCCTTAGCACACTTGGCCACCCCTCCCCTCTAGTAGGTAGGGCTTTTGCCGTCCTCCCCCAAGGATAGGCGCCAGCACAGAAATTGGGCGCCATAGGAGTGGTAATAGTAACTGACTAGGACCTTAGGTCCGACATCAGCGAAGCCTGGTCTCCGGGAGCCACGCCAGGGAGAGAGGTGAGAAACACACAGACATACGTAGCACACTTAGGGGTATGGTAAACCCTGTAAGGAAGGGTAGAACCCCACGGATCTGGACCAGTCAGGGGTCCTAACTGTGGGCTCGCTTGTCCCCAAGGAGGGAATACACACCTTGCCTCATAACACCTTGCTTGTCATCCCCCCCTGGTGTAGTAAGCCACCGTTCTAGTTTGGCTCCCCAAGGTCATTACATCAGGGCAGTCCCCATGCAACACATGGTCAACAAGGCATACACCCGCTGGGTGGCTGTGAACCTGATAAGCGGCCACGTGGTCCACGCTGGAAACCATAGGCATGGGACTGCTGGGCACAGACAGGGTCAGTGCAGTGCTCAGTAAGCAGTGGTCTGTGCAAAACCAATGGCCTTCGGCCAGGGAGTGGTTGTCACGGGGGGCTAACGGTCCTGTCCTGCGATGCAATGCGGGGCAACTGTGACAACTGCTCTTACACCCATACACAGGCACTTCTGCACAACAGTGCTCACTGCACCTGTAAGGTTAGAACACAGTCAGCAGACTGACACAGGGAAATTAGTTTTTCTTTTTACGCTGGGATAGAGTCTCAGCACGGGTTAGTAGCTGCCCCTCGTTGTTCTCAACGAGGTAAGAGCGGAAGATGGGGTTGATACTCTCATCTGGTTGTATGAAGGGGAACATAGGTTCCCAGGTCGCCTCAGATAACCCATAGCCATCCCACAGGGTTAGGAATTTCCAGCCCCGTTTATACTCGTGGCGAGCAATACCTGCAACCACGTAGTAACCATCGACTGCCATCTCATCGGTGGTCATCTCTTCGAGTTCCTCTGCTTCCTCTGGGCTGGCAGCGTTCTCTAGGTCAATACGCTCGACCTCACTGTCGCTGAGGCGCCACTCATCCCAGCACAAATCGTCAGGGGAGTGATAGTGCCTCAACTGTTTAGGTGCACATAGCAGTTCACCACCTAAACGTGGGCTGCACCTGACATGGATCCTGGATCCATCTATCCTGATGATACGATAGGGTCCAAAATAAGGGTCCTGTAGGCAGTTACGTGGCCAGGAGGGTAGGCGTGAATGGTGAACCAAAACAAGGTCACCAACCTTGAAGCTGGCAGGTCGCCGTAGGCGGTTCCGCCGGCTCAGGTCACCGTCATGTAACTGCGGCCGTCAAACGCTACCATTAGCGACAGAAGCGCTAGTCTACAGAGGTCGCGCAGGGTAACAGTGACCATAATTTCTCGCCTTTTCTGTGAGCGCTCCTCGGTGCATGCATAATATTTGCGACCTTTCAATGCGTGCATAGTATTCCCGCAAGACAATTCAGCCCCTGATGCTATGTATTTATATAGGGTATGATGAGCCCTTGAATTGTCTCTTGCCGTCATTGCTGCTTTTGGTGCCGCCAACAACACTGCTACTGTGACTGGATCCGGTTCACGACATATTTGACTCTTGTACGTTACCGCCGTGGGATATGGGTGTCTTGCATGTACTGCTTTGAGGAGTGTTTTGGCTTCCGGTAAAACCAGCAGGCACCGGGTGAAACAAGCAAGCAAACAAGCAGCAGGCTTTGCCAATCAAGGAACTCAAGAGACCCGAGAAAAGGAAACAAACAATAGACCTTGCACTTACAAGACAATCGTAAGCTGCACTTACAAGACAATTCAAGTCATCAAATGATATCAAGTTCCAAGTCTAAGTGGTGGAAGACCTGGTTCAAGCGCTTCGGTTCAAGCGCCAAGCGTTGTCCAAATTCGGGTGCTGGTGCGGCACTGCCGAATGTGCACGCCGAAGGTGCTTCTGGACAAGCTGACGTTCATCCGACGTACGGAGACAAAGGAAGTGTTTTGAAGGTCAGCCAGGATTCGGATGAAGGAAACAATGTTGGTGCAGAGCCAGACAAGACACAATGTCGTCTCCCAGGCGCGCAGCGTCGCCGTAACAGAAAACAGCCAGAAGGAACAGAAAAAAGGCCAGATTGCGACGAAGATCTCACACAGGAGCCTATTGCGTTGTTGGCCCATGCAAGAGCCTTGACTCAGGCGCCGTTACAACCAGTGCCCCTGTCTCAACCCGCGCCTTACTTCCCTGAACATTTCGTTCGCTCGGATTGTGATGAAACAGAAGTGGACGAACCAGTGTCTCTCCTTCAGCGGGCGCCACAGGTGACAAGAAATGCCAAGACCTCCTGCCAGCTTTCTGCAGCCGCGCTGGAATTAACTATCGATTTTGAGTCGGAAGACGTGGTTCCATGGTAGGAGGCTCAGAAGGTCCTTACCGTGTTGGTTACAGGGCTCGAACAAGCGTCTCAACAGGCCTGGAACGCAGAAGTCCCCGAAGTGGTGAGTCAAACAAACTGGCGAGAGGTGATGTTACAATATTTGAAGGAGTCTGAAGGTTAGTCTGATCCACAAGCCTGGTATGAGTCCTCCAACCAAACTGTCTGGGTGCAACTAACTCCTACTGAGAGGGTGCGCCTCAGGCATGCTTATCCTCGATGGTCAGAATCACAAGCCTGGTGTTGGGCAGCGGAGAAAATTCTTGATCAGGAGTATGTGGTTGCACGGGTGGACAGTGACGAAGAACCAGTGTCCAGACCAGAAAACGTTCTTGAAGTGACCGGCACCGAAGTTCTCGAAGCGACACGCACTGATGACTGGTGGCGTCCTGAGTACGAGGACTGTCTGTCGAACTTTTATGTTCAAGGTGCTACACATTCGGTCAAAAACAAGGAACTCACAAGAGCGTTGCTACCGTACGAGGGTCCCTTTTTTAAGAGGTTCACGAAAAACATGGTGCAGGGTTTGAACTTCGGTAACGACTGGATTTCTGAAGAGCTCTTTGAGAGAGTCGTGGGAAAAATTACCCACGCAGAAGAATTACAGGACAAGCCTTTGTGTATTCGTGGCCTTGCTTATTGCCTCTTGACCAGAGAGTTGCCAAGCAACCATACGTGCCAACAATTAGTGAATGAGGAGGGAACGACTTGCCTTGAGTACTGGTGGGCGAAGGAGTTGACATCAGTCCTTCGAGATTTTCGGACCGTGCCATCTTCCAGCAAAAACAAAACAATTCAAAACAAGCGCAAGTCCAAGCAATCAAAGCGTCGCTAAGCCAGCAAGTGGTGGGCGACCAGCCATAAACGCCAGTCAGGAGTACTGCGCGTCAGGCCACAGCTTCACGCATCAGCGCGTCCCAGCGAAGGGCGACCAGCCATAAACGCCAGTCAGAAAACTGCGCGTCAGGCAACGGCGTCCAGCATCAGCGCGTCCAAGCGAAGGGCAACCAGCCGTAAACGCCAACGGCTTCCAGCATCAGCGGGTCCCAGCAAAGGGCAACCAGCCGTAGACGCCAGTCAGGAGTACTGCGCGTCAGGCAACGGCTTTCAGCATCCGCGGGTCCCAGCGAAGGGCAACAGTCTCCAGCATCAGCGCGTCTCAGCGAAGGGCAACCAGCCGTGAACGCCAGTCAGAAAACTGCGCGTCAGGCGACAGCATAGCCTTGTCGTGGACTCAAGAGCTTGGAGTGCTCTCCATGTGCCGTCAAGCATGCGCTCAACAGCGCGCAGCCCCATTCGTTTTGATGCCTGTGGTCACCTCTCTCTCTCTCTCTTCATTTCTATATATATTTGTTGGCGCCAGAACTACAGGAGTGTTGGGAAGCCAAGTGAAGTTTTGATTTTGGCTTTGCTCAATGACGCTCCACCGCCTCCCTGTATGTATCTCTGTCCTGAAATAACCTTTGTAAATATCGAAGGTGGTAAGCTCTGTGGGAAGGGTGAAGATTGGGGAGCATGGGCAGTAGCCTCGAGCTTCAGCAACACTACTACGACCCAGTTGGGTGCGTCCATGTCTCGTTTCTCGGAACTGAGACCATTTTCTTCCTTCAGTGGAGTGACGCCGCACGCTACACACAAGTCTGTGGTAACAGTGTCCAATACCTAGGGACGTGGGGTTGAGGGACTTGAGGTGTCTTTGACATGGCGCTACATGACCAATTCACTCGACCACTCACATCAAGGTCCTTATAGGTGACAACATGACCAGAACAGGCACACATACCAACCCTACGCGTCACAGGTGCTCCTAATGCCACAGTGAGCTGCATGCGTCCTTCGGTTTTGGAGTGACACCACGCCACAGTGGACATGCAAGTGAGACATAGAGGTCGTGGGACTGTGCCAGACTGATGATGTCTTGAGTCATGCGGTTTAAGGAGTAGTTGAAATACGTGGTGTACAGAATAACCATGTTGTACAATACAATACAATACAATACAATACAGTACAATGTTGTACTGGCATGGTGTGAACGAACCCTATGCGTTCTATTCGATTTGTTCAATTCAATTTGTTCAATTCAATTCAATTTGTTCAATTTGTTCAATTCAATTGTTCAATTCAATTCAATTTGCGATTGCCTCTAATTTGGGGGACAAGCAGTGGTATACCCCATACATGTGCATGTGAGTGCCACGTTTGCCGGCCTCGCTACTCTGTGGGTATCGGCCTTACACCCGTGGGTAAGTCCTGGTAGGGGGGTGTAACTGCGGCCGTCAAACGCTACCATTAGCGACAGAAGCGCTAGTCTACAGAGGTCGCGCAGGGTAACAGTGACCATAATTTCTCGCCTTTTCTGTGAGCGCTCCTCGGTGCATGCATAATATTTGCGACCTTTCAATGCGTGCATAGTATTCCCGCAAGACAATTCAGCCCCTGATGCTATGTATTTATATAGGGTATGATGAGCCCTTGAATTGTCTCTTGCCGTCATTGCTGCTTTTGGTGCCGCCAACAACACTGCTACTGTGACTGGATCCGGTTCACGACATATTTGACTCTTGTACGTTACCGCCGTGGGATATGGGTGTCTTGCATGTACTGCTTTGAGGAGTGTTTTGGCTTCCGGTAAAACCAGCAGGCACCGGGTGAAACAAGCAAGCAAACAAGCAGCAGGCTTTGCCAATCAAGGAACTCAAGAGACCCGAGAAAAGGAAACAAACAATAGACCTTGCACTTACAAGACAATCGTAAGCTGCACTTACAAATGTGTCTCAGGTTAGTACCAGCCTGGTTAGCCAGAGACTGCTTGTGTTCCAGCCAATCTCTCACAGGTCTCTTGAAGTCCTCAGGAAAGGGGGGTTTGAAGAACCAAGCGAGTCGTCCTCCATGGAACAGTTCGTGGGGGGTGAAACCCGTAGAAAAGCTCCGCTGTGAGTTCATGGTCAGCACTGCCCAGGGCACTAGGCGTACCCAGTCTTTGGTACGCTCCTGTTTCATCAGGATTCTTAGGTTTTGCTCCACGTCACGGTTCTGTCTCTCACAGAGAAGGTTAGACGTGTGGGTATAGGGCACACTTGTGGTTACCTCCACGTTGAGGGCATTTAGCACTCGTCTGTACCACCCAGTGTCACTGCAGATGCGTACATCTTCATCAGAGTGCACCTGCTTAGGTGCTCGATAGGGTTCGAACCATTGTTCGACCAACATTTTCACAGTCTGCTCACCTGTGATTTTCTTATTGCAAGGGAACACACGGGTGAAGCGAGATAGGCCACAGGTGACCACTAGGCAACTATCATAGCCGCCGAAGCGTGGTAGGCCGTGGATGAAATCCACATAGAGAAGAGAGTTAGCACAATAGGGTATGGGTAAGCTGGAAATCAGTCCCCTATCCCTACTGTCGCTCTGCTTGCTGGCATGACAGCCACAAGCATCCACAATGGTCTGCATACGAGACCTCAGTTCAGTCAGGGTTAGACTAGAGTAGAAACACTCACGGAAGAAGTCCACTGAGCGATTAGCGCCAGTGTGACCAGAACTGAGATAGGACCACTGTAGGCACCCATCCAGTTGTGCCTCGGGCACAACAATACGGTCCTGGTAGAAGAGGTACTGATTGTTTTTATACCACTGGTGCCCGTCAATGACACGGGGTTTGAGACCAGTGCTGAGGGTTTGGAGAATTTCTTTATACTCTGACTGATAGTCGGTTAGACTCCAACTCTCCAGGATTCCAGCAGTGCGCATGGACAGGTCAAGTTGGACATCCATACGCTGGAAAGCCTCTTTGGCGAGCGCCTCAGAGCTCTCACCTATAAGCGCATCGAAGTTATTGCGCGATATATAGTCGGACAGTTCATTTTTTATACCGGGGATATGATGAACTGTCAGCCTGAACTGACTCAGGTAAGTCCACCAGCGCTTGAGGTTTGCTTTCTCTGGTGGTGGACCCTTCTGAAAAGACTTCACAGGTTCCTGGTCACAAACCCAGACAATAGGGTTAGATCCCAGGAGTCGGGATTGTGACGAAAGCACCAACATACCGGCCAGGAGTTCCAGGTCATAGGTGCTGTAATTGGAACGCGCTTGGTTCCATTTCCAATTTCAGTGTCCCAGTGGCACCAGCCGCCACTCACTGGTAGGATAGTCATGTTTCAACGAGCCATCACGGTTCAGTCCACTAGTACGATAATGGCAGTGTGTTAGTTCAGCTGGGTTAAGCTCCTGCCATTGGTAGATCGTTCCACCCCCCCCTACATCACTGGCATCAGTGATCAGGACTATCTCGCCCTTAGGGCGGGGCACTCCCAGGCAGTTGGAGGAGGCAAATTTCTTCTTCAACTCGTGGAAACGTTCCTCCTCTCTGGCGGTCCACCTCCAGGGAGTAGTTTTCTTGATTATGTCAGTGAGGGGGGCAGACGAGTAGGTAAAATTGTGGATGTGACGCCTATAGAAGTTATAGGCGCCCACAAAACTCCTCACATCGTGTAGACCCTTCTTAGGGTCATCGCGAATCTGCATGTCCTGTAGGGGCTGCATCTTAGACGCGGCTGGTTTCCACCAGCCATACCCCACGTCGAAACCCAAATATTCCATATCCTCTGTCATAAACTCACATTTTTCGAGTTTGATTTGGAGATGGTTTTTTTGACGAACAATGAAAAATTCACGGAGGAGAAGGACATGGTCCTCTTGGGTATTAGTACCGAAACTCACGTCGTCGATGTGGACCTCCATTTCTGCACCCCGAGAAATCAACTCCTGTACTAGAGGTCTGCGCCTCAGTATATACTAAATTTTGTTCATTAGCTCCTGGAAGAGCGCTGGGGCATTAGACACCCCGAAAGGCATGACCTTCCACTTAAAGACACGACCCTTAGGGGTTATAAAAGCCAGCAGCTCCTGAGCTGCGGCGGTTAGGTCCACCTGCCAGAAACCACTGCGTTTGTCCATTTTGGTCTTGTACCTGCATTTGGCAATACGCTCCAGGGTATTTTCCATGTTAGGAATACTCCCTGAGTGGTTCTGGGTTTTCTTGTTGACCTCACCATAGTCAACAACCAGTCGTAGGGCAGTCGACCCTGGTTTAGCCACCAGGAAACAGGGACTGCAGTGATGGGGGTAGTCCCCCTTCTTATATTCTTCCACGAGGCCAGCATCAATACATTCCTGGATCTGGCAGTGGATTTCTTCAACCTGTTCCTGTGGAGCGGGATAGGGCCGACGCCTCACTCGCGTGTTTTCAAATTCAGGTTTCAGTTTCAGGTCCATCTGGACCAGTTTTTTATATGAGAGGGGGGGCAGCAAGGCGCCGAACACCTCCTCATAGGTTAGCAGCAGTTTCTTCAGTCGGGGGTCAAGGTTAAGACTCTCGATTTTCTGCAGGAAATCCTCCTCAGCATGGAGGTTGCTCTTTCCACGTTCTTTCTTTTTCTGCCGATCAGCAGTTTCGGCAGGTAGAGAACCATCTTCCCACTCAGGGGACATTTGCTGCCCATAGTGCAAGGAATACACTAGAGGTATCTCAGGATCAGGCAGCGTATAGGAATCATCGTCCTCCTCAGATCAGATGGAGGATTTCCAGGTCTGTCTGAAATATTGCAGCCGTTCTTGGCGCTCAATACCTTCGGCCTTCAGGTACAACAGCCGTCGGAGCTCCTGAGTGTCATGCTCAGACAGTGGCATGTTATTAGAAGCAGGCCGCGCTAGAGCATCAGGACTCCGGGCCACGGGTTCACCTGTGTGCATAGGCTGCATGTGTAGCACTGGTTTCCCAACAGGGGAAGTGGGTTCTGAGGTTGACTCTAGATCTACCTCCTCCAGCAACAGCGTGGCTAGGAAGGCACTGTGTTTTAGATCAACACAGTTAGGATCAACAGGAGGGATAGTGCTGGCGATCTCAGACAGTTGGTCGTCAGCATCCTCCTTAAGAGCTGCAGGTTCCAGATAGCCATTGGGAGATTGACACCGTGTAAGTGTGGCAGATAGGTGCTCAGGAGATCGATTTTTGAGATCAGAAAGAGTCAGGCCATGATTTTCGGCCATGACCTCTTTCAGTAGCACCTGGTCTAGGTCACACAGGGGTACAGGATTGAGAGATCCATCGACGATGGATAAGAAACTGGCCCACTCAGGGGCCTGCATAGCTGTGTCTCAGTCCTCAGGCACATAGATGGGACCGTCGGGGAGTTGCACTCTTCCCACGGTCATTCGATCAAGCATACGGCGCCAGTACACCTAGGATTTTATGGGGTCCAAAAATCCCAAAACCAGCTACAGGCAAAAATACAACTTTTTTTGTCAAATTATACCATAAAGAGCTTATTTTCCGGAGTTAGCCCCCCCACCCACCCTCCATTTTGGAATTTTTCCAGCCCCTATATCAACAATGCAGGCTTGATTCCATCTAAAATTGGCCGTATGCGAGAAATATGACATTCACCACCTAGTTGCGAATAGCAGCTTTTGTATAGCTCAAACCATACATGTTTGTTTTTGTGCAAAAAATAAGGCTTTTTGGTGATGGCGGCTCCAAAACACTCGATAAGATGCCCCAAAACCTTGGAAACACGTTTTTCTGAGTCCAGCACCCTCAAAATAGGGTATGGGGCCCTACAACTGACCACTCATGCCCGGAAATAGCTGTTTTAGGCCAAAAAATCGGCATTTTTTGGGCAAAAAATGCGGTTTTTTTGTGACGGTGGCTCCAGCTAGATAACGTCGTGATTTACCGATTGCGCTATCTAAATCACGCCAGATGCGCACAGATTTGGCACAAATCACCAAAATCTCGGCAAAATGGGGTTGCGGCGGGCCGTAAATCGCGATCGCGGCAGTTTTTGGACAGTTCAGTTACGGGATTCCGGTACCTCATAAAATCCTAGGTGAAGCGTGTTCACCAGAGCAGCCCCAGTCAGGGGTGCACATGACAACCCTTCCTCCCTCATAAGCGATTTTGGTTAGAACCTTCGCGAGTAGGGAGAAGGGAGGGTTGGCATACGCTCGGCCCATTGCTTTCCAGAAGAAATGGAAAGCGTTGTTCAGATGTTTCGAGCAGTACAACTGCATGATGTGCTGTTGTTGGCTCGCAAACAATTCCACCTCGATCTCGTCCAGGTTTACCTGAAGGGCCGCCAGTCCATTTTCAAGAACGTGGTGGGCCAATTGGTAGTTTTCAGTACGATAGTTAGTCTCGGATGCGTAGCGCAGCCCAGACTCTTTTCGTCCTGACACCTCCAAAGGTACGGAGAAGAGCCCACTGCCAAAGTCGTAGTGCAAAGAATAGCGGCGCTGGAGAGACAGCATTTTTACCTGGGGGTTTCTTCGTAGGAAGTCGGTACCAATGACGATGTCAAAGGTGTCGGTGTCCAACACTCTGCAGTGTTGGCTCACAGTTTCGTCGCCCAGGCATATAGTCACATCGACCCCCCCCAAGGAATGGATGGTACGCCCATCCCCTACTCTTATGGCCACGGTCTCAGTTTTCTTGGAAGTTTGTAGCAGGCGCTGGTCCACTATGAAAGTGTTGCACCGGTGTCAAGCACCGCTCGAAAAACTTGATCCCCGATTTTCACGAGGATCCAGAAAAACAAGTCCTCCTCTTCTGAGCCGCCCCCCTACTCCTCAGCAAGGAACTTGACATCCACCCCTGCAGCCATGAGGGACTTGGTCATCCAGGCAAGTCGCCCCTTCTTGGAGTTGTTCCCCTCAGGGGAAGCGTTATCCCCCTGTGGGCGCTTCTTGGGGTCACCTTCGGCAGGACGGGGAGTAGCAGCTGGCGCTGAGGAGCGCCTGTGGGGGTTAGGGGGTCCATCTTTGCCACCCCCCTTGCCACCTCCTTTACCACCTTTATCCCCATTCTGGGGGTTTCTGGTGGGTGTTTGGGTCTTGTGGCGTTCCGCCTCCTGCCGCTTGGGTTTATCACTCTCGTGTTTCTTTATGTGACATTCGTCCTCGTAGTGACGACGTTTGCCACAATAGCCACAGTTTATGGTACACCTGAAATGATACTGATGGGTCACAGTTGGCCATCCTTGGAATGCTGCTGTCGTTTCATCTGCAGCATACAGCTACTGCGGTGGTTGCAGTCAGCGGCATGACAAGGTCCCCCTCGCATCCGTGCGGCCATGCAGGACCATAATATCTGGAACATCCCTGGATCACCGGGCCACCAGGGACACGCCTCAGGCCACCGGCGGCCGCGGTCCCAAGACGTCCCGGGGCCCCCCAGACAGGCGGCGCGCCAAAACTCACCGGAACACCCACGGGGTCCACCACCCGGTAGGGGTCCCCCCTCTGGCACATACAGCAGCCCCCTGCGGCCGTTCGCCCCACGGAGGAGCCCGGGCAGTCCCCACGCCTCGAAAGTGCAAGGCGACACGCCAGAGCAGCGCCAAGAAACGAGGCACCCTGGCCGATCCCGTCGCCGCAGCCGCACGCCGCCCCCCGCAGCGCGACGAGTCGTCTTCAATGAGGATATGGACAGGGACCACGGGGGCCCCCGCGACCCCCAAGCCCGGCAAACATCATCGACCCCCCACCCCAGACGCCGGTCCAAGAGGCCCCGCACCGAGCGGACGCACATCCCCACCATTCTCACGCCGGCCGAGCGCGAGCGGCAAGCAACGCTTCAAGCGGACCCTCGCCAGACGGCGGGCGAAATGTCCAGCTCATCTGCCGCCTCCCTCCCGGGGTCAGCGGCCGATCCGCTACCGAGAGGACCACACGCCACGGACACGCGACCAAGGGAGCCCGCGCCCGACCCCAGCCCTACGCGAGGGGCGGGGAGGCAGCCCTCCCCGCAGTCCAGAAGCCGCCAGGCCACGGAGGGCACGTCGCGGCAGCTGGGACATGAGACGAGCGGACCAAGGGCGGACACAGAGATGACGGGGACCTCCAGCCCCCAGGAGCGCGCTGGCCCGCTGCCCACGGCCACGCCCTGCTCGATGCCCCGGCAACGGGAACCCCCCACGGAGTACGTGCCTGGGGGACAACCGGGCGCCACCTCACGGCACCCCTCCCCGGCTGACGCGGCACTGGACCAAGACCGGGTGGCCATGCCCCCCCCGCCCCCCCAACCGCCACAGCAACGGGGCACCGATCCCTTCGACGACGCGGAACTGAAGGCGCTCTACGACATCCACGCTTCCACGCCCTCGAGCGAGCTGGTGGCCACCCTCCGGGAACACCTCCGTAACGTCGACCCGAACAGGCTTTTCGCCGTAGTCCCCCTGCCACCTGCCCCAGCAACCCAAATCTTTGTGCGACAGCTCCAGGCGCTCGTCACCCCCGGGACACAGGTCTCTGACGACCTCATGGAAGCATGGATCTGGTGGTTCAACACCCACCAACCGGCCCAAGGGGGCGTGTGGGTCCCACACCTGGGCTGGGTACACACGCTCATAGCGCCACCGACGGACCCCAGGCCCGCACCCACCACCGGAGGCCGGGAGCGGGCCGCCCCACCAACGAGACCCGACAACCTCCCTATCCCACCGCACTAGGGCCTGGAGGCATGGGAAACCAGGAACGCCCGTAGCAGGGGGCACAACCTCACGAACCTGACGGCGCACTACCCGGAGACGACGCGCGCAGCACCCCCGCCGCGCGAACGTGACCCCAGTACCATCGCCATGATCGTGTTGGAGAATGGCCACTACTATCAGGTGCGGATCATCCCGCATTCGCAGGACAACCATTGGAGCCTGGAGGCTGTCGACTCCATGCTCCGGGTGACCACGGGCCTGCCCGACAACCCTACCCCCCTGCTCTCAAACCAACCCCCGGACCCCCTGACGGCCATTGTGTCGGGGGCGGCAGGCACCTGGCACCCAGGCCACGCCCTCTACTGCCTCTCGCGGTGAGCGCGGCGCCGCTGGCCGCACACCAGGGCGTGGTCAGCGGCGTGGAGATTCTACCTCGACGGCCGGCAGCAGATGGAGGCCATCCCGGAACCGACGGCGGAAACCCCCACTGAGCCCAACCTATGCCCCGTCTTCGCGATCCACCAGATACGGGCACTGGCGCTCGGTGGGCAGCTGCAGCCCGCCATCCGCACTGAGACAGAGGCCCGGGCGGCGCACGCGGCCCTGGTGCACGATATCTTCAGTGCCCTCCGCAGCGCCCTTGTACGACGTACGGGTAACCCCCCAGGGCCCTGACCCGCGACCAACCACAGGACCTGCAGCAACGACGCACGGCCGCACGCGCACGGCACGAGTCCCACACCAGCCACGCGCAGGGAAGAAACGGCGCGGCGGACCCGGGACCGCCTCCTCCCACCAGAGGGCCGGACCATGACCGTCGCGCCAGCGGCAGCGGGGTCGGCCATGAACCACAACGACCCCGACCGGGCAGACCTCGCCCAACACGACCCCTCGTACAACCCAGCAACCCGCGGACGCGCAACATGCTACGGCACCACCCGTCGGCCGGACACACCAGCGGGGACGGCGTCCACCTGCCCAGCACGCACAATGGACACCCAAGGAGCGGAGGCTAGCCTTAGCAGCCCACGGTGTCGGACACAAATACGACCCCAGCGACCTCTTCCCACATCCCCCGGGCGAGGGCCGCACTTCCCGGACCTCAGCGACCCGCCTGCAATAAGGAAAGGGGGCAGCGCCACACCCGGGACCGCCATCCCACCTGACCCTCCTTTCCCACGTAACGGGTCCGCGAGGGGCCGGGAAAAGGGGCCAGCCACACACGCGGAGCCCGCGGCCGAACCGATGACCACGGGGCTGTTGTCGAACAGCGCACGCCACCGGATTCAGGCACTGGCGCTGGGCGATTGACGGCAACCCGCCGTCCGCACTGAGGTGGAGACCCGGGCGGCACGCCCAGCCCTTGTGCACGCAAACTTCAGTAACCCCCACGGCGCCCCGGTGCGACGCATGGGACGCCCCCCCAGGACCCTGAGCCGCGCCTGGCGACAGGCCCTACCGCAACGACCCGGTGGCACACAGCCGCGCAACACACCCCAGCAACACCTGACGGTCCGACAAACCGACGAGACGGACGTCAACATGCCCGACACATGCAACAGATGCCCGGAGAGTGGAGGCCAGCCTTCGCAACCCGTGGTGTCAAGCACACACGGGAACCCCACGACTTCCTCCTACAACCCCCCGGGCGAGGGCCACGCTTCTCGGACCCCGTGACCCACCTGCAGCAGGGAACGGGGCGGCGCCAAGCCCGGACCCGTCCACCCGCCTCACCCTCCTCTCCCGCGAGCCGGATCCACAAGGGGCCGGGCAAAGGGCCCGGCCAAATACGCGGAACCCGCGGCCGGGCCGATAACCACAAGAATGTTAACGAACCACCGGCCAGAGTATTACCGTCCAGGGCGAGCATCCGGAGATAAGTGCACTGCAGGGACCAGCGCGCACCTCCGCCGGGGAGTTGAGCGCCTGGGACGCGTAAGGTTACGACACGTATAACCTATGCGAATGGTACGAGGGGCACAGCCCCCGCAGACAGTTAACAGCGTCCATGAGAGGGAGGGGGGCTGCAACACTACCCGGTACTCCTGTCCTCCGCAACCCTACCCGGGGCATGCGGGGGGCCACAAGCTCACCACACGGGGCCGCGCAGACCCCCCTGCCAACAGGCACGGGTGTGTTACGCCGAGCCCAACCCGCCACGTCGGACGGAGCGTTCCGACACCACAGCACAAGCCGAACCACCCTAACCATCCTAGCCACCACACCCGGCACCATGACACAGACACGCCACCCGAATGACCCGCAACGCACGACACGAAAAGGCGCACGGCAGATAAACAGGCACGAGCACGAGCACAGCACCACCGAGCTGGAGCAACGCCCCGGGGCTCCCATGGGGAGCACAGGGACACACCGAGGGGGACCGGCGGGGCCTTGCCACCGACGGGGGGTGTACATATGAGTGGCACAAGCGAAACTGGAAGTACGGCTACGGAGCACCGCGAAATACCGAATAATGGATTGTGCATGCAACACTGCCAGGGCGGGGCAGGGAACAGGGCACCGACAGGGGGAAAAAGCTTTTTTTTACAGCGGTCCGACCACTTGTCATGGCTTTTCTCCCCCGCGGCGGGCGGGCGGCGCACAGTACGAACGTACCGTGCCGGCCCCACACACCTGGCACCGACCAACATCGTAGCAAGCGGCACACCCGCACACAACAAATCTGACTGCGCGAACGCCCGCTGCGGCGACAAGGAACGAACGCCGAACACACCAACCAAGAGGCGACTAACACGACCACACACCGCCAGAACCACAACAGCGGACGCAACGTGACCGTGAACAGACCGCGGGCGCACCGACCAGCGCCAAGCCGGCCGGGCGTGCATGGGCCGGTGCGAGAGCGACGACCAACGAGCTAGCGACACCGTAACGAGCCGCGCCCCCCGATCACCATGGCCACAAGCACAGAGGAACACTGCGACTCTACCGCTGCGGACGCGGCCCACGAACGTTCCCAAACTACACTACACGACACTTGTACAAACCAAGACGCCACAAACCGACGCGGACACAAACGTGCTGGCTAAAGGGGCAGGATTGGACGATAAGACCACCGGCAGCGGCGCAATGGAACCCACACGAAGCCGGCCGACCATGAGGCGGCCACGACAACCACGCACCAACCACACCACTGCTGCAGCCACCACTTGACCGTAAACAGACCACACGCAAGCCCGTCAACGCCGAACCAGCCAGGCGTGAACGGGTCGAAACGGAAACGGCACCCAACGGGTTGGCAACACCGTGGTGCGCCACGCCCACCGACGATCATACCCACGAACACAGCAGAACACCAAAACGCTGCCAATACAAACGCGACCAACCAACGGTAACAAACTACACAACACTACACTTGGACAAACCACGACGCCACTGACCAGCACCGACACGGACATGCCAGCTGCATAAACAACATGCAGCGGAACGACCACCGGCAGCAGCGCAATGGAACCCACGCAAACCAAGCCGACCATATGGCGGCCAAGACGACCGCGAACCAACAACACTGCAGCTGCAGCCGCCAATTGACCGTAAACAGACCACACGCAAGCCGGCCAACACCAAACCAGCCAGGCATGCACGGGTCGAAACGGAAATGGCGCCCAACAGGTTGGCAACACCGTGGTGCGCCACGCCCACCGACGATCGTACCCACGAACACAGCAGAACACCAAAACACTGCCAATACAAACGTGACCAACCGACGGTAACAAACTACACAACACTACACTTGGACAAACCACGACGCCACTGACCAGCACCGACACGGACATGCGAGCTGCATAAACAACATGTGGCGGAACAGCTACCGGCAGCAGCGCAATGGAACCCACGCAAACCAAGCCGACCATGAGGCGGCCAAGACGACCGCGAACCAACAACACCGCAGCTGCAGCCGCCACTTGACCGTAAACAGACCACACGCAAGCCGGCCAACACCAAACCAGCCAGGCGTGGACGGGTCGAAACGGGAACGGCGTCCAAAGGGTTGGTGACACAGTGGTGCGCCGCGCTCGCCGACGACCATGCCCACGAACAAAACTTGGCTCTACCATCAGGCAACCGACCAACCTACATTAACAAACTACACCGCAACCGTACCATACGACCGACCAACCGGCCACAACGGCCTACTTCGAACCCCCAGCCCCCCGGGAGAGCGCAAGCTCCACCGAGTCAGGAGGTGTGAGTGTGCGCCACGGCATGCGAGTCCCGTAGCACGTGCTTCTTCAAGTCGCCTCACACCTACTGAAAACCAACCCAGGTGGGGGTGCCTGCAGGACAGGGCCTTTGGCCTGGCTCCGGGCCCCTGGGCCCCAGAATCCGGAGGTTGATGAGGATGTGCGGTGGGACCCTTCCCCACGTATCATCCGCCCGAAGGAGGGGAATGTGAGACTTCGGTCGAACATGGGTTACCTCTCTGGGCAGAACCCGCTGTAGGGTACTGCTCGCGGCGACCGCGCCCTTCCCCAATGTGGGGGAGACGCTTTGTGGGGGCACGTGAAGTAGGGCCGTGGGTGGGTGAGCAAAAGCCCCTTGGTAAGTCCCCCCTGCGGGACAACCCCAGTCCCCAGTCGACCTACCTACCTACCCTACCTATCTAAATCACGCCAGATGCGCACAGATTTGGCACAAATCACCAACATCTCGGCAAAATGGGGTTGCGGCGGGCCGTAAATCGCAATCGCGGCAGTTTTTGGACAGTTCAGTTACGGGATTCCGGTACCTCATAAAATCCTAGGTGAAGCGTGTTCACCAGAGCAGCCCCAGTCAGGGGTGCACATGACAACCCTTCCTCCCTCATAAGCGATTTTGGTTAGAACCTTCGCGAGTAGGGAGAAGGGAGGGTTAGCATACGCTGGGCCCATTGCTTTCCAGAAGAAACGGAAAGCGTTGTTCAGATGTTTCGAGCAGTACAACTGCATGATGTGCTGTTGTTGGCTCGCAAACAATTCCACCTCGATCTCGTCCAGGTTTACCTGAAGGGCCGCCAGTCCATTTTCAAGAACGTGACGGGCCAATTGGTAGTTTTCAGTACGTTTGTTAGTCTTGGATGCGTAGCGCAGCCCAGACTCTTTTCGTCCTGACAGCTCCAAAGGTATGGAGAAGAGCCCACTGCCAAAGTCGTAGTGCAAAGAATAGCGGCGCTGGAGAGACAGCATTTTTACCTGGGGGTTTCTTCGTAGGAAGTCGGTACCAATGGCGATGTCAAAGGCGTCGGTGTCCAACACTCTGCAGTGTTGGCTTACAGTTTCGTCGCCCAGGCATATAGTCACATCGACCCCCCCCAAGAAATGGATGATACGCCCATCCCCTACTCTTATGGCCACGGTCTCAGTTTTCTTGGAAGTTTGTAGCAGGCGCTGGTCCACTATGGAAAGTGTTGCACCGGTGTCAAGCACCGCTCGAAAAACGTGATCCCCGATTTTAACGAGGATCCAGAAAAGCAAGTCCTCCTCTTCGGAGCCGCCCCCCTACTCCTCAGCAGGGAACTTGACATCCACCCCTGCAGCCATGAGGGACTTGGCCATCCAGGCAAGTCGCCTCTTCTTGGAGTTGTTCCCCTCAGGGGAAGCGTTATCCCCCTGTGGGCGCTTCTTGGGGTCACCTTTGGCAGGACGGGGAGTAGCAGCTGGCGCTGAGGAGCGCCTCTGGGAATTAGGGGGTCCACCTTTGCCACCCCCCTTGCCACCTCCTTTACCACCTTTATCCCCATTCTGGGGGTTTCTGGTGGGTGTTCGGGTCTTGTGGCGTTCCGCCTCCTGCCGCTTCGGTTTATCACTCTCGCGTTTCTTTATGTGACATTCGTCCTCGTAGTGACGACGTTTGCCACAATAACCACAGTTGATGGTACAAGTAAGAAAAAGTGCTTTTCCATTGCTTTGAGGCATACGCTAGTTGTATTAGAGATGCACTGAGCATCCATGCATTTCTATCTTAGTATTGGTCCCACCAAAACACATGATAACACATTTTGACCTATGGAACCAAACACCCAATCAGGATATGGAGTGGACCCCTTAATCCCCTTTCAATGTGAGGCAAAACATCTTTTCCTGAGTTTACTGAGAACTGACATATCCAAGGTAGAGCCCATGAATTTATCTATGTTTTTCCATGAATTCTTAGCTATCCTAGTGGTATGCACCCTAGGGGGCTGGGCACCTCTTTTTGAGAGGTCCTGGGTTCAATTCCTGGTCAGCCTAGCTAAGTAGGAAGATCCCATGTGACATGGCAGTGACCTCATCGCCACATGCCCTGCCACCTCAGCACATATGGGACCCAAAGCAAAGAGTGCACATCTCCTGAGATGGCACTATGGAGAGAGAGTGACCATGGGGCAGTTTTCCAACTCTTTTCCAAAACATTTCAGCTATCTTTGTGAATATGCATTCCTATTTGACCTGAGTTGCAGTTTCTGTGAATATCCAATCATCTTTCACTGTTTACACTGCAGCCCTTCATGCTTTGATCCTGATTCTCTTCTCCTTGCACACTATTGGCTTGGGTTATCCTGGATTGATTCTATTTCTGCAAACAAAAGGCTTTCATCTTCCAAAACAAGCAGCAGGAAACCCTACACCAACAGCAAGCAGCAGGAGAGACAAAAACACAGTGCTGAAACCACTATAAACTTTTCTGGTAGCAGAGGCAGCCTGTCTCTGCGCACCGGCAGCAACCCCGCGCCGTACATCCAGTGCGCCGAGTACGGGCATATATAAGCAGAAGGGTGAAAGAAGATGGATCCAAGAAAGGAGGACGCCGACGCGAAGACAGCGCCAGCGCCTGATGCACCGGCAAGGCCAGCACCTGGCGCTGTACCTTCGGCGGAGCCTTTACATGGGCCAGTGGATGCGGCTGAGGACTCCCTGGATGGACTCCAGACGGCCTTCGGGGCCCTGTCTGTCGAAGAGGTGGTCGTGGTCACTCAGCCTGTGAAAAAGAAGAGAAGAGAGAGCGAGAAGGATGCTGGAGAAGAAGCAGGCGAAGGAGGGGAACAAGGGCAAGACCTGACGCATGACCCTACCTTCGAAGGCGCACCAAGCGCTTCTGGCCTCCACGCATCACCCTCTCCTATAACCACCACACTCCCAGCCGCTGCAACATCCACTTCCACAACCAACCCGCCTATGGCAGAGGGCACAGGCTTTACTGGCATGCCTCACTACCCCGCCTATGGTACGGGCCCACCTACCACTGCGCTCCATGAGGCAACTACTGCCAGTGACCCGGTGGCTTCCAGCTCTGCGCCGCGATGGTATGCGGCTGAATATCCCCATCCACTACCCGCTACTGGAACCTATGTGGATGTTCCTGGGTATGCACCTGGCTATGCAACCTTGAGTGGGTTGAGGAGAGGACCTGAATCTCTTGGTGGCAGGAGTAGAGGATCGGGAAGATCCTCCAACAGGTCCCTGACGCGGTCGGAGATCAACGAGGTGCTCCGAGGAGCCACTTCAAAAATCGTGGGCGACCTCACTCAAGAGATCAGAGAGAAGCTGGAGCCCCTGATGATCCCGCCCCAAGCGTCACCTATCTCGGTGGGAATGTCACCCCACCGAGTACAGGCTAACCACCTGGCGGCAGGGTTGACAAATACCCTGGGGAGCCTGAGGAGCAGACCGATGCCGACTCCTGCAGCTATTCCGAGAAGTCCTTTCGTGCCGAGAACGGCCCAGCCGCCCTACAGCCACGTGACGAACTCGACGAGGGCCGAGCTGGACCGGCTGGGGCTAACAGCCTTGAGGGCTATGATGGACGTAGACCCTTATGGCTCTAGTGATCTTGGCGGAGACCCCTCCGATGACGAGCCGCCGTCGATGGATTCTTCTTCGCCCTCAGATGACGATGACCCTGAGGACCCCGAGGACATCTTGGCACTCAAAATGAGGCATGCGTCAACTGTTATTATGAATGATAGGCAAAAACCACAAAATTTTCAAAACAAGCTTAATACACAACAAAGATGTGTCAATTTTGTCAACCATTTGGATAGAATCCGGGTTTTGGCCATTTTGTGCCCGGTAAAATCAAAGGTGCAAGGGTAAGAAGAAGAAGAAGAAGAAGAAGAAGACCCGACGCCCTGAAGGACGCGGGACTCAGGAGGCGAAGGCTATTGCCACCTCCAAGATCGTGGTGAACCTGCCTGAGTTCACAGGCAAGGACCTCAGCCAGTTCGCTGAGAACTTTGGCCGGTTTCTACGACTGACCGGCCAAACCCACGCTAGTGGGCGAGTGAAGTGCGATCTGCTCCTGCAGTGCTGCAAGACCAAGTACCTGGAGAAGCAGGTCAGGCAGATCGTGACTAACTCCGCCACCTTTGCCGATGTGTTGGTTGCCCTGGAGAGGCAGTACCCGACCTACGAAACCGACCTCTCCATCAGGGCCGAGATCCAGAACCTGCCCGTGCTGCCCAACAACCCCAAACTTGGCAGGGTCTCTGAGCTGTTGGCTGACTTGGATCACTGGGCTGGACGACTGACGCCCGGTTTCTACAGCAGCAACGACCTGCTGTTCAGGTTGGTGGCCAAGCTCCCTCGGAAGCTATGGGACGAGTGCCGTTCGACGGCGGAGCGCAAGGCTAGATCCCTCCGCTACGAGGATCTATGCGTGCTACTCCTGGAGCTGGCGCTGGAGAAGGAGAGCGACCAGCACTTGAACAACTACCGTCCTGGTGGTGGAGGTTCTGGAGGCCATGGCAAAGGGTACCAAGGGTCCCGACCGGGGCAGGGGACTACCCCCAAACACGCCCATGCCCGTATCATGGAGAACGTGAAGGAGCTATTCTGGTGTGATGCCAGGGACGAGCAGGGCCACCTGCAGCACGCCCCTGACTGCGAGCAGCGAGACTGCTTCGTAGTCCAGGGGAAGCAGCAGGAAAAGAACATCGGCGCCAAAGCAAAGCTGCCGGATCATTACCGCTGCACCATCATGTGTGCATTCTGCGGTAAGCGGAAGCACTACGAGGATGAGTGCTACCATAAGCAACGCCTATCGGCGAAGCTTAAGGCGGAAGATCCTGGCAAAGGCTCAAGCAAAGGTGGAGGCAAAGGCAAAGGCAACGACTCCGGCAAGGGCAAGTCGAAAGGACGTGGTCAAGGACAAGACAAGGGTCAAGGTGGACGAGGAGGAGGCGCTAACCGCCAGCCCGACAACAAGAACAAGGACAAGAACGGAGGCAACCCCAACCCTAATCCAGGGGGGAACTCCGAGCCCTCTGGAGGGCAGTCTGGTCCTACCACACGCTCACAAACGCAGGCCCAGCAAGAACAAGGAGCCAAGCGTGAGCATGAAGGTGGTGACGACGGCAACGCTAAGAAGAGGAGCCGTTTCATGAGGATGGCCCGCAAATTGCGGAACAAGGGGTTCGAGGTGACCTGTCCCGCGGAGTTCTGACGGGGGCGCTCTGGTGGCACCCAAGACCTGGTGTTTTGGGTACGTATCCGACTAGGGGGACGTGAATACCTGGGGGTATTGGACACTGGCGCCACCATATCTATAGTGGCCAAGAAAATTTTACCTTGTGGGAGCCTGAAGAACACCATGACCACCGCTGCTATACGCATGGGGGATGGACATGTGGTGCACAGCTGCGGGGACTGTGAAGTGGAGGTACCTATGGGCTCCCGGACTATCGCCCATCGGTTCTATGTGATGGACAGTGAGGCCTTCGACTTTGTACTGGGTAGTCACATTTTGTACAGCACTCCCAGATACAATCCCTGACGCTGCAAACGCCCTACCTCCTCTACGTGGACCACGGCAGTGGCAGAGAGTCTGTGCCACTGGAGCAGTCGGAACATACCTCGAGTTACCTGAGGCTATCGAAGGAGGAGCCCTCTAACATGATGGCCGCCTCCAAAACTGAGGACTATCAACTATTGGGGGAAGTCCTAGACTAAGGTCTGAAGGAGTTGGGTTACTCTCGAGAAGACCTGAGTGTGGAGTTGTTCGCCAGCGACAAGCAGCATGTACTGGACCTTTACTGCAGCAAGGGGAAGAACTGCAGCTACAAATTTTACTGGCCCTCTTTCGGGATGGCCTACGGGAACCCCAGGTTCAGTGAACTCGGGAAGGTGCTGACCAAGGCGGCCTTGGAACGTTCCCGTATGGTCCTGTGTTCCCCCGATTGGGGAGCCCATGGGGGCAACGAATACTGGCAAAACCTCCTGGACAGGCTGACTATCAGCTCGGTTCGGTTACCTGATGAGGCCATCTACGTGCCTCTGGGGCGTAAGACGCCTTTTGGGAAACCCGGATGGGGGAGTATGCTCAGCGTTGTGGACGGAGGTCTTACCTCCATCCCCTGGGAGGATCTGGATCCGACTCTGGTCCAGGCTATACAACGAGAAAGCGACGGACTCGCGTTGGGTGACTTGAAGGATCGCCTACGACCTCAAGATGCTGTTGAAACTACACCCGGAGGAGATGAGTACGTCGTGACTGACACCAACGCCCCCAACTCTCCCTGTCATGTACCTGTTCCTGATGGAGTCTCTGAGTGTGGACTATCTGAGCTACCTAGCTCTATCCACTCAGATGACAAAACTGAGCACGACGCCTTCTTCGTGCAGACCTGTGTGGAGGAAGTGGAGAACGCCGAGTACGTCGCCCCACTGAAACCCCTATTCTCCATGAGGGTGGAAGACCCCGTGGACGAGGAGCTGGACCCTCGATCCAGGCTCAGGGAGTACGTGGATTCCAAGAGGAAGTTGGTGGCGAAAAAGCTATGCTACGCGAAGCCTACCCGCAGCTCATGGCCACTGAAGCAAAGACGTATGGGAGACCTATCCCAATTGAAGGAGGACCTCGAACAGAAGATCACCACCTGGCAAAGGGAGGTAGATCTTAAGCTCATGAAGAGCGTGTGGGGCGCCCATGTGAGGACCCCAGAGGAGGACGACCTCTCGGAGGAATGTGTATGTGAACCCCCTCGAGCGTGCCTATGCTGCCATCGTCCATCGGAGATGGTTGAACAAGACCTTCTATATGCCTACCAAGGGCTGAAGGATGCTACCGCGGGCGAAGAGTCGGTGGAGGACCACCTCCCGACGTCTATTACTCAGGGGGCAAGCAACTTACACTCTGACGAGGACATGGAGGACAAGATCAAGATATTGGACCCGCGGGTACAGAAGCTTATAAGGACCTATCTGGAGGTGTTCGGAGAACTACCCCCTCCAGCCTCATGTGACAAGCTGGTACAGGTGGACCTCAAGCTGAAACCCGAGTTCGTGGGTCACAAGATCCGGAGGAGACCCTATCCAGCTCCTAAAGAGCAGGCCGACGAGATTGAGCGACAGATACAAGAATGTATCGACGCTGGCCTAAACCTGGAGTACAAGGACGGGGACTACCCCCTACACTGCAGCCCCTGTTTCCTGGTGGCTAAGCCTGGGTCTACAGCCAAACGGCTGGTAGTGGACTACGGAGAGCTGAACAAGAAGACGCTGAACCACTCAGGGTCCAATCCCAATATGGAGTCTACCCTGGAGAAGATAGCCTCCTGCCGCTACAAGACCAAGATGGACAAGCGAAGCGCATTCTGGCAAGTGGACCTGACGCCCAACGCGCAGGAACTACTGGCCTTCATCACCCCTCAGGGGAGGGTGTCCAAGTGGAAGGTCATGCCGTTTGGCGTGGCTAACGCACCCGCTCTATTCCAAGAGCTGATGAACAAGATCTTGTCCATCCTACGAAGGAGACCTAAGGTGCAGGAGCTCATATCCCGTGGTGCCCAGATGGAGGCTCACATCGACGATGTATGCCTAGGGACCAATACCCAGGAGGATCACCTAATCCTCTTGCGTGAGTTCTTTGCGGTCTGCCAGGAGAACCACACACGACTCAAGCTGGAGAAGTGTGAGTTCATGCAGGAGACCATGCAGTACCTGGGGTTTGACGTTGGCTATGGGTGGTGGACCCCAGCGGCCTCTAAGGCCAAACCCCTGATGGATGCCAAGGTACGACACGAAGACCCCAAGAAAGGACTTCATGATGTACGCAGTTTCATTGGGGCGTGCAACTTCTATCGCCGCCACATCAAGAACTTCACCTACACCAGCGCCGTTCTGACGGACTTGATCAAGAAGAGTTCTACTTGGCGCTGGGGCCCACAAGAGCAACAAGCGTTTGACGAGCTCAAAGACAAGGTAGCCAACGCTAAGTGCTTGGGCGTGCCTAGAGCACAAGGGGAGATTATCCTGGTGACCGACGCCAGCAATGTGGGCGGTGGTGGAACGTTGTTCCAATGGCAAGCACTAGAGAAGGAGGAGTTCGACTCGGCCATTTCCCAATGGGGGACGGAAGGTCTCAACCGAGATGGAACCCTCAAGCACAGCTACCCTGACAACAAGTGGGTCCTAGTACCTCTGGGCCACTGGAACTGGAAGTGGAACCAGGCCAGGGGGAACTACTCCACCTATGAGCAGGAACTGCTCGCGGGTATGCTGGTGCTATCCTCACAAGCACGACTATTGGGGAGTAACCCTGTGGTCTGGCTTTGCGACCAAGAACCGGTCCGCAGTTTCCAGAAGGGTCCCCCACCTGAGAAGGCCAAGCTACGGCGCTGGTGGACCTACCTCAGTCAACTACGGCTGACGGTACACCATATCCAGGGAGTGAAGAACGAGTGTGCCAACTACATCAGCCGCAACAACTTCGACGCCCTGATTGGTGCCTGGTCTGAAGCGCTGGCTAAGGAGGCGTTCAGCCGTATGGACGTCCACTTGGACCTCAACATGACGATGATACGCCCCCTGGATGGACTCCAACAATCGGAGTACCTACAGGAGTTTGGGGATATCTACAAGCGCCTGGAGAAACGCCTTGAACCCCTCCTGGTCAACCAAGACCAGTGGAAGAGGGACAAGAGCTACCTCTGGCACGAGGACCGCATCGTGGTGCCTAGTGACCGAGTCCCAGCGCTGCTGAAGTGGACCCATGAGTCCAGTGGTCATGTGGGTGCTGACCGTACCCTGAGGCTGTTCAAGCAGTGGTTCCACACTACGTGGACTGACGACCAACTGCGGAAAACCCTCCAGCCTATCGTGGACAAGTGCCCGTGCAGGTCCTGTAAACCAGGGGATATCAGGGACAGAGGTCTCTACTCGACCCTGCCCATCCCTCACTGTGCTGACAGTGTTCTATACGTGGACTACACGGAGATGCCGAAGTTCGGGGGCTATGACTTCGCCCTCGTGGCAACCTGTGGGTTGACCAGGTTTACCAGGGTGTTTCCATGTACCAAGCACATTACCGGGGAGGAGACTATCAAGATACTCCTGGAGGAGTGGTTTTGTGTCTATGGGGCGCCCAAGGAGATCAACTCCGATGAGGACGTGCGAGTACGCTCAGATACTGGCTGGTACAAGAGGGTCCTGAGATCCCTCAATGTCCAGGTGTCTACGGGGATTCCCTACTCTCACACGAGCAACCCCCTATGTGAGCGACAGATCCGTGTCCTGAAGGAGAACGTACGGATATGGTGCAAAACTGAACGCACCAGAGACTGGGTGAGACTACTCCCCGTCATATCCTTGATGATGAACTCCCAAGAGAGTTCAGCTACTGGCTACTCGCCCCATGAGCTATTCCTGGGGCGCCCGGCATGGTTCCTACATGCCCCCTATCCAGAGGACACCCAATCTTCTGTGGGTGAATGGGTCCAAGAGCAACAAGCGAAGGTGGACAAGGCCAAGGCTATGCTCCAGAGAGTGAGGGAGCGTCAGTGGAACAAGAAGAACAAGCACCGAGTACCGGCCACCTACCAAGAGGGGGACTGGGTGCTGGTGCACCACAGTCGACTACCCGCCTGGCCCCGCTCTACCAGCGATGACCCATACTTCGGGCCGTACAAGATTCTATCAGTGGATGGACACCGTATCACCGTGCGGTGTTCTCCCCGTCTAGGGGGGACCCTGGTGTGCGCTGCTCAACACCTGAAGCGCTACTATGATCCTGAAGACCTCTGTGGGGAGGAGTGGGAGCTGAACGACGAGGAAATCGCCGCTCTGGACCTACAAGGGGCTGCCAGCCCTATGGAAGTTGAAGGTGAACTCCCCGACATGAACGCCGAGGAGATGGCTAAGGAGGGCTTCTACCTGGTGAAGTCTGTCCTACGCCACCGCTATCGCCAGGGTTGGCGCTTCCTCACCCTCTGGGAAGGGTTTGGAGTCGAAGAGGCCACCTGGGAGCCTTCCTCTGCATTTTCTCTACCTGAGGGACGCCTAAACTCAGTTCTGGTTGACTACTTGTCCCAGAACAACCTTGGTGAGTTGCTGAGGCTCGCTGAGACGCTTGCCTCCAAGACTAAAGCTAGGGACTGAACCTTACCCTTACCTGCCAAAGCGTATGTGTGAGTGTGCTATTCCTAAGGTCCTGAGAGCAAACCGCAGAAGTGGTGTCCTAATTATACCCAAGTCTGCACGCTTACTAAACCTGGAGGGTTGGCTTATTGATGCCACGGGGTACGCCCCGGGTCTCCCCTCCCCTAAGCGCCCAATTTCTGTGCTGGCGCAAAACCTTTGGGGAATACCCAGCGTACTAATCCAGGTATTGTTTTCCCTACCTATCTGTCTACTACAGGGAGGGGTGGCCAAAAGCTATGAAGGCATGAAAACGCCGTTTTGCTAAGTGGCGAAAACACTGACCTAACCACTGCCACAGCCCACCAACCCTGCTAAAATTGCAGGAAACGGGTGGGACAGTGACACACGCACTACAGGTCCTACACACCCTACAGTGGCACCATCCTGGTGGGCGAGCACTGCGCAACTGGCTCAAGCCCCCACTCAGGACTACCACTCCTACACGCACACTCTACTGGGCGTTGCGAAGGCAAAGGTCTCATGGGTCCTAGCGACCCTCCTGTGAAATGACAAGAGAACACAGCGCTGCTAAGCAACTGTGGCCTAACAGGGGACGCCACAACGCGTTTCCCCTGCTAGGGCTTGGAGGGAAGGAGTGCTCTTGCGTGCACGGCGCAGATGTCGATGGAGTCCGACTCCCTGCTCTGCCACAGGCAGAGGGGAGTTACTTGTTTGTGTGATCTGCGCCCTTGTTTAGCAGGGCATGAAAAAAATGGTATGCTGCTGCACCAATCACCCTACCTGCCCACCTGTAAAGCAAAGGCAAATGAAGAGGCGTTTGCGGCGGAGGAACCAAGCCACACTCCCCGTATTATACGGTTCTCAGTGTGACCTATAATACACTGTCCGCAAACACGCTGAAGATTCAGCTACCTCTGTCAAGCAAGCAAGCGTTAAGGGACTCCTCAGGTTCTCTTAAAGAACGTACCGAGGAGCCCCTGGGTAGCCTAAACAAGGTTTACCGTGCGCACCTTTGCGTGGCCTACCCTTTAATGCGTGTGTGCATGCGCGAGCATGCACTTGTATCGTGGGCACACCTGCCCATCTGAACCTTAATCACGAACTCCACCAGGGGGTGGCCCCGCCTGGGCTTACTCACCTTACCTACCGCTGGAGAGAGAGAGCAAGTGAGGGGCGCACGCGAAGAACGTTGCTATGCACTTGTGTGTATGTCTAATCACCCTGATCTGACCGCTAATCATCTGCAATCTTTCTAATCAATCCCTCTATCGCGTCCTATCGTTGTTAGCGCTGCTACAAGACTCGTTCACGGAGACACGAGACGAGCAGTGTGTATGCGGCATACGAGACGAGCATACCTGTAATTTATACCTGATTCATTGAAGTCTTTTCGTTTATTTTGGAATTCTTGAATTTTTGATTCTTCTAATAGTGTGGGTGGAATCTGTATGTTGATTTATTAATGTGTGTCTCGTCATTTTCAAGACTACGTGAGACATACGTTTATAATTCCATTATTTCTCCATTTTCCGGCGCTTCGCTAGGAGCCGCTCCTGCGCGCCGCCTTTTTATGCGTATGAATTTCTGGATTTAAAAAATCCAGAGATGACTATAATTTCTATGAAAATGTGTTTCTGATGCACAATTGGATTCTGCTCAGGTGTGTTGTTTCAGAAAAATTCTAGGCCGTCATTTGACGGATTTTGGTGTCGTCGCTTCGTTTTTGCGTGGATTCGTCCATAAATCTCCCATTCCTGCCTCTGCAGATACCCACGCGCAGCCTCGCTGAGTAGGCCGTGTTCGGGCCGAAACGCAGGTGCCTGGAGAGACTGAGCAGAACCCAAGACCCCACCAAGGGGCAATTTAATTTTTTCGAGACTCCCTTCGCCCTAAGACAGGTCACAGGTCGCCAGCAGGTTTACGAGAACCCATGCGAGTGTGTATATTGTGTCTTGCGTTGGGTTTGTGTCGACGCTGCGTCTTGGAGGGAGGGTGGATGAAAAGGGCTGGGGCAAGTGACCTTGGGTAGCAACCTGGACACCCTTGATCGTTTGAGATCATCAGCCAACGTGCACAATCCGGGTGAAGGTGAGAGTAGCGCTGGCTTGGGTAAGGGTTCAGTGATACCCAATTTAGCCTTGACAGCCTCTGATAGAGCTGTCACATCCTGGTCTTCCGATCCGGATAGAAGTTTGGCCAAACGTTCGGCCGTGCGATCCAAAGCCCCATAGGTGGGCTCTGGGCGAAGAGGATCCAGACTCTTTTCAGGAGCCAGTGAAGTTATCGGCAGGTCTGGATGCCATGCTCTCGGGTGCTCGTGTACTCTTGGTCGTTTCGGTAGTGATACTGTGTTCGCCATGTTTGTAGACGGCCCAGAATAAAGGAAGGAGGCCATCTCAGTTTGGGGCGGCGACCATCTTCTCCTACGGTGGACTTGTGGTACTCTTCGTGGAGCATGAACTCGTCCATCCTCCTTCGTAGGTCCTCTTGTTCTTCAGGACCACCTCCAAGAACAGTCGAAGACGAGGCCGGACAGGCCGAGCGGATGATGGAGGCTTCGACACGCCTGCGGAGCCTTTGCAGGCTGTCCTCACCATGGGCCGCTAAGGCTTCCATGGTTAATGGGGTTGTTCTGGGCGGATTTAGATTCGCCCTTCTGTGCTCTGGATCTTCCTGAGACCCAGATGCTGCTCTGAGTGGCGGTTCACTCTTTGGGTGGGCTACACTGCCAAGTTGTACTTGTACACTTCTGATCGACCAGGTTCTGGAGGACAGTTGAGTGGACATGTTCAATGTGCTTTTCAGTGTGCTTTTCTTGTGCTTCTGCTCAGAGTCGGTTCGAAAGGTTCTCAGGGTTCGCCTCTGCTACTAGAAAGATGTCCTTGATTAGTGCCCTATAGATTTTGATGAAATCTTGCAGGGTTTTGATGGTGAAATCCCAAAACCAAAGGAGCAAGTAGAGCAAGAACAGGATGTGGATCGAATCAATGAATAGTTTGAAATCCAGTGTAACACAGAAGGGCTGCAGATAGACAAGGCAGGAATAAATACAGAGATTCAATCACAAATGGATAAAACAAAAGATTTTATGTGAAAACTGGCCTGACTCTAGCCTCCAACTTAGCATCAAGCACTTCATGTGCACTCTTTTGGATGAAATGGAGTTGGTTAGGAATATGGGGCAAAGGAGTTAGGCCAGACACAGATTATGACTTGGCCAAGCAACTGAATTCAGAAACAGTTAAAACGTAGAACCACAATAAGTGGTAGAAACAATTGAGTATAGGGGTCCTGGGGTGGGTGTAAGTGCGGCTATTCTCCATCCGCGCAGATCGGAGGTCAATTCAGGTCAATGCACCCCCATTCAGTCAGATTCAGCTCAATTCCGAACATTTACATCTGGGAGCCTTCCCAAATTTTTACCCGAACAGTTCCTGTATATTATGGACACGCCGGATTCAATTCTGGTGTCCGTTGCGGCTGACATGGTCGCGTTGCAATGATTTAGTTGAATCGCCGGCGCGCGTGCGCAAATCAAATCAGCCAAATATTTTTTCACAATCGGATTTTTTATAAATTATACAGGAAGAATATTGCGGAATTATATGTATCATATTATCCGCCTACATTTTCTTGTAGACTGGGATTTTTTGCAAGTTCGTATCTTCATCTTCATTGTCTTCACCGTCGTGCTTGTACCTCATGGACCCCAAGGGCAAGGCCCCAGCACCGACCCCTCCATACCGCCGGGACGCACAGAAGGGATACCTGCCCTCTGTTCCCTTTCCCCATGCCGGCCCTGAGCCCTCCGGCCAGGCTCCGCGGACGTTTCTCAAAGGGAATAGCTTAGATGGTAGCAGAGCAGCCTTCAGCCTCGAGGCTATAGGTATGGAGTACGAGTCCGACCCACCGGACAGTGATGACGAGAGCATCTGCGATCTAGATGATCCAGATGGCCCAGAGGACGACGTAGAATGTTGCATAGTTGCAACATTCTCCGAAGAGTTAGGGATTCCTCGCCAGAATCCTGACTGCCCCAGGTACATACCCATTCCTCACCCCAGCTCAGTCCCCGATCCCAGTCGAGAATCCGGGCCCCCAAGAGAAAAGTTTATAGTGTTTTCAGCACTGTGTTTTTGCTTCTCCTGCTGCTTGCTGTTGCTGTAGGGTGTCCTGCTGCTTGTTTTGGGAGATGAAAAGCTTTTGTTTATTGAAATATAGTAAGTCCAAGTCAATCCAGGATAGCCCAAGCCAGAAGTGTGCAAGGAGAAGGTAATTCAGGATCAAAGCATGAAGGGCTGCAGTGTAAACAGTGAAAGATGATTGGATATTCACAGAAACTGCAACTCAGGTCACAAATGAATGCATATTCACAAAGATAGCTGAAATGTTTTTGGAAAAGAGTTAGAAAACTGCCTCAAGGTCACTCTCTCTCCATAGTGCCATCTCAGGAGATGTGCACTCTTTGTTTTGGGTCCCATATGTGCTGAGGTGGCATGGTATGTGGCGATGAGGTCACTTCACTGCCATGTCACATGGGATCTTCCTACTTAGCTAGGCTGACCGGGAATTGAACCCAGGACCTCTCAAAAAGAGGTGCCCAGCCCCCTAGGGTGCATACCACTAGGATAGCTAAGAATTCATGGAAAAACATAGATAAATTCATAGGCTCTACTTTAGGTATGTCAGTGCTCAGTCAACTCAGGAAAAGATGTTTTGCCTCACATTGAAAGGGGATTAAGGGGTCCACTCCATATCCTGATTGGGTGTTTGGTTCCATAGGTCAAAATGTGTTATCACCTGTTTTGGTGGGACCAATACTAAGATAAAAATGCATGGATGCTCAGTGCATCTCTAATACAACTAGAGTATGCCTCAAAGCAATGGAAAAGCACTTTTTCTTACTCCCCCCTTGTGCTGTGGTGGCCACCACTGTCGCATTTTAGGAAAGAGGGACTTTTTCTTGGCCTTTCCTTGGTTTCCACATCTACTTTAAAATACCTATAGTTTCCCTCACACTGAAAAATGGGCGCTCACCATGGCTGGCGCTCTTTTGCTGCTCTGTTTGTAACATATCCTACAGAAGACTCAGCGCTCATGGCGCTGCCGGGGCTCCTGTGGCTTGGTTGGGTTAGATTGGGAGCATGCCAAACATGTGCATATGCATACCTCCCTCCAAGACGCAGCGTCGACACAAACCCAACGCAAGACATATTATACACACTCGCATGGGTTCTCGTAAACCTGCTGGCGACCTGTGACCTGTCTTAGGGCGAAGGGAGTCGAAAGAAAATTAAAATTGCCCCTTGGTGGGGTCTTGGTTCTGCTCAGTCTCTCCAGGCACCTGCGTTTCGGCCCGAACACGGCCTACTCAGCGAGGCTGCACGTGGGTATCTGCAGAGGCAGGAATGGGAGATTTATGGACGAATCCACGCAAAAACGAAGCGACGACACCAAAATCCGTCAAATGACGGCCTAGAATTTTTCTGAAACAACACACCTGAGCAGAATCCAATTGTGCATCAGAAACACATTTTTATAGAAATTATAGTCATCTCTGGATTTTTTAAATCCAAAAATTCATACGCATAAAATGGCGGCGCGCAGGAGCGGCTCCTAGCGAAGCGCCGGAAAATGGAGAAATAATGGAATTATAAACGTATGTCTCACGTAGTCTTGAAAATGACGAGACACACATTAATAAATAAACATACAGATTTCACCCACACTAATAGAAGATTCGAAAATTCAAGAATTCGACAATCAACGGAAAAGACTTCAATGAATCAGGTATAAACTACAGGTATGCTCGTCTCGCATGCCGCATACACATTGCTCATCTCGTGTCTCCGTGAACGAGTCTTGTAGCAGCGCTAACAACGATAGGACGCGATAGAGGGATTGATTAGAAAGATTGCAGATGATTAGCGGTCAGATCAGGGTGATTAGACATACACACACGTGCATAGCAACGTTCTTCGCGTGCGCCCCTCACTTGCTCTCGCTCTCCAGCGGTAGGTAAGGTGAGTAAGCCCAGGCGGGGCCACCCCCTGGTGGAGTTGTGATTGACGTTCAGATGGGCAGGTTTGCCCGCGATGTCTGTGCATACTCGCGCATGCACACACGCATTAAAGGGTAGGCCACGCGAAGTGCGCACGGTAAACCTTGTTTAGGCTACCCAGGGGCTCCTCGGTACGTTCTTTAAGAGAACCTGAGGAGTCCCTTAACGCTTGCTTGCTTGACAAGGGTAGCTGGTCTTCCAGCGTGTTTGCGGACAGTGTATTATAGGTCACACTGAGAAGGGTATAATACCTGGAGTGTGGCTTGGTTCCTCCGCCGCAAACGCCCTTTCATTTGCCTTTGTTTTACAGGTGGGCAGGTAGGGTGATTGGTGCAGCAGCATGTTTTTATGCCCTGCTAAACAAGGGCGCAGATCACACAAACAAGTAACTCCGCCTCTGCCTGTGGCAGAGCAGGGAGTCCGACTTCATCGACATCTGCGCCTTGCACGCGAGAGCACTCCTGCCCTCCAAGCCCTAGCAGGGGAAACGCGTTGTGGCGTCCCCTGTTAGGCCACAGTTGCTTAGCAGCGCTGTGTTCTCTTGTCATTTCACAGGAGGGTCGCTAGGACCCACGACACCTTTGCCTTCGCAACGCCCAGTAGAGTGTGCGTGTAGGAGTGGTAGTCTTGTGTGGGGGCTAGAGCCAGTTGCCCAGTGCTCGCCCACCAGGATGGTGCCACTGTAGGGTGTGTAGGACCTGTAGTGCGTGTGTCACTGTCCCACCCGTTTCCTGCAATTTTAGCAGGGTTGGTGGGCTGTGGCAGTGGTTAGGTCAGTGTTTTGGCCACATAGCAAAACGGCGTTTTCATGCCTTCATAGCTTTTGGCCACCCCTCCCTGTAGTAGACAGATAGGTAGGGAAAACAATACCTGGATTAGCACGCTGGGTATTCCCCCAAGGTTTTGCGCCAGCACAGAAATTGGGCGCATAGGGGAGGGGAGACCCGGGGCGTACCCCGTGGCATCAATAAGCCAACCCTCCAGGTTTAGCAAGGGCGCAGACTTGGGTATAATTAGGACACCACTTCTGCGGCTTGCTCTCAGGACCTTAGGAATAGCACACTCACACATACGCTTTGGCAGGTAATGGTAAGGTTCAGTCCCTAGCTTTAGTCTTGGAGGCAAGCGTCTCAGCGAGCCTCAGCAACTCACCAAGGTTGTTCTGGGACAAGTAGTCAACCAGAACTGAGTTTAGGCGTCCCTCAGGTAGAACAAATGCAGAGAAGGGCTCCCAGGTGGCCTCTTCGACTCCAAACCCTTCCCAGAGGGTGAGGAAGCGCCAACCCTGGCGATAGCGGTGGCGTAGGACAGACTTCACCAGGTAAAAGCCCTCCTTAGCCATCTCCTCGGCGTTCATGTCGGGGAGTTCACCTTCAACTTCCATAGGGCTGGCTGCCCCTTGTAGGTCCAGAGCGGCGATTTCCTCGTCGTTCAGCTCCCACTCCTCCCCACAGAGGTCTTCAGGATCATGGTAGCGCTTCAGGTGTTGAGCAGCGCACACCAGGGTCCCCCCTAGACGGGGAGAACACCGCACGGTGATACGGTGTCCATCCACTGATAGGATCTTGTACGGCCCTAAGTATGGGTCATCGCTGGTAGAGCGGGGCCAGGCGGGTAGTCGACTGTGGTGCACCAGCACCCAGTCCCCCTCTTGGTAGGAGGCCGGCACTCGGTGCTTGTTCCTCGTGTTCCACTGACGCTCCCTCACTCTCTGGAGCATAGCCTTGGCCTTGTCCACCTTCGCTTGTTGCTCTTGGACCCATTCACCCACAGAAGAATGGGTGTCCTCTGGATAGGGGGCATGTAGGAACCACGCCGGGCGCCCCAGGAATAGCTCATGGGGCGAGTAGCCAGTCGCTGAACTCTCTTGGGAGTTCATCATCAAGGATATGACGGGGAGTAGTCTCACCCAGTCTCTGGTGCGTTCAGTTTTGCACCATATCCTGACGTTCTCCTTCAGGACACGGATCTGTCGCTCACATAGGGGGTTGCTCGTGTGAGAGTACGGAATCCCCGTAGACACCTGGACATTGAGGGATCTCAGGACCCTCTTGTACCAGCCAGTATCTGAGCGTACTCGCACGTCCTCATCGGAGTTGATCTCTTTGGGCGCCCCATAGACACAAAACCACTCCTCCAGGAGTATCTTGATAGTCTCCTCCCCGGTAATGTGCTTGGTACATGGGAACACCCTGGTAAACCTGGTCAACCCACAGGTTGCCACGAGGGCGAAGTCATAGCCCCCGAACTTCGGCATCTCCGTGTAGTCCACGTATAGAACAGTGTTAGCACAGTGAGGGATGCGCAGGGTCGAGTAGAGACCTCTGTCCCTGATATCCCCTGGTTTACAGGACCTGCACGGGCACTTGTCCACGATAGGCTGGAGGGTTTTCCGCAGTTGGTCGTCAGTCCACGTAGTGTGGAACCACTGCTTGAACAGCCTCAGGGTACGGTCAGCACCCACATGACCACTGGACTCATGGGTCCACTTCAGCAGCGCTGGGACTCGGTCACTAGGCACCACGATGCGGTCCTCGTGCCAGAGGTAGCTCTTGTCCCGCTTCCACTGGTCTTGGTTGACCAGGAGGGGTTCAAGGCGTTTCTCCAGGCGCTTGTAGATATCCCCAAACTCCTTCAGGTACTCCGATTGTTGGAGTCCATCCAGGGGGCGTATCATGGTCATGTTCAGGTCCAGGTGTACGTCCATACGGCTGAACGCCTCCTTAGCCAGCGCTTCAGACCGGGCGCCAATCAGGGCGTCGAGGTTGTTGCGGCTGACGTAGTCGGCGCACTCGTTCTTCACTCCCTGGATATGGTGTACCGTCAGCCGTAGTTGACTGAGGTAGGTCCACCAGCGATGTAGCTTGGCCTTCTCAGGTGGGGGACCCTTCTGGAAACTGCGGACCGGTTCTTGGTCGCATAGCCAGACCACAGGGTTACTCCCCAATAGTCGTGCTTGTGAGGATAGCACCAGCATACCCGCGAGCAATTCCTGCTCATAGGTGGAGTAGTTCCCCCTGGCCTGGTTCCACTTCCAGTTCCAGTGGCCCAGAGGTACTAGGACCCACTTGTCGTCAGGGTAGCTGTGCTTGAGGGTTCCATCTCGGTTGAGACCTTCAGTCCCCCATTGGGAAATGGCCGAGTCGAACTCCTCCTTCTCTAGTGCTTGCCATTGGAACAACGTTCCACCACCGCCCACATTGCTGGCGTCGGTCACCAGGATAATCTCCCCTTGTGCTCTAGGCACGCCCAAGCACTTAGCGTTGGCTACCTTGTCTTTGAGCTCGTCAAACGCTTGTTGCTCTTGTGGGCCCCAGCGCCAAGTAGTACTCTTCTTGATCAAGTCCGTCAGAACGGCGCTGGTATAGGTGAAGTTCTTGATGTGGCGGCGATAGAAGTTGCACGCCCCAATGAAACTGCGTACATCATGAAGTCCTTTCTTGGGGTCTTCGTGTCGTACCTTGGCATCCATCAGGGGTTTGGCCTTAGAGGCCGCTGGGGTCCACCACCCATAGCCAACGTCAAACCCCAAGTACTGCATGGTCTCCTGCATGAACTCACACTTCTCCAGCTTGAGTCGTGTGTGGTTCTCCTGGCAGACCGCAAAGAACTCACGCAAGAGGATTAGGTGATCCTCCTGGGTATTGGTCCCGAGGCATACATCGTCGATGTGAGCCTCCATCTGGGCCCCACGGGATATGAGCTCCTGCACCTTAGGTCTCCTTCGTAGGATGGACAAGATCTTGTTCATCAGCTCTTTGAACAGAGCGGGTGCGTTAGCCACGCCAAATGGCATGACCTTCCACTTGAATACCCTCCCCTGAGGGGTGATGAAGGCCAGTAGTTCCTGCGCGTTGGGCGTCAGGTCCACTTGCCATAATCCACTTCGCTTGTCCATCTTGGTCTTGTAGCGACAGGAGGCTATCTTCTCCAGGGTAGACTCCATATTGGGAATGGACCCTGAGTGGTTCAGCGTCTTCTTGTTCAGCTCTCCATAGTCCACTACCAGCCGTTTGGCTGAAGACCCAGGTTTAGCCACCAGGAAACAGGGGCTGCAGTGTAGGGGGTAGTCCCCGTCTTTGTACTCCAGGACTAGGCCAGCGTCGATACATTCTTGTATCTGTCGCTCAATCTCGTCGGCCTGCTCTTTAGGAGCTGGATAGGGTCTCCTACGAATCTTATGACCCACGAACTCGGGTTTCAGCTTGAGGTCCATCTGTACCAGCTTGTCACATGAGACTGGAGGGGGTAGTTCTTCGAACACCTCCAGATAGGTCCTTATAAGCTTCTGTACCCGCGGGTCCAATACCTTGATCTTGTCCTCCATGTCCTCGTCGGAGTGTAAGTTGCTTGCCCCTTGAATAGACGTCGGGAGGTGGTCCTCCACCGACTCTTCGCCCGCGGTAGCATCCTTCAGCCCTTGGTAGGCATATAGAAGGTCTTGCTCAACCATCTCCGGTGGACGATGGCAACATAGGCACGCTCGAGGGGGTTCACATACACATTCCTCCGAGAGGTCGTCCTCCTCTGGGGTCCTCACATGGGCGCCCCACACGCTCTTCATGAGCTTGAGATCTACCTCCCTCTGCCAGGTGGTGATCTTCTGTTCGAGGTCCTCCTTCAATTGGGATAGGTCTCCCATACGTCCTTGCTTCAGTGGCCATGAGCTGCGGGTAGGCTTCGCGTAGCATAGCTTTTTCGCCACCAGCTTCCTCTTGGAATCCACATACTCCCTGAGCCTGGATCGAGGGTCCAGCTCCTCGTCCACGGGGTCTTCCACCTTCATGGAGAGTAGGGGTTTTAGTGGGGCGACGTACTCGGCGTTCTCCACTTCCTCCACACAGGTCTGCACGAAGAAGGCGTCGTGCTCAGTTTCGTCATCTGAGTGGATAGAGCTAGGTAGCTCAGATAGTCCACACTCAGAGACTCCATCAGGAACAGGTACATGACAGGGAGAGTTGGGGGCGTTGGTGTCAGTCACGACGTACTCATCTCCTCCGGGTGTAGTCTCAACAGCGTCTTGAGGTCGTAGGCGATCCTTCAAGTCACCCAAGGCGAGTCCATCGCTTTCTCGTTGTATAGTCTCGACCAGAGTCGGGTCCAGGTACTCCCAGGGGATGGTGGTAAGACTTCCGTCCACCACGCTGAGCATACTCCCCCATCCAGGCTTCCCAATAGGCGTCTTGCGCCCCAGAGGCACGTAGATGGCCTCATCAGGCAAACGAACAGAGCTGATAGTCAGCCTGTCCAGGAGGTTTCGCCAGTACTCGTTGCCCCCATGGGCTCCCCAATCGGGGGAACACAGGACCATACGGGAACGTTCCAAGGCCACCTTGGTTAGCACCTTCCCCAGTTCACTGAATCTGGGGTTCCCGTAGGCCATCCCGAAAGAGGGCCAGTAAAATTTGTAGCTGCAGTTCTTCCCCTTGCTGCAGTAAAGGCCCAGTACATGTTGCTTGTCGCTGGCGAACAACTCCACACTCAGGTCTTCTCGAGAGTAACCCAACTCCTTCAGACCTTGGTCTAGGACTTCCCCCAATAGTTGATAGTCCTCAGTTTTGGAGGCTGCCATCATGTTAGAGGGCTCCTCCTTCGATAGCCTCAGGTAACTCGAGGTATGTTCCGACTGCTCCAGTGGCATAGACTCTCTGCCACTGCCGTGGTCCACGTAGAGGAGGTAGGGCGCTTGCAGCGTCAGGGATTGTATCTGGGAGTGCTGCACGAAGAAGTCAGTACCCAGTACAAAGTCGAAGGCATCAGTGTCCATCACATAGAACCGATGGGCGATAGTCCTGGAGCCCATAGGTACCTCCACTTCACAGTCCCCGCAGCTGTGCACCACATGTCCATCCGCCATGCGTATGGCGGCGGTGGTCATGGTGTTCTTCAGGCTCCCACAAGGTAAAATTTTCTTGGCCACTATCCATATTGTGGCGCCAGTATCCAGTACCCCCAGGTATTCACGTCCCCCTAGTCGGATACGTACCCAAAACACCAGGTCTTGGGTGCCACCAGAGCGCCCCCGTCAGAACTCCGCGGGACAGGTCACCTCGAACCCCTTGTTCCGCAACTTGCGGGCCATCCTCATGAAACGGCTCCTCTTCTTAGCGTTGCCGTCGTCACCACCTTCATGCTCACCTTGGCTCCTTGTTCTTGCTGGGCCTGCGTCTGTGAGCGTGTGGTAGGACCAGTCTGCCCTCCAGAGGGCTCGGAGTTCCCCCCTGGATTAGGGTTGGGGTTGCCTCCGTTCTTGTCCTTGTTCTTGTTGTCGGGCTGGCGGTTAGCGCCTCCTCCTCGTCCACCTTGACCCTTGTCTTGACCACCTTGACCACGTCGTTTCGACTTGCCCTTGCCGGAGTCGTTGCCTTTGGCCTTGCCTCCACCTTTGCCTGAGCCTTTGCCAGGATCTTCCCCCTTAAGCTTCGCCGATAGGCGTTGCTTATGGTAGCACTCATCCTCGTAGTGCTTCCGCTTACCGCAGAATGCACACGTGATGGTGCAGCGGTAATGATCCGGCAGCTTCGCTTTGGCGCCGGTGTTCTTCTCCTGCTGCTTCCCCTGGACGACGAAGCAGTCTCGTTGCTCGCAGTCAGAGGCGTGCTGCAGGTGGCCCTGCTCATCTCTGGCATCACACCAGAATAGCTCCTTCACGTTCTCCATTAGACGGGCGTGGGCGTGTTTGGGGGTAGTCCCCTGCCCAGGTCGGGACCCTTGGTACCCTTTGCCTCCAGAACCTCCACCACCAGGACGGTAGTTGTTCAAGTGCTGGTCGCTCTCCATCTCCAGCGCCATCTCCAGGAGCAGCACGCATAGATCCTCGTAGCGGAGGGATCTAGCCTTGCGCTCAGCCGTCAAACGGCACTCGTCCCATAGCTCTCGGGGGAGCTTGGCGCACAACCAGAACAGCAGGTCGTCGCTGCTGTATGAACCGGGCGTCAGTCGTCCAGCCCAGTGATCCAGGTCAGCCAACAGCTCGGAGACCCTGCCAGGTTTAGGGTTTTTGGGCAGCACGGGCAGGTTCTGGATCTCGGCCCTGATGGAGAGGTCGGTTTCGTAGATTGGGTACTGCCTCTCCAGGGCAACCAACACATCGGCAAAGGTGGCGGAGTTAGTTACGATCTGCCTGACCTGCTTCTCCAGGTACTTGGTCTTGCAGCACTGCAGGAGCAGATCGCACTTCACTCGCCCACTCGCGTGGGTTTGGCCGGTCAGTCGTAGGAACCGGCCAAAGTTCTCAGCGAACTCGCTGAGGTCCTTGCCTGTGAACTCAGGCAGGTTCACCACTATCTTGGAGGTGGCAATAGCCTTCGCCTCCTGAGCTCGGCGTCCTTCAGGGCGTCGGGTCTTCTTCTTCTTCTTCTTCTTCTTCTTACCCTTGGGGTCCTCGGGGTCCTCAGGGTCATCGTCATCTGAGGGCGAAGAAGAATCCATCGACGGCGGCTCGTCATCGGAGGGGTCTCCGCCAAGATCACTAGAGCCATAAGGCTCTACGTCCACCATAGCCCTTAAGGCTGTCAGCCCCAGCTGGTCCAGCTCGGCCCTCGTCGAGTTCGTCACGTGGCTGTAGGGCGGCTGGGCCGTTCTCGGGACGAATGGACTTCTCGGTATTGCTGCAGGAGTCGGCATCGGTCGGCTCCTCAGGCTCCCCAGGGTATTTGTCAACCCTGCCGCCAGGTGGTTAGCCTGTACTCGGTGGGGTGACATTCCCACCGTCGTAGGTGACGCATGGGACGGGATCATCAGGGGCTCCAGTTTCTCCCTGATCTCTTGCGTGAGGTCGCCCTCGATTTTTGAAGTGGCTCCTCGGAGCACCTCGTTGATCTCCGACCGCGTCAGGGACCTGTTGGAGGATCTCCCCGATCCTCTACTCCTGCCTCCAAGAGACTCTGGACCTCTCCAAAACCCACTCAAGGGTGCATACCCAGGTGCATACCCAGGAGCATACCCAGGAACATCCATATAGGTTCCAGTAGCGTGTAGTGGATGGGGATAGTCAGCCGCATACCATCGCGGCGCAGAGCTGGAAGCCACCGGCTCACTGGCAGTAGTTGCCTCATGGAGCGCAGTGGTAGGTGGGCCCATACCATAGGCGGGGTAGGGAGGCATGCCAATAAAGCCTGTGCCCTCTGCCATAGGCGGGTTGGTTGTGGAAGTGGATGTTGCTGCGGCTGGGAGTGTGGTGGTTATGGGAGAGGGTGATGCGTGGAGGCCAGAAGCGCTTGGTGCGCCTTCGAAGGTAGGGTCATGCGTCGGGTCTTGCCCTTGTTCCTCTCCTTCGTCTGCTCCTTCTCCAGCATCCTTCTCGCTCTCGTTCTCTCTCTTCCTCTTCACAGGCTGAGGCTGAGAGACCACTTCTTCGACCGACAGGGCCCCGAAGGCCCTCTGGAGTCCATCCAGGGAGTCCTCAGCCGTATCCACTGGCCCATGTAAGGGCTCCGCCGAAGGTACAGCGCCAGGTGCCGGCCTTGCCGGTGCCTCAGGCGCTGGCGCTGTCTTCACGTCGGCGTCCACCTTTCCTGGATCCATCTTCTTTCACCCTTCAGCTTATATTTGCCCGTACTCGGCGCACTGGATGTACGGCACGGGTTTGCTGCCGGTGCGCAGAGACAGGCTGCCTTCTGCTACCAGAAAAGTTTATAGTGTTTTCAGCACTGTGTTTTTGCTTCTCCTGCTGCTTGCTGTTGCTGTAGGGTGTCCTGCTGCTTGTTTTGGGAGATGAAAAGCTTTTGTTTGTTGAAATACAGTAAGTCCAAGTCAATCCAGGATAGCCCAAGCCAGAAGTGTGCAAGGAGAAGGTAATTCAGGATCAAAGCATGAAGGGCTGCAGTGTAAACAGTGAAAGATCATTGGATATTCACAGAAACTGCAACTCAGGTCACAAATGAATGCATATTCACAAAGATAGCTGAAATGTTCTTGGAAAAGAGTTAGAAAACTGCCTCAAGGTCACTCTCTCTCCATAGTGCCATCTCAGGAGATGTGCACTCTTTGTTTTCGGTCCCATATGTGCTGAGGTGGCATGGTATGTGGCGATGAGGTCACTGCCATGTCACATGGGATCTTCCTACTTAGCTAGGCTGACCGGGAATTGAACCCAGGACCTCTCAAAAAGAGGTGCCCAGCCCCCTAGGGTGCATACCACTAGGATAGCTAAGAATTCATGGAAAAACATAGATAAATTCATAGGCTCTACTTTAGGTATGTCAGTGCTCAGTCAACTCAGGAAAAGATGAATAGCTTCACATTGAAAGGGGATTAAGGGGTCCACTCCATATCCTGATTGGGTGTTTGGTTCCATAGGTCAAAATGTGTTATCACCAGTTTTGGTGGGACCAATACTAAGATAAAAATGCATGGATGCTCAGTGCATCTCTAATACAACTAGAGTATGCCTCAAAGCAATGGAAAAGCACTTTTTCTTACTCCAAGCGGCCCTTCACCGGGCGCTGGTCCCAGCCGAGTGTACAGCTCCTTGGGTGGAGACTCATCGAGTCAGGAGGACGACATCCGTCTCCCATCCAAGGAAAGCATGCAAGTGCATCGAGATCCGCCGATCGCAAGTGGTCCGGGAGAGATGCCCGCCAGAATGACACCTACGCCTGCGGAAATTGACCTGCTGCTCCAGAACGTCATCGAGCAGGCCGTCTCCGCCAAGTTGGACACTCAAATCCAGGAGTCCCAGGAACGCTGGAGGATCAAATTCCAGTGACGCGTTCGCGTGGGGGGCCGGCCACGGGACGCTGCGGTGACACGCACAGGTGAGCAGGCAGGCAAAGCACTACGCTCACAAGGGCATCAATACGCTCGTGTCATGTGACAAAGCGTTTCAGGATCCTTGCCACTCTGCAACAAGGCAACGAAAGTATGTACAGCAACACATCAGGATATGTACACATGGGGTTGAGACTGGACTGGAGTAAGCGCATCACAGGACAATAGACAGTCTATCCCAACTCGTATCCCAATCCCAGGTCCGACCCTCTCAGTGGCTGGTGGGGGCGGGGGCTCAAACACAACCCATGCCCTGCTCAGTCCGGACCCTGAAACCCTGCCAATAGGGGAGGTGTCCCGCCCAGCCACAGGCGAGTTCCTGGGAACCAAGGGGTTCCAAGGCCAACCGATGGTGGCTCCCTATGCTCCCTTAACGGCGGGTCACAACTCCTCTCTGAGCCAGAGATATGGCCCCGCCAATATTCCCTAGGAGTTGGTAGCTGAAAATGGGCTGTTTCAGCCCAAGCTGATATTAACCCAAAAATCCCCAAAATTGACCCCTCGTCCGGACCCGTCAGAGGTAGGGATGAGGCAACCGACCCTATGCCCTTCGGGTTTGAACTCCCTGGAACCCTCACCCAACCTGGTTCCCTCTGAGGTCCCGGCATCAGGGCACCACGGGTTCGTCAAGTGGGGTCATGATGCCAAAATCACCAAAATTGGCGTCATTCCCACGCGTGGCTCGCCCGGCCAGGGCAACGCCATTGGCACACAGGGTAGGAGGCAGGACCTAGGACTTATATCTGAGTGTACAACTTGAAATTAGGTCCGGGCTTCCTATGGGCATAGAGGAATGGGGCCGCCAATTGACCACACGGAAGGGGGAAATTGGGGTCCCAAAATGGGGTCATTTTGGCTGCTCGAAATGAGCCAAATTTTGGGGTGCTCTCAATGGTATATCTCCTCGCCGGCTTGGAGATCGGATCCGCCATCCCATACGCGATCCATCGGGAGTCCAACGAAGACTCCCATGCCCTTGGCTCTCAAAGATCTCCATGCCACTTGGCGTAGTGACGATCCCAATTGGGTCCACAAATGCCAATATGGCAAAATTCCCCACACTCACTTTGGGCTAGCGCCTTAACGAAGGTTGCTCCGCTTCGCCCACGTGGTGTGTGAACCATGGGGACCAATATGCATAACACCCACGTCATAAATGGTCCATTGGTCCATGCGTCCGGCGTGCACGGGTAGGCTGAACATAGTGCACGACGGGCAGCAAAAGTGGAAAATTGCTCAAAATGGCCAAAAATGCGCACACTCATGGTTGGGGCAAATGAGGCACATGCCCGACTTGGACCGGAGTGTGCCATAGGATTGGTATCAAGTCATATGTGTCCAACATATCTAACGGCGTCGCCCAACTCCTCCAGTTTTGGGAATGGCAGGGTCGCCAAGTGAGCCCATGATTTGGGATAGTCCCAAATCGCCAACATGGCGGCCACGGTGTGCCAAGTTCAAGAGGAGTTATTCGCCGGGTCCAAGATATGTTGGGCACCGATGTATGTACCCTCATATCATACTAGGGTCATGATGTCAATTGAGCGCAACGTTGGAATACACGGTCGCCACTTGACATCATGACGGGCCAAAAACGGCGAAATTGGCACCAAGATACACAAAAGTGCCTTGAAAGGTGCACAATTATATTATAATATCTTCGGCTTGGATCGTGCAATCAACTAATCCTTCTAAACATAACGACTTGACACCAATGACCTTCGATTCCACATATGTGCTCCACTTGGGGCGCTTTGAAAGGTCACGAGCGCTACTTCCCAAGTGGGCACATGAAATTATGGAAAATTGCAAAACACACACCTTGCTCCCAACGCATCGCTTCGGGATCGCCACGCAAGCTTCCCTTCACGAAGGTTAGGCTTGCAATTGATCGTAGGGAGTATGGAGAAGGGGCTTGCACAATATGAGGTCCATTGGCGGGTTTGGCTTGGAGCGATGGACCCGCCAAATGGGCACGCAACACAACCCAAGGCACATACTCCATATTGCCCAAAAAGGTAGCTCCCCCCACGATATGTCATGCCCCTCCAAGGGCATAACTTTGTGTCAATCGCTCATAGGAACTCAAGGAGAGTTCCTATGCAACACCAACACTCGCGCGCTACACTCGAAAGTTATCTTAACGCACGCAATATCATGGCCATAGAGTTACAACGCAAACTCTACCCTCTTGACCATGATCCATTACACTAGCGCGCACGTGTGGAGACGCAAGGCAAATGATGCTTCCTAAATTACGTCGGGAGTATTGTGAATACATCCCACGTTTCCTTATTTCCATTCCTCGCAAGCAACACGAGATATGACCTTCACAAGTGGCCTCACGAATCAACTTTGTTTTGCCCATATCTTTAAGACAAATGGAGGGCAGGATAAAAGGAAAGTTGATTCGTGCAGAGGGAAGCACGTAGGTCCACTCGAAAGAGGTCAAATCAAGTGCGGGGATGTCGAAGTCGAAAATCCGATTTCGACATTCTGAAAAATTCGGATTAAGGTTGCGAGTGTAGAATGTGAAAATTGCGGATGCATCAACGCAATTCCTGAAGACTTTAGAGCCTTCGTCACGGATAGCGCTAAAATTTCCATTATAAACAGTTAAACTGGCGGTTACGGTAAAGTCGCGATCCAACCGCCAGCAGTCAAAACAGTGAATACCAGAATGGAAGCGTAAAAAATTGACGGAAACAATATGAGAATAAAACCCCGTTGATTCCTGATATTCTGATATATAAATCTCCGCTGGCGGTGCATCGGTTGCCGATGCGGGGCTTTACGGCACGGAACACGCTCCCGCCGGGCTCGCACCGGGCGTCAACGGGCGCCTTCCGTACATGGGGTTAGTGGACCGGAGACCGGTCTTCCCTTCCGTACATAGGGTTAGTGGACCGGAGACCGGTTGTATGCCCTAACCTAGCCATGGGGTTCTGGGTACCGCTTCACCCCCCTCCTTAGAGCAAACCCTGGGGGGGGCTCGATAACACCACGCATGGCAGCGGGTACCCAGGACCATCTCCTGAAGGGGGGTGTCACATCCTCACTTCAGGTTGATTCGCAGGTTAGGCTCCAAACTCCACAGTAAGACAGGTATAGTGCTGTAGGGTCTTGTAACTTCAAGTATAGTATCAAGTATCAAGTCCCGGGTCCTGGCGGCGATTGTTCGGCATCCAAAGGACCCGTTAACCCATACCAGGCGCACCGGGTGCCGGCTGCTACGGTCACCACCACAGTGGCAGTGGCATACACGACCAACATAGGCGTCACGCGACGACCGAGGTGGTCCCACAGGTCGAGAGCGACCACAAAGATCCATCAGGCTACCCCAAGCTTCCCAAGGCCCGCCGACTGCAGAGAGTCCCCACGGGTCCTTCCTCGGGCGCACCATGTCCATATCCATACGACGCGAGTCCAGAGTGGTACAGCCGAACTCCTTAACGGATCTTAAGGGAGCTCCTCCTTAAGGGATCGGGCATCAAGGCCGTCTTTTCCCTCGCCCTATTACCACGAAGGCCATACATGAGGGAGTCCTCATGCAGTGTGGGCGGAGTCGTCGACTCCTCGAACCACCAGTTTCCCAGGCAGACTGACCGAGGTCAGGAGCACCGGAGGCCGCCATCCGACTGCAAGTGCGTCTGCGAATCGGTAGGCTCACACTGGGACTGACAGTGGCGGACCGCTGGGAGTGTAGTCAGGCAACTGGGCTTCCCGCCTGGCGCCATCAGGATCTCCACATCACAGCGAATAGGGCAACACGGTATCACAGGCACTCAAACAGAAGAATATGTAATGCGGTACTGGTCCAGGCTGGACCCTGTGTATGAACATGTAAACGGCGACTCAGGGCGTCTCTGTATTGCGATTCGCATCCCCTGGGGGGGAGAAAACAGTCCATCTGTCGGTGATGGGCTGACAATCGTAACATACAAATGCACATATCCTGGGGAACAGAGAAAACAAGCAATAATTAGGTAAACAGGCGTGTAAAGACACTCTGGACAGAGTGCCAAACCACGCCAAGGTCAGGATAAGGCAAATGCAGGAGGGTGGACAGGATAACGCCTGAGTGCAGGCCATATATAGTCTCGAGACACACGTCGACTGGTCTGGATTCCGCAAGTGCCATGGAACCAGACCACACACCGAAAGAAATCGCAATGCCGATGACAGCGGCATCCGTTGCGCAACGTCGTATGGGCTTCAAGGCCCCAAGAGCTCAGAAATATGAAGGTCAGTCGCCCTACCTGGTTTCCCAAGGATTCAGCAGGGGGGAAGTGACGAATAGAAGAAGAGAGGGGCCATCCTGCTCTGGATTCAGCAGGGGGGGGTATATGGTCACTCTGATGGCAGGTCACCGAAAGATGGAAGAGAGCAAGCAAGTAAGGGACGATCCGTCGACCTCACAAGCGCTGAAAACACATCAGGGGAGAGCTCAGGGCGCTGATCAGGCATCCCTGGCTGCAATCGCCCGGGTGAGTGCTGCCAAGTCTGAAACGTGGATCTTGGTCTTGTGCTTGCGGATGTACTCCATGAAGGGAGTATTGACCCGCGGCACGAACGAGGAAACGGGTTCCCAGGTGTCGTGGGACGGCCCATAGCCTCGCCAACGAACCTTGAACTCCAGACCTCCGGGTGCCGAGGCTTTCGGACGCTGAGCAAGGATCTTCTCGACTGTATAGTCGTCCTGCTCAGCATAGTCGTCGTCCGAATCAGCCTCATGTGCGGCATAGCTCAGGGACACATGTTGGCCACGGAGGTCGGGTTCCCGCACACGGAGTTGACTCTCGTGGCGCTCCCGGAACTGTCCGTGACCCACCTTGATGCGGTAGGTGTCCTCACCAATCCTGCGGACCACCTCGCCGGGTGTGAACCAGGTCTTGGTGCGGTGGGTGCCCATGGGGCGGGGTCTGATCACCCACACCGGGTCTCCCACCCTGAACTTTTGCGCTGCCGAGCTCGGGGCGGACTTCTGACGCTCAGCATGCTCCTTCTCGAGCTGCTGGCGGATGTCCCGCGCCGTTTGCTCTTGCCGCGCGAAGAATTCCTTGGCATCCATAGCCATGCCATCACCAGACAAGGGGAGTCCCCTACCCAGGGGGTCCCTGCCGAACAGAATCTGGTGAGGGGACAAACCGCCCGGAGTGGGGGTGTCATGATGGGCCTTCAGAGCAGGCCACATCTCCTCAAACCAGTTCCGACGTGGATTGGTGATGTGGATCTTGCGCAGCTTCTCGAACAGCTGCCGTCCAGCCACTTCAGCACGGCCGTTAGACCGGCTGAGATAGGCGACGCTTTTGGCATGACGTATTCCCATGAGGGAACACATAGCCTTGAACCAGCCACCAGTAAACTGGGGCCCTTGGTCACTGCAAATGGTGCGGGGGATGTCAAAGACGGTCAGCCAATGACGAATCATCATGACTGCCACTTCCTTGGCAAGCAACCCCTTTTTGCGTGCCGGAACAGCTACAACGTAGCCGCTGTGGCGGTCCACACAGAGAACCACACAGTCAAAGGTCTCCTTGCCAATGTGCACTTCGGGCATGGAGAAGACGTCCATGGCCACGCTCTCCATGGGCTGGTCAGGAACCGGGGTCCATTGGGGTTCCCCCTTGACGTTCCGGTTATCGGGATTGCAGGCCTGAAAGACCGAGCAACCCTTCCTGACCTTCTTGATGGTGGTGTAGAGAACGATATGGTCGATCTCGAACCGACGCTGCATGTCAAGGGCTTGCTTCTTGACCCCTGGGTGCAGCATGTGGTGGTGCCAAGCTTCACAAAGCTCAAGCACCCGGGACTCTGGTACTAGCAGCTTACCATTACGGTAGAGCTTGCCATCTTCCTCAGTCAGCCCCTTTGGCCACTTCTGCCCGTCATCAGGGTCGGTCACAGCCCTATACTCGGCCGCAAAGGCCTTAGACTTGGCGTAATCGTCGGTCCAGTCGTCCTGGAGGCAAGACTCCGGGAAGAGGTGCTTGTCGGACTCAGCTCCCTCGGGGGCGAGTACACTGACCGCTCTGCTCACCCTCTTGCCGAGGGGGGCATCCGCAGCCATGACGACCAAGCATTTTACACCCTCCTCCTCCATCAGGCGCTCCATTTCAATGATCCTCTTGGCTTCAGCGGTCTCAGCCTCATCGCCATGGGCAGAGATATCCGTCATGCCCTTGCTGGCGGGATAGGCCCACCTGCTGAGACAGTCCGCCACGGTGTTATCCTTTCCAGGAATATACACAACCGTGAGATCGAACTTGGCCAAGGTCTCATGCCATCTTGCCCGTCGGGAGGCGGGACCTGAGGGGGTGTCCACGTGCTCCTTGTGCCACGACTGCAGACTCTGATGGTCGGTGCAGACGGTGACGGGAGGGAGGGCTATGTACCCAGCCCATTTCCTGAGAGCCATGACGATGGCATACGCCTCCTTTTCACGGGGCGTCCACGTCCGTCTCTGGCCTCCCGCCAGGACTCGGCTCCAGAAGGCCACGGGCACGTGCCTCCCGTCGTCAAGCACTTGCTCCAACACAGCGCCAATGGCGTAGTCGGAAGCGTCGGTGCGCAGGACGAACCCTCGGTCGGGATCCACGAGGTGCAGACCCACTGCGGATAGCAGCGCCTGCTTCATCCCCTCAAAGGCACGGTCGGACTCAGCTGTCCACACCAGAGCCTTCTTGGACCCCTTCTTGGTCTCCTCTCGGTTGCCCTTGAGCATGGTCGTCATCGGGGCTGCATACTCGGCATACATTTTGATATACCCCGAGTAGTAGTTGCAGAACCCCAGATACGCCCGTAGCTCAGAGACCGTCTTGGGCTTTTCCCAGTGCTCAATCGCAGCCACCTTGCCAGGTATGGGCTTTCGCTGCCCGTTCCCGACTACGTGGCCAGCGAAGACCACCTCGCTTACCGCAATGGTGGCCTTGTCACTGCTGCCCGTGAGTTTGTGCCGAACCAGAAGGTCCAGCACTCGAGTGACGTCCCTCTCGTGTGCCTCCAGGAGCTCCTCGTAGCTCATACTGGGGTCCCCGGACGCGATGATCACGTCGTCCACGAAGGGGTCCGCACAGTCGCGCACCGGCTCAAGCAGGTTCTCCAGCATGCGCTGAAAAGCCGCATTGCCGTTGGTAACGCCCATGGGCATCACCTTCCACTGGAGAGGTCCAAGTGGGGTGCTCATGGCTGTGCAGGCACGGGACTCCTCGGCGAGAGGCATCTGATGATAACCATGTTTCAGGTCAATCACCGTGAAGATCCTCCGCCGGTGTTGCTTTTGCAGCATGTCCTCAATGAGGGGCAGCGTATAGCTGTCGTGCTGCGTTTGGGCGTTTAGGCCGCGGTAGTCGACCACGAGCCGCCACTCACCGGCAACCTTCTTGGGGACGACGAAGCACGGAGAGGCCCATTCGGAGTGGCACGGCTCGAGCCAGCCTCTCTGGATGAAGTCACGGAGGATCTTCTCCATGGCCTCTTTCCTCTCGCCCCTCAGGGCAAACTCCCGGTGCCGATACACACGGGGGTCCTGCTTCAGTCGTATCTTGGCCTCGCCATACGGTCCACGCACCGGTGGGGGAAACACAGGCTTACCGCTGAAGAAGGTATCACCATACTTCTGCTTCAGCCTGGCCCTCAATGCCTGAATCTTGGGGCAATCATCGGACTCCGCCTTGGCTTTTCCGGGCACCTGGACCACGGAGCTTACTTGAGGGGTAGCTACTCCGCTCCCTTTCGACTCAGGTGGTCTTCCCAGGTAGCCCAAAGGGCCATCTCTGGTCTTGCCTCGGAATAGATCGCCGTAGGTGGGTGGGTTACCCCCGATTGGCTCGTCCTGGCTGGATAGGTGGTCCAGCACCCTCTGCACGAAGGTGTTCCCGTCATAGGAACCAGAGACGATCGAGTCCACTTCCCACCAGGCTCTGTCCTGGCCCTTGCCCTCACGCTGGTTTCCCCAGTCGTGAAAGGGCTGATCCATATACCCCTGAACCAGATCCCACTCCTCTTCAGTGAGGGGGTCTTCCGATTCCGATTCTTCGATGTCAACAGGGGGAACCGCAAAGCATTGCCGCCATGGCTCCGCTATGATGCGGTTGACACACACGAAGTCCGTGGCGTCGGCCTGATCAAGGCCCCCATCCACATAGTGGAATTCCGTTGGCCATCTCTGGGGTGGCATGGGCTGTCCCTTAGCGTCCTGATAGACACTCTCTCCAGCCGGTAGGACGACCTTGTTTAAGGTCATGTTGGTCAATGAGGCTACCCAATGTCGGGTACTTTCCTCCTCGGTGCATCCCATAGGAACAACCAGCACTGCCTTGGAGCGGTCCTTGCGAATCTTCGCTATCGCTCTTGGAATGTCCCAACGGGGGCAATGGATCCACATCAATCCCTGATGCGGACCCCAGTGCTTCTTCCACGCGGAGTCCTGGGCGCTCCAGTACTTCTCACAAACCCGAAGATGGGCGGAGGTTCCTGAAGAGAACGCATCCAGGGCCAGATCCGACGCTCCCAGGTCCGCGACCACTCGGTTCGCCCCTTCCGGCATTACGCCGTACTCCTGGTTTGCTGACCCAGTGGGCTCAGTGTCCAGCGCGGCCACCTCGAGCTGATTGCGTTCGGGGTGGATCCATTGGCATTCCACATGGTGCTCAGGTGACGAAAGCCACGAGAGCTGGTCGTCCTGGTACAGGGTCATGGAGGCCTGGGCCGGGAGACGCCGGAGTCCGTGTCCATCATGAAGTCGTACCCGACGATCATGTCCCAGTCCATCTCGGCCTCGTAGAAGCGACCGTGCAGGAGGATTTCCTTGCTGAGGTCTGGGCGGCTCAGCTCACGATGGTTCACGAACTGCAGCCCAATGGCCGCTTCCTTCGTGCCTCCCACCATGTACTGGCCGTTCGCCACCTTCAGCCTGACAGGTTTCAGACTGTCGGCCAGACACTCTGGTGGAAGTAGGCCAGCCTTGACCAAGCTGACTTGAGCTCCCGTGTCGACCAACACGTCAAAAACCTTTTCGACTTCCCCACATAAGGCACGGACCTTAAGATGCAACTGCCGCTCGCGACCGACACGGCGCACGGCGTGCAAACTCAGGATCTCCGGCCGTTCCAGAAGCTCAACAAGCGACTGGTGCAGGTCGTGGACAATGGGCTCAGGCTGCCCATCTGCAGCATCCAGCTGCGGTCCGGGTGATCCTCCGATGCTTTCGGAAAGATCTTGTAGTACATCAAACACATTCTTGGTCGCGAAGGACGGACGGGTGCAAGGGTTCGTGCCTTCACTTGCCCTCACCCCGCCTCCGCGACTGGGTGCCGGACCGGGCCTTCCGCCCGCGGCAGTCCCCTTGTGCTTATCGACTCCCGACTGGGATGGTTCGGCGCTTCCCACGTCACCATCCTGCGACCGCCCTAGCTGGGGCCCTTGGCTGCAGGGACTCCGCTAGGGGGCGTCGGTTGTGGAGGAAGGGGTGTTCTCCTCCGCATCAACCTCGTTGACGCCCTTCTTCCTTCCCCCTTTCTTACCCTTGTTCTTGTCCTTGTCCTTGTTCTGGTCATTCTGGTTGTTCTCCTTGTTCTTGTTGTCCGACCTGGGGACCCAGTTCCTCTTGATCTCCTGGATCTCCTTGGCCAACTCGGTCCCCTGCGACACCAGCTTGGAGAGCTCGTCCCTGTCCACCTCCACCTTGGCTTCCCGGATACCCGCGGGCGCACGCTTCTTCGACCCGTGCGCCTTCTTGTAAGCCTCCCTGTCGGCCTTGTGGACGGGGCATGTTCGGTGGTCATGGTTGAAGCCTCGGTTCCTCCCATAACACACGAAACAGCCCTGAGGGTGAGCTCGTATGAACTCCCCAAAGGACAGCGGAGGGTCGCCAATGCGGCGAGGGTCCCTCTTCTCCTGCTTCCTCCAACCCTGCTGCAGGGGCTTCCAGTTTCCCGGTTTGCTCCCCGCGCTCAGGTTCTTGGCCACGAAGGCACAAACGGCCACCTCGGCGGGCTCATCGTCGTCGTCATCGTCGACGAGAGTCTCATCGCCGCCGGCTCCCGCTGGGTCCATAGCAGCTTCCCCGCCAGGTCCCTCGCCAACGTAGTTGACGTCGCGGTCGCCGGGCCTCAACCCGCGGGTGTGGTGGAGGTTTGGGTACTCCTTGAGTACTTCCTCGCCAACCCACTCCAGGATCTCGTCGCAGCTCATCCGCGCCGGGATGGCCTGCAGACGGATGGTCTGGCCGCTCAACTCACACTCGTCAAGGTGCCACATCGCGGTCTTCTCGCGATCGCCCGAGACGGTGATGAGGAGAGCGTTCCGCAGGGAGTGCCGTTTGACATCCCGGGCCACGTTCTTCCTCGTCCAAGCCACCACGTTCGTATGATAGTCTTTGGGGAGCATCATCTTGACCGTGTGGTTGGACCTGGCCCTCTTGGATTCCTCCTTGGTGACCCTCTTGATCCATGCTTCCGGCAGCATGGAGAGCAGGCGAGCCTGCTCGTCACCCTCGTTCCAATCCTCCACGTTGCGGCGGAAGAGGGTGTATTTCCCTCGGAAGTCTCGCCAATCTCGTAGGCGGATCTCCCGTCCATCATGCTCAAGCTTGATGGACTTCCAGCGCTTGGCCGCCACCTGCGGAGCGTCCATCCGCTCCTGCTCGTTGAGCCACTTCTTGGCTTCCTTGAGGGTCTTGATTCTCCCCTCCTTGGTCGCCACGAAGTATAGCTCTCCGAGCACTTCCGGCAGGCGGTACCTGAACTGTCTGAAGACATATCTCTCCGCATCCGCGGGAGGCAGGTCTTCAGTGACGGTCAGCCCCCAATCGTCCAGCTTCTCCAAGAAGCGGTCGAGGTTGAGGGGGTTGCCGTCGTACATGGGGGGCTTGATGTCCTTTTAAGTCTTCCCACACGGCGGCATCCGCGGCCTTAGAGACCATGAACGCCGGCCGCGAGGTCGACCGAGGTTCCCATCGGCCTCGCCCACGGACTCCCACGGCCGCCACGTCCATCTCCTCCATGGAATCCCTGTGGCTACGCCGCGGTTCCTCCATGTACGCTGAACCTAGATGTTCACGCCGTACTCCTTCCATGTACGCGTCCTCATCACGGCGCCGGCGGCTGCGTTCAGCGGCCTCCCGTCGTACACCACGCGGCGGGCTGATGTCGAACTCCTCCAGGTCCAGGTCCAGGTCCTCACCTTCGCCGACATCCCACTCCACGTCTCCGCTGGGGACCTCATCCCTGAGTCCACCATAACGTCCACCAGCCTTTGGGATTGGCCCAGGGGCTGGTGCGGGGCGCCGGGGGCGTACCGGTGTCCGCGGTGGAGCACGGCGGTTGCGGTACTCCGCGCTGAGCCACTCATCACGCCAATCCTCACTGCCACTGCCGGGCGGCACGCGTTCGTTGCGGCGGCCCGCGCTGTGGTGAGAGGGGGCGGTGAGAGAGGGGGCACTGGCGCTGGGGCGACTCCTGGGGGCTCCGCCGGGGGCGTGGGGTCTGCCTGGACCTGGTCCGGGTCCCCAGCCGTCGTCCGACGAGCCAGACTCCAGGGGTGGGTGGTCGCTGCCGACACTCCCACGGGCCTCCAGCGCGTCCAGCCTCTGCTGCAGGCCGCTGATGACCGTGTTCAGCTGCCTGGTCTCGGCCCTGGCGATGTCCAGCTCTTTCTGCGCGCGCGCGGCGATCTTGGAGATGCGACTCATCTCGCCCTTGCCCGTGTCTACCTCGCACTCGAGGGAAAAGACCCTCCTGCGGAGGTAGACAATCCACCGCCAGGTGGTATCCGGGTCGCCGTTCCCTGGTGGGTCGTCGGGGTCCCCAGGGGGTCTTCCAGGAGGGCCTCCGCCGGGTCCGCCCGGTCCAGGGGGTCCTCCCCCGCCCGGTGGTCCGCCTCCAGGGGGTCCACTTGGTGGGCGTCCTCCAGGGGGTCCTGATGGTCCTCCGCCAGGGGGTCCCGGTGGGTCTCCGCCGGGTCGCCTCGGTGGGTCCGAGGATGGGCGCTTCTTCGTGATGCCGAAGTCCATGTCGTCATCCTCGTCCATGTCGCCCCACCTGGGCGTCTCGGTCTCGGAAGACTCCGAGCTCCGGTAGGGAGGAGGGACATCCTCATCCTCACCTTCCGGTTCCATGGGGACGTCTCCGCCTCCTCCGCCCGTCCAAGCCACCACTTGGCGATGTCGGCGGCCTCGTTCGTCCCCGTCGCTGGCGGTGAAGAAGGGGTCACTGTCGTGGGGGTGTCCGCCCGCTGGCCTTCGTGGCCTCTCGGGGGTCTTCCCCTTACCCTTCCTGCGTCGGTGGGCGGTGGGGCCACTGCTCCCACTGCTGCCCGTGTCAGCCTCGTCCAGCGTCATCTTGGAGGAGGCGTCCCCTTCGAAAAGCTTCGGAAGGGTCTCCACTCGCGATCGTCCCGGGGGAGTCTCGCAGCGGAGTTTGGCCTCTGCCTCCTTCATTGCGGCTGCGGTGGCTGCGGCAGCTCGCACTTCGGCTTCCTCCCGAGCACGAGCCGCCTCGGCTTCCCGGGCCTGCTGCAGCCGCGCCTTCTGCGCTTCCAACGCTGCCAGCTCCGCCTCCGTCTTGGCCTTCTCCCCAGCGACCTTCCGTCGCGCGGCCTTGATGGCGTCCTTCTTGGCGGCGTCCGCCTGGGCCTTAGCCGTCGCTTCGGCGTGGGCCCTTTCCTCCGCCTCCTTCTTTGCCCTCCCTTGGGCAAGCGCCTCTTCCAGCGCCCTCACCTCGGCCTCCTTGCAGGCAATGGCCTCCTGCGTCAGGCGGGCTTCCTCGTCGGCTGCCGACAACTCACCGTTGACCTGGGCAGTCGCTGCCCCATGGGCGGCTACGGCCGTGAGTCCGGCCGCAATGGCCGCCACGGTCTGGGCGTGGATGGCCATGCCATGCGCCCACTCCGCAGCCTCCTCCTGGGCGATGCCGACGGCGCCCTCCACGGCAGCGCTGTGCTGCCTGGCCCATTGTCGGGCAACCCGAAGGTTGCAGGGCACCCCACAGGCGCGCTCACAGGCGCGCGCCACGTCCCTGTCGGGAGCGACGCTGCTGCTGGAGCTGGCCTGGTCGGCCGGCATCCTCCCGCGGTGGGCCGACTCCACGTCGCTGCTGGGGCCTGCTGGGGCTTGCTGGGGCCTCAGGAGCAGCGGACGGGGCTTGGCCTTGGTCTGCCTGGCGACTTGGAGGAAGTCGCCGAGGGTGGCGTGGCCGGGGTGATGACCACCATTGGCCCGTTGGTGACTGGGGGCTGGGGTTCCGCCCTTGGCGCCTTGGGCGGCTTCGGCGGCCAGGGACTCCTGGTACTCCCGCCACTTCCGGTCCCGCTTCCTGTCCCCGGCGGACCGCTTCTCCTTCCCCGGAGACGCGCTGCTGCTGCCCTGCAGCCTGCGCGCGCTCCCCAATTCAGGGAAGTTCTTCTCGATCATGTCCCACATGGAGACGTTGATCGAGGCGCCCGACGGGTACTCGTTGGGCATCTCGTCCTCCTCAATCCCGTCGGGACGCAGGCCTTCGCCGGGCCTGTCCGGCCGGGTCCACGTCCTCCAGCGCCTCTGCTGGAAGCGGAAGGCGAACCCTTCCGCCCGCAGCCAGTCCTCCACGGCCTGCAGGCGGTCGGGGGTGATGTCCGTGCGGAGCTCGAAGCTCCCGGGCATGCCGCCTTCGCACTGGGGGTGGCTGTGGCGGTAGTGCTGGTCCCAAACCAACCCACGCAGTAGGTGCGCTGCATGGGGGTGGGGCCGCGGCCACGTCCTACCCGCTTCTTGCCAGTTTACCATGGCAGCGGGGGGCGTACTTGGTCTTGAGGTCCTTGGTGTGCACTCGTTCCACTCAACGAACTGGTGGTGGTTGTTGAGGCGGGTGCTGCAGCACTGGGCTGGGAGTGCGGCTGGTGCTGGTCAGCCGGTGGTTGTGGAGGTGGTTGACGCGGCCTTGCTGGTCGGCCGATGGGACTCGCTGATGCAGGAGTCCTGGTCAGTCCACTTCCTTCACGGTCGCGGCGCGGTCAGGGCGATGCTCTGGACGGCGCTGCGGGCTCCGTGACGAACTCGGCGCTGTCGCTGGGCGGCGCTGCGAGCTGCTGCGCTGCGCTGCGAGCTGCGAGCTGCGAGCTGCGAGCTGCTGCGCCGCGCTGCTCGGGGTTGGTGGCCCCGAGTGGCACGCCAGGGTTGGGTAACCCCGCGGCGGTGAAACGCTTTTGACGCGTTCCCGTGGGGGGCCGGCCACGGGACGCTGCGGTGACACGCACAGGTGAGCAGGCAGGCAAAGCACTACGCTCACAAGGGCATCAATACGCTCGTGTCATGTGACAAAGCGTTTCAGGATCCTTGCCACTCTGCAACAAGGGAACGAAAGTATGTACAGCAACACATCAGGATATGTACACATGGGGTTGAGACTGGACTGGAGAAAGGGCATCACAGGACAATAGACACTCTATCCCAACTCGTATCCCAATCCCAGGTCCGACCCTCTCAGTGGCTGGTGGGGGCGGGGGCTCAAACACAACCCATGCCCTGCTCAGTCCGGACCCTGAAACCCTGCCAATGGGGGAGGTGTCCCGCCCAGCCACAGGCGAGTTCCTGGGAACCAAGATATTCCAAGGCCAACCAATGGTAGCTCCCTATGCTCCCTTAACGGCAGGTCACAACTCCTCTCTGAGCCAGAGATATGGCCCCGCCAATGTTCCCTAGGAGTTGGTAGCTGAAAATGGGCTGTTTCAGCCCAAGCTGATATTAACTCAAAAATCCCCAAAATTGACCCCTCGTCCGGACCCGTCAGAGGTAGGGACGAGGCAACCGACCCTATGCCCTTCGGGTATGAACTCCCTGGAACCCTCACCCAACCTGGTTCCCTCTGAGGTCCCGGCATCAGGGCACCACGGGTTCGTCAAGTGGGGTCATGATGCCAAAATCACCAAAATTGGCGTCATTCCCACGCGTGGCTCGCCCAGCCAGGGCAACGCCATTGGCTCACAGGGTAGGAGGCAGGACCTAGGACTTATATCTGAGTGTACAACTTGAAATTAGGTCCGGGCTTCCTATGGGCATAGAGAAATGGGGCCGCCAATTGACCACACGGAAGGGGGAAATTGGGGTCCCAAAATGGGGTCATTTTGGCTGCTCGAAATGAGCCAAAATTTGGGTTGCTCTCAATGGTATATCTCCTCGCCGGCTTGGAGATCGGATCCGCCATCCCATACGCGATCCATCGGGAGTCCAACGAAGACTCCCACGCCTTTGGCTCTCAAAGATCTCCATGCCACTTGGCGTAGTGACGATCCCAATTGGGTCCACAAATGCCAATATGGCAAAATTCCCCACACTCACTTTGGGCTAGCGCCTTAACGAAGGTTGCTCCGCTTCGCCCACGTGGTGTGTGAACCATGGGGACCAATATGCATAACACCCACGTCATATATGGTCCATTGGTCCATGCGTCCGGCGTGCACGGGTAGGCTGAACATAGTGCACGACGGGCAGCAAAAGTGGAAAATTGCTCAAAATGGCCAAAAATGCACACACTCATGGTTGGGGCAAATGAGGCACATGCCCGACTTGGACCGGAGTGTGCCATAGGATTGGTATCAAGTCATATGTGTCCAACATATCTTTTGGGCGTCGCCCAACTCCTCCGGTTTTGGGAATGGCAGGGTCGCCAAGTGAGCCCATGATTTGGGATAGTCCCAAATCGCCAACATGGCGGCCACGGTGTGCCAAGTTCAAGAGGAGTTATTCGCCGGGTCCAAGATATGTTGGGCACCGATGTATGTACCCTCATATCATACTTGGCTCATGATGTCAATTGAGCGCAACGTTGGAATACACGGTCGCCACTTGACATCATGACGGGCCAAAAACGGCGAAATTGGCACCAAGATACACAAAAGTGCCTTGAAAGGTGCACAATTATATTATAATATCTTCGGCTTGGATCGTGCAATCAACTAAACCTTCTAAACATAACGACTTGACACCAATGACCTTTGATTCCACATATGTGCTCCACTTGGGGCGCTTTGAAAGGTCACGAGCGCTACTTCCCAAGTGGGCACATGAAATTATCGAAAATTGCAAAACACACACCTTGCTCCCAACGCATCGCTTCGGGATCGCCACACAAGCTTCCCTTCACGAAGGTTAGGCTTGCAATTGATCGTAGGGAGTATGGAGAAGGGGCTTGCACAATATGAGGTCCATTGCCGGGTTTGGCTTGGAGCGATGGACCCGCCAAATTGGCACGCAACACAACACAAGGCACATACTCCATATTGCCCAAAAAGGTAGCTCCCCCCACGATATGTCATGCCCCTCCAAGGGCATAACTTTGTGTCAATCGCTCATAGGAACTCAAGGAGAGTTCCTATGCAACACCAACACTCGCGCGCTACACTCGAAAGTTATCTTAACGCACGCAATATCATGGCCATAGAGTTACAACGCAAACTCTACCCTCTTGACCATGATCCATTACACTAGCGCGCACGTGTGGAGACGCAAGGCATATGATGCTTCCTAAATTACGTCGGGAGTATTGTGAATACATCCCACGTTTCCTTATTTCCATTCCTCGCAAGCAACACGAGATATGACCTTCACAAGTGGCCTCACGTGTCAACTTTGTTTTGCCCATATCTTTAAGACAAATGGAGGGCAGGATAAAAGGAAAGTTGATTCGTGCAGAGGGAAGCACGTAGGTCCACTCGAAAGAGGTCAAATCAAGTGCGGGGATGTCGAAGTCGAAAATCCGATTTCGACATCCTGAAAAATTCGGATTAAGGTTGCGAGTGTAGAATGTGAAAATTGCGGATGCATCAACGCAATTCCTGAAGACTTTAGAGCCTTCGTCACGGATAGCGCTAAAATTTCCATTATAAACAGTTAAACTGGCGGTTACGGTAAAGTCGCGATCCAACCGCCAGCAGTCAAAACAGTGAATACCAGAATGGAAGCGTAAAAAATTGACGGAAACAATATGAGAATAAAACCCTGTTGATTCCTGATATTCTGATATATAAATCTCCGCTGGCGGTGCATCGGTTGCCGATGCGGGGCTTTACGGCACGGAACACGCTCCCGCCGGGCTCGCACCGGGCGTCAACGGGCGCCTTCCGTACATGGGGTTAGTGGACCGGAGACCGGTCTTCCCTTCCGTACATAGGGTTAGTGGACCGGAGACCGGTTGTATGCCCTAACCTAGCCATGGGGTTCTGGGTACCGCTTCACCAGAAGATCGAAAGCCTACAGCGACTGGATTTGTATGACCAATGGTGCCTGCAAATTCACCATTGCTACTGCAGGTTTCACGGAGAACATCCGCCGGTGCCAGTCAAGTCCACCGCCAAGACGATGGAGGTCGATGTGGTGTCGCTGGAGACGGCGTTGGAGCAAGCCTTTCTCAAGGTGGTGCAGGAGGAATCTCAGGAACTGCCTGCCGCGAACACCATCGAGGGTTGGCTGAACGAGCAGGAAGATGTGGTAAGGAAGCCAGAATCAATTGGATTGCGGTCTGAAACCGCCTCTCATGTGTCCTGTGCCCACCACTGCTCGTGTCGGAAAGAAATCGCCACCCTCGCTGCTGAGAAGCAGGCGATTAGATTTAATCAGGAAAAACTCTTCCACTTTTTTTTTCGATGGGACGATCTTTCGCTCACCCCTCCTCTCATTTGCCAGATCCGCCAGTCGGATCTACCTGTTCTGTAGCCGATGAAGCGACTGAAGTTTTTTCACTCGCGCCCACCACAGATTTCAGAGCGGAAGAACAAAAGTAAAAACGCGAAAAATGAAAAGAAAGAGTTTTTGAGAGTAGAAATCCTCAGCGTGTTTCAGAAGCGAGGACCAAAAAGAAAACAGAAGTTTTGGCCGAGAAAAGATCCACTGATCCCATGATTGCAGCTCAGGTCTTGCTCGCCCAGAGTCTTCTGGGCGCCGCCGGCGTCTCAGGTGCTGCCCAGGTCAATCCCATCCTGGCGGGTGGTGGCGGCATTGAGGACATTATTAACCCTGGGAGGGCTAAACTGAGAGCCATTGCAAAACAACCAAAATACAATGGCAACCCTCGCCGGTGGGCTGTTTTTGAAAGAGAATTTTCTCTGTGGGTTGGCAAGAACAAGCTTCGAGACGACGAGAAGCTTGATGCTCTTCTCGAGTGTTTAGAGGGTCCCATTCGTGATACGTGGATTAAATCCTACACTGATAGGGCTGATTCCTCTAACCCACTCACCTACAGTGAATTGTTTGCTCTACATGAGGGACGAGGAAGTAGGTTGCCTGAAGACCATTACCGAACCCTCCTCACCTCTTTCCCGAACATTCCCAAACTCATTCTTCACGAGGTTCAGAACAAGCGACAACGCTTTGAAAATCTGGTGAATGAGGCTGAGAGTGCTGGTGAACATCTGTCAGATGGCGAATTAAAGGCCATCATCTTCGCGAAAATGCCTGCCGACACGGCTGCATCGCTGAGGCAGGAGCAGTCCAACAAGAAGGCGAAATCCTGGTGGACTGAAGTCACGGGATTCCCTAAGGGCTCACGTCGTTTTCAGGTCAGAGATGCCCTTAAAAAGTGCTCGCCCACTAACTTTTCCAACTGTAAGGAAAAGGACGTTGCTTGGAGATTGAAATTCGCAGAGAAGGAGGAGAGAGATATTTTCAATGAAGTGGTGAACCGAGGCGTCTCCTTTGGAGGAACTCGGCTCGTGGCAAAGCCGTGGGTTTTCAGGTTCACACCCACTGAATTGTGGGAGGAGTTGGGAAAATTGGCGGATGCCAATCATCAGCAATTCCATCAAGGATTGAGCCGAAATCCCCCCTCTAAAGGTGAAAATCAGAAGAATGTAAATAACACGCAGTCGAAAGACTGTGCCATTTGTTTGTCCTTTGGTCACACAAACCATGCCAAGTCGCATTCCACCGAGAATCATTGGTGGAATAAGACAGATGCGGAAAGAGTGGCACAAGAAGCCAGCAAGGATCCGCCCAAAGCCCCTGTCATGAAGGTGGATGAAAATCGCCAATCGACGCCCAGCGGAAAAGGTAAAGGAAGTAAAGGCCAGCACACTTCTGGAGGCAAGGGAAACCAGGGCCAATCCAGCCAAGGACGCTCTCCAGAAAATTTTAAAAATGGAAATGGTAAGTCCAATTCTGCCAAGGGTGATGGTGGAAAAGGCAATTTTTCCAAGGGAAAAGGCCAATCCAGTGGCCAGTTCTCGGCACATGCCAAGGGAATGAGCGCTGGTAAGGGCAAGGGGATCTCCCAGGGCACGAAAGGTGGACGAGGGAAAGGATCATCGGGTCAGCGGAACTCTCATTCAGGTCGTGGTGCATCAGTGCACCAATCTGCTGGTTCTGACGAGGATTATTATATTAATGTGACGACGGAGGACCAGGATGCCCCCGATGAAGAAGGGAATCTTGGCAAAGAAGGTCTGGGAGACCAGTGGGAGGACGAGGACGGTTCCTGGGAAACCGTGCAACAGGAATACGAGGGAGATTATCAGGAATAAAGGCGCCAAGATTGTGTGGCCACCCCACACACAATCAGGCGTTTTCCTGAATGTCCGATCGTGGACATTGGAGCGTTGTCTGTAGGACCACCGCCAGTTGAGGCGGATGGAGATAGGAATGTTGTGGAGATCGGTGTTCCCAACAAATACCGAGCTCGTCAATTCATTTGTCGTCTGTGGGTTACTGACAAGAAGGGGAACAAACACCTTGCTACGTGTCTTTGTGACAATGGTAGTGAAGTGAATCTTCAGTCAGAAAATTTTTTACCAGACGAATGTGTTGACACTTCGCTGCACCCCGTTAACCTGGAAGGCGTTTCAGGTCATGTTCTTCCAGGAGGGAATACAGGTTCGTTTCTGAAGGCGCACATGGTCGCCCAGGATTTATGGGAGGAAGATAAGGTAGAGGATGTTGCTTTAGAGGATTATTTTTATAGAGCGGCCATCAAATACGACCTTCATTAAGGTCATCCATTTGTAACGAAGAACAAAGTGGCCCCTGTAGGACACAGACGTTGTTTTATTTTGGAATCGGGAGAGCAGGAAGCTCCCAGCTTTCGTTTCTTGCATTCTGGGTACCGAAATGCAAAAGAATTTTTGAGTCGAAGGGTGAACACAGTTTTTGGTGAGGATGAAGGGATTAGTGAGATGAACGCCACTACAGCTTACAGCATCTTGCTACAGGAGCGACGAAGGGACACTCAGCGTCCCAAACCGCGCAATTGGAAGTCTTCCAACTACCGCGTTGTAGATAAGTCGCGTGATTATATATGTTCCTATTTTTTGGAGAACCACGATTTTGTGCCCGCCAAGGATGCCTTTTGCAACAAGTTAAACAAGCGTTTCAAGCGCTTAGCTGACGATGCATGGGCAGTAAAGTGGGATAAAAGGCTGTGGATAAACCCCCCTTTTCATTTGTTGGGAGAGGTCGTTCAAAAAAAAAAGGAGGATCGCACACAGGCCATCCTTGTTGTACCACTATGGGATTGGAAACCATGGTGGAAGGATGTTTTGGCCATGACAGTCGACTCCATCCGCCTCCCCCACGACGTCAAGCTGTACGCCAGGGACGACACTGGTCCCCTGCGACAGCAGCCGTGGCCTTCCGTCGCTTTTCTGGTCGATGGAGGTCTCATCTCTGACGGATCTTGCACATCAGACCATGGGTCAGAATCAGGTCTTGACCATGGTACGGATTCAGATTCGAATTTTTCCGATTTTTTGGAAGGAGATGATACGGTGCCGAACCTGGAATCTGGAACGTCTGATTGTAGTCAGACCCCAATACGATCAGATCCATCAAGCATCTCCCACGTGGTCAAGGGAAAAAACTTCCGAAAGAAGGTCAAATTCAGACAATTTTACGAAAAACCCAAGTCTGAGGCCTTTTTGGACCCCTTTGTCTGTGAGGATGTGGAAGATGCTCAGCAGGTTCGAACATCCACGACATGGCCGCAAGAGGGAGTCGATCCCGCTCTGTTTCAGTCGTTGAAACAAGGTCTGTTGCCTGTTGGATCGCGAGATTTGGCGAAAATTTGCTCTACGGTGGTGGCTGGTGAACAGGTTGAAAGTCAACTTTGCAATGAGCGAAGGGAAAAGATTTTCGCCGGGCGAAAGGAGACCACCCTCTCTGGTAAGCTAGTCAAGAACCCTCCAGTGCGTGGCCTGCACGGAGAGGCGTTCATCGAGCTAAAGGAGGGAGCAAGACCCAAAAAGCAGCGACCTTACGAAAATCATGGCAAGAAGCATGAAATTCTTCGTGACATCATTCAGAGAAATCTGCGAGAATTCGGCTGCTTGGAGGCGTGCATGACCTCTGAGTGGTGTTGTGCGCCCTTCACAGTGCCTAAACCGCCCCCAGCAGACCAGAATACCATTGATGGTTGGCGCATGGTGGTTGAGTTTCGTAATTTAAATGCGGAAACTAAGGCTGATTCTCACCCTTTACCCCTCATACAGGAGGAAATGGTGAAAAGAGCCAAGGGCAAACTATTCTCAGTCCTGGATCTAAGGCATGGCTTCCGGCAGATGCCTCTGGCGAAGTCATCCAGACCCCTGACGTGCATGTGCAGTCCAGTGGGTCCTGTTCAGTGGACCGTCATGCCTATGGGTTTGAAGAATGCTCCGAGCTTTTTCCAACGGATGATGGAAGAAGTCTTGTTTTCAGAGCACCCTGAGCTTCGCGATTTCGTTTCCGTATATATCGACGACATAATCATTGCCACTGTGGGCGATGGTTTAACCAAACAGGAGCTTGTGGACCTGCATGAGAAACAGCTGAACATGGTCCTCGACATTCTGGACAAAAGTCAGCTCATCTGCGGTCCCAAGAAGGGTAAATTATTCCTGGAAAGTGTCGAATTCTGTGGCAGTTTGCTACGAAATGGGACTCGCCAGCCGAGTCCAGGGAAGCTCCTTGCAATTCAGAAGTGGAAGCGCCCTGAGACCATTTCGGCCCTTCGTGGATTACTTGGCTGTTGCAATTTTTACCATACTTTCTTCAAGGATTCTGCCAGGTACGCCGCCCCCCTTACTGAATTACTCAAGGTTGGTAGGGAGGCTGGTCGTGCGGGCTCGAAGGTGCGAGTGCAGTGGACCGACGAGTGCGATGAGGCGTTTGTGCAATTAAAAGCCGCCCTTTGCGGAGTCGCCACTTTGCACCTTCCCAAATTCGATCGCCCTTTCTACCTTAGGACTGATGCTAGTAAGTATGCGGTTGAGGCAGTGTTAGAACAGCAAGATTTAGAAACTGGGGCTCATTATCCGCTTGCATTCTGGTCGAGGAAGCTTTCTCCCAGACAAATGCAGTGGTCCCCCCGTGAGCAGGAGACCTACGCCATCATCTGTGCCTTAAAAAAATATCAATTGTGGATAGGCACAAACAGAGTTGAAGTTCTGACGGATCATCGCTCTCTTGAGTATTGGTCGACAGAACATGTAAACACGGTGTCAGGTCCTGCTGGACGGCGTGCTAGATGGCACGAGTTTTTGAGTCTTTTCGATCTTCATGTGGCTTACCTTCCAGGCAAGTACAACACTGTCGCTGACGCTTTAAGCAGATGGGCATATCCTGCTTCCGAAGTGTGCCTGTCGACGAACATCCATGGGACTGAACAAGACCGTGGGTTAGTAATTGAGTGGGATGCTGAGGAAAGGCAGTTGATTAAGCGCCACTGTCTACAGTGTTCAGTCCGGCAGGGTCGATTGCCCTGCCATGATATCACAGTGGAGGGTCATCCCCCACATTCCCATGTCCAGTGCTCTGCAGTGCGTGTTGACACCCTCAGACTAGTTAAACCTGGGGAATCCACCCCCAAGTTCGTTAAACGACGAAATCCTGTGGTGCGGTTCAGATGTGTCCATCCATTGGGTCGAAAACCTGTGGCACCTGCCCAGGCGATCCCCAAGGACTCCCTGCTCACCAAGGATTGGTCCAAAGAATATGAATCCGATAATATGTTTCAAGAAATCTACGAACATTTGACTTCAAAGTCAGCATTTCAGGACGGAATTCATTCCGAATATTTTTTGGACAACGAAAAACTGTGGATGGATGGGAAACTGTGCGTGCCTGACAGATTGGCGTCCAGAGTTGTCAACTGGTGGCACAAGTGGGAGACTCCTCACTCCCATGGCGCCAAACTCTGGAAATCCATTAAACATCGTCTCTTTGGAGCTCGATTGCACACCCACTGCATGAAAGTGGCCTCATCATGTGCCCAATGTGCAGTGGCGGTGCCTGCTACGGCCAAGCCTAAGGGCTATCTGAGGCCGCATCCCGTACACGAGCGACTCTTCCACCAAGTCACCTCTGATTTCTTCTACCTCGGTGACCCGGAGGGAGAGGAATGCCATTGGACCAACAAAAAAATCAATGCTGTGTTATTAATTCAAGGTAGACACTCAGGGTACATTCATGTCTTGCCTTGCAACGTGAATGCCATGACTGGCAAGGCTGCCGCCAAATGGTGTGCGCAGACATGAATGTGGTGCTGGGATGTTCCCTCGGAGATTTTAACTGTTTCAGGCAGTGCATATATTTCTGAGTGGTGGAAAACCCTTTGTGCTCGGTTGGGAATCCATCATCTTCGATGTGAGGCGCACCAGCACAGGACATTGCCGGCCGAACGAGCAGGAAAAACCATAATTAATATGTTGCGAAAGGAACTCGCCAGTGGCAAGGATGTCGATTGGCTTGAGATCCTTTTCGCCCTGCTCCGCCGGTACCACAACACAGAGTTGTATCACGGGTACTCACCCAATCAGCTTGTTTTCAGTCGGAACAAGTGCTGGTGGAACCTCCCGTACGATCATCCACGGGAATGTAAGGATGCATCAGCATTTTTCGACGAGATTCAGGCTGGGGAAAAGGAGGCAAAGCGACTTGTTGAGAAATTTTAAGCAGATTGGTTGAGCATTGCCAACCAGGGCAGAAAAGAACCACAAGATCTCGAAAAAGGAGACCGTGTTTGGCTCCGCAAGAGTGAAACTACCCAGGAGGGAGACTCCAAACTTCTCCCCCTGTGGGAAGGTCCCTTTGAAATTGTTTCTCGAGTCAGGGAGAACAGTTTTAAGGTGCGTGTGGATGTGAATCGGGAGTTGGAGGTGAGCGGAGACAGGCTTAAGTCTGAGATTCCGAGTCCAAAGGGCAGGGTCAAACCCCTTTTCTGGACCTCCAAATGGCTTTCCGAACGCAGGATTGAAGGTGGTAATTACGAGGTAGAACGCCTTGTCGACCATTATAAGGATGATGAGGGTAACTGGCGGTTTCTTGTCAAGTACAAGGGTTTCCCTGAGTCTGAGAACACTTGGGAACCTCCCTCTTCCTTTGTACATGGTTATACCACAGGTTTCAGAAATTACCTGCGAGCTCATCCTGAGATTCCGGTCCTATTTACTGACTGTCTGAGCAAGCCAGACCGTGTAGTGGAAAAGGACGGAGCAAAGGCCGTCGTGGTGGACGGAGATCCAGCTCCTCCGCCACAGATTCCAGCACATTCTGCACGAAATCCGGCGCCACAAGGTGCCGTGCGACCGGAAGCACCACGCCCCCCTCCAGCACATGCACAGGAGGGCAATGAGGGGCGTCCGGTGCGTGAACGAAGACAACCAGACCGGTTCCGCGGTGGCGGCAAGCCTACAGCGTTGAGCCAGGTGGTTGTTCGTCCAGATTCCGAGACATTCTGAGCTCATTTTTGTACATTACTCACTCACATCCGTTTCATCAAATTCTGATCCAAATTTCAAATTCCTGGTACATCAGGCCCAATTACGTCCCCTTCGGGTTGACTGTGGGGCTACCCAGTACACCAGGTGTGTTGTATTTTTGAGACAAATTTTTGCGTATTTTTCAGGTTCAATTCTGAGGTGTTACTGGTGAACGGATGACTTTGGCCACATGAGTGAGAAAATCGGCCTACATTGGACTTGTGCGACTGAAGCCGTCACGTGTTGCCGGCGAAGGTGTACTAACTGTCCTGGCCCTTAAAAGTCCAGTTCGAGCCGGACAGGCGAAGATCTGAGCTGATTACTAGAAGTTGGAGATTTCATGTACCCGTCCGGTAACCGATGAGAGGTTTGAACTTCGTTCGCCAATTATCAGTATACAACTCGTCAGTCAAGTTGGGCAGTGCACTTGGTTCCCGGCCCGTGGTCGTAGGTTCAATGCCCGGAACGGTCGGTCGATAGATGTGCACTCGTAAGTCCGAAGCCGGCTGTTAAACTTTGACTGTGCGATACTGGCAAGGCCGGTGCTACTCTAGTTGGTTAATGCCTTCGTCAACGGACTCGGGTTGTTCGTTCGAACCCCAGTAGGGTCACTCTCCCACTTCGTCTCAGGCATGTCCATTGCGTGTGGCACGGACCCGCCCATCCACCGCCTGCATCCGGGGCTGCATCAGCGCCATGGGGCTGTCCCTTGGAGGCCGGTATAGGTGGTTTTACATATTTATTTGCGTCTCCGGACGGCAGAGTTCATTCAGATTTTATTTACATTTTACCGTCACGTACATGTACCGAGCGGTCAGCCTAAGACGGTTTTTGTACCGCCGAACACCGGATTGTACTAAGGGCCTTCGTCAGTAGAGTGGATAGGCATGCCGCCTCTTGAGCTAGGGGGTCGTAGGTTCGAACCCCTATAGATGCTCATTCCACCAATATCTCCGGCATGGCCTATTCAGCTCTTGAACACCCTCGCCTGAGTGGTTACGCCTGCGGTCCCAGGCATTGGCTGCGGTGGGAACGCAAGTGCCTCGTAAAAAGTCGCCGTGACTTCGTGGCGCGGTCGGGCCTCAGCTTTTTCTTATTTTCCCCTTCTTCCAAAGGGGACCGAACTGGCTCCTTCGAAGCTGCAGCTGCGTGCAACATCCGCTAGACCAGGAGCGGAGAGCACCTGTTTTGGAGTGTGATGAGTGAGGGAATCTTGATCATTCGCCCCTCATTCCTGCAGATTTTGCGTCGTGCCCCTTTGGTTAATTACTGGAGCGTAAGAACGCTACTGGTATGTCCGGTGTAGTGCTGTAATGTGTGGGAATGTCAGCGCCAGGCTTCCACAAGGACAGACTAGGGGTAATCTGAACTGTGGAACTGGAATTCCTGACTTTCTACCACCAGCAGATGATGTAATGTAGATAAATCTCAGGTTGCGCAGCCGCTTACTCCCTACAGGAACCCCCTGTAGTCTGGTAGTGTTCCGAACACAACCAGAAACTTAGTTTTGAGCTTCATTCTGCTGCCGGTAGGCTTCATTCCAGCTTCATCTGTGGAGATTCCTCCAATTTTGTCTTGATTTGAGAGCATCCTACTGACTTGTTTCTACCATCTCGCTAAACCGCGACGTCAGTTCTCTTAAGGAACTTTATATATGGCTTCTACGGACTTCAGGCAGACACTTCTGGAGTCTGGTGGCACAGGCGAAAACTGTTTCGTCACAAAAGTGAGCCTCATTTGCGAATTCAGGTTCTAGATCAGCAGAATTGTTCAGATTGTGGTCTGAAAGCAAGAGATTGACCTGCTTATCCTTCGAAAACACCACCGCCACTGTAAATACGGTTATATACGGTGTGTTGCAGCTCATGGCCCACGGGCTATCGCCTTCCGTGAACCTCCGGCGGAGTCTGTCATGATTTAGCTGCAGGATTCAAGGTCAGCATGTCCATCATCATGAATGATTCATCCTGCCAACATTTTCTTAGAATCTGTTAGATGCTCGCTTTGTGAGATAAAAACTCGCCTACCCAAGGTGAACTGACTTTTGTTTACTGCTGTGGTGCTCGTTTGCCCACTCTCCGTTTACTCATTATTGCTGATTTCAGCTGATTCCAGCCTTAATCTTGTACATTCCTGCATTCCAGGACATTGTGGTGTCAGTTTGTTGGATTTCTGTAGGATCTAGTGACGGCTTCCTCCAATTGCCCTGCCGCAGACCTAGGCAGGACACTTTGTAGTGAATGAGTAAGAAAAAGTCACTGCCATGTCTTTCTTGGAGGGCTTGATCCAGGCTGAGCCCCCCTTAAAACCCTTTTGTTGATGCTAAGACAAACTTAAGTGTTTTTATCTCTCTTTTGTTGCCTAAAGTACACTTCCTCAAAGTAACTAGGGTTGTGACCCTAGCCCCCCCATGAAGTTCACCCCTACCACTCAACTGAGCGGAGGTACCTTCCTTCATGGAGGACATACCAAAAAAAAACAGGCATTTCATGCTTGTTGGCCTTGGAGGTTAAGCCTAGTGGTCTCCCACCCCAAGACCCCTATACTCAATTGTTTCTACCACTTATTGTGGTCCTACTTTGTAACTGTTTCTGAATTCAGTTGCTTGGCCAAGTCATTTTCTGTGTGGTCCTGACATCTATGCCCCACATTCCTAACCAGCACCATTACACCCAAAAGAGTGCACATGAAGTGCCTAATGCTATCTCTGAGGCAAGAGTCAGACCAATTTTCATATAAAATGTTTTGTATTGTCCATTTGTGATTGAATATATGTGTATATACCTGCTTTGTCTATCTGCAGCCCTTCTGTGTTACACTGGATTCCAAAACCAATCATTGATTCGATCCACATCCTCTTATTGCTCTACTTGCTGCTTTGGTTTGGGTCTTCAATTACAAAACCTGCAGGACATCATCAAAATATCTAGGGCAGAAAGCAAGGACATCTTTCCGGTAGCAGAGACAGTCCCTTGTGACCTTTTGAACCGACCCTGAGAAGAAGTGCAGCACAAAAGCTCAACAACAAGTTCACCATGTCCACGCCAAGTGTCAGGACCTGGCCCATCCGAACTGTCCAAGTACAAATGGGCAGCATGGCCCACCCAATGAGTGAACCACCTTACCGAGCTCCACATCATCTCAGTGGCGCATCTGGGTCCCAAGGAGATCCAGAACGCAGAAGGGCGGAATAGAATAAAGGCCTTACCACCGAGGCCTTAGCAGCACACAGTGGAGACAGCTTCAGTCACCTCCACAGACGTGTGGCTGCTTCAGTATCAAGATCCAATTGCCCAGCTTCATCCTCAACTGCCATTGAAGGACCTGAGGAGTATGAGGAGCTGAGGAAGAAGATGGATGAGTACATCATGCATGAGGAGTACTACAAATCCATCCGTGGGGAAGATGGAGAGGAGCCATTGGCTGTACATGGATCCAGACCACGTACAGACCTAGGGTCCTACGCACACTCTGGTCCTCCGTCCACTGCATCCCTGCCAAGACGACTAAGACCTGAGTATCCAAGACCATGTTGTCCAACCCTGAGGGCTCCCGAAGTGGGCCCTACTCGAGTCGAAGAACACCATCATCCAAGGCCAACCTACGGTGCCCTGGATCATACGGCCGAGCTGTTGGCCAAACTCCTTTCCGGATCAGAAGATCCAGATGTGACGGCCTTATCGGAGGCCATTAAGGCTAAACTGGGTATTGCAGAACCCTTACCCAAGCCAGAGTTGCCCTCTCTCTCTCCAGGACTGAGTACCCTGGCCGAGGATCTCAAGAGATCAAGGGTCTCAAGGCTGTTGCCTAAGGTCACCTGCCCCAGCCCCTTTCACCCCCGTGCCAGGACTGTGCCTATGGCTGATCTACAGGACATGCCTGTCACAGAGAGTGAGAGAAGAGGGCTGTCAGCCCTGGCCCCTCTTGCCGGCGTGTCGCCTTCAGGCCTAACTCCGGGGGGTGGGAAGACGGGCAGACCAATTGCCCAGGCGAACATCCAGCTGGAACTGCCGGAGTTCGACCCCAAAAATCTGCCCGAATGGGCAGAAGAATTTGCAGAGTTCCTTTTGTTGACTGGCCAATCCCATGTGGATGTGGCCACCAAATGTTCACTGCTAAAACGCTCATGCAAAAAGAAGTTTTTGCAAAAAACAGGTTAAACAGATTGTGAAAACCTGTTCTACCTGGGCAGAGGTACTCCTGAGGTTGGAGAAAACATTCCCAGTCTATGAGACTGACCTCAGCGTACGCACACAGATTGAGGAGCTACCTATGCTCCCTGAGTTTCCATCCGCTGCGCGAATTTCTGAGTATGTGTGCGACTTGGAGTACTTGTTTTCGAGGATGAATGTGGGCTCCTACGGAGCCACTGAGCCCCACCTGTGGCTCATGAGTAAGATCCCCCAGCGTACGTGGGATGATTGCCGCTCCACCTCTGAGAGGAAGAGCAAGACCCACTCGTACGATGAACTGGTGGATCTCTTGATTGAGCTAGCTCTTGAGAGAGAGAATGACTCCCACATGGAGAAATTCCTCAAGAAGCATTTGGGACGAGGTGGTACCCCTACCCCCGAACGTGGCGAAGGGAAGGGGCATAAAAATCCCACTAACACCAACCAGGGAGGTGGTAAAGGGAGGGGCAACCTACGTGCCATGAACGAGGTTCAACCTGATGCAGGCACACCCCCCCTGTTTTACTGCCGACCTGTCAATGACAAGGGGGGACCTTGTCATGCCTCTGACTGCGATCTCCGCAGTGGCTGTATGCTGCAGATGAAACGTCAGCAGCACACCAAAGATGGGAAACAGGTGACCCATCAGGACCATTTCAGGTGTACTATCACCTGTGGTTACTGTGGCAAACGTCGTCACTACGAGGACGAATGCCACATCAAGAAACGCGAGAGTGACAAACTCAAGCGTCAGGAGGCGGAGCGCCAGAAGACCCAGACGCCCGCCAGAAATCCCCCGAACGGGGATAAAGGTGGTAAAGGAGGTGGCAAAGGGGGTGGCAAAACTGGACCCCCTAACCCCCAGAGGCGCTCATCAGCGCCCGTTGCTACACCCACTCCTGCTGCTACACCCGCTCCCGCAGTTGACCCCAAGAAACGCCCCCAAGGGGATAACGCTACCCCTGAGGGGAATAATTCTAAGAAGAGGCGCTTGGCCTGGATGGCCAAGTCCCTCATGGCTGCAGGGGTGGATGTGAAATTCCCTGATGAGGAATAGGGGGGCGGCTCCGAAGAGGAGGACTTGGTTTTCTGGATCCTTGTGAAAATCGGGGATCAGGTTTTTCGAGCGGTGCTTGATACCGGTGCAACACTTTCCATAGTGGCCCGGCGCCTGCTTAAGACTTTCAGGAAAACTAAAACCGTGGCCATAAGAGTAGGGGATGGGCGTACCATCCATTCCTTGGGGGGGGTCCATGTGACCATATGTCTGGGCGACGAAACCGTGACCCAACACTGCAGAGTGTTGGACACTGACGCCTTTGACATCGTCATTGGCACCGACTTTCTAAGAAGAAACCCCCAGGTTAAAATGCTGTCCCTACAGCGTCCATACTCTTTGCACTGCCACTTTGGCAGTGGGCTATTCTCCGTTCCTTTGGAGCTGTCAGGACGAAAAGAGTCTGGGCTGCGCTACGCAGCCAAGACGAACTATCGTACTGAAAACTACCAACTGGCCCGTCACGCTCTTGAAAATGGACTGGCGGCCCTTCAGGTAAACCTGGATGAGATCCAGGTGGAATTGTTTGCGAGCCAACAACAGCACATCATGCAGTTGTACTGCTCGAAACAAATGAACAATGCTTTCCGTTTCTTCTGGAAAGCAATGGGCCTAGCGTATGCTAACCCTCCCTTCTCCCTGCTCGCGAAGGTTCTAACCAAAATCGCTTATGAGAGAGGAAGGGTTGTTATGTGCACCCCTGACTGGGGTTGCTCTGGTGAACATGCTTACTGGTGCCGTATGCTAGATCGAATGACCGTGGGAAGAGTGCAACTCCCCGACGGTCCCATCTATGTGCCTGAGGACTCAGACACAGCTATGCAGGCCCCTGAGTGGGCCAGTTTCCTGTCCATCGTCGATGGATCTCTCAATCTTGTACCCCTGTGTGACCTAGACCAGGTGCTACTAAAAGAGGTCATGGCCGAAAATCGTGGCCTGACCCTTTATGATCTCAAAAATCGATCTTCTGAGCACCTATCTGCCACACTTACAGGGTGTGAGTCTCCTGATGACTATCTGGAACCTGCAGCTGTAAAAGAAGATGCTGACGACCAACTGTCTGAGATCGCCAGCACTATTCCCTCTGTTGATCCCAGCTGTGTTGACCTAAAACATAGTGCTTTCCTAGCCCAGCTGTTGCTAGAGGAGGTAGATCTAGAGTCAACCTCTGAACCCGCTTCCCCTGTTGGGAAGCCAGTGCTACACATGCAGCCTGTGCACACAGGTGAACCCGTGGCCCGGAGTACTGATGCTCTGGCGCGGCCTGCTGCTAATAACATGCCATTGTCTGAGCATGACACTCAAGAACTCCGGCGGCTGTTGTACCTGAAGGCCGAAGGTATTGAGCGCCAGGAGCGGCTGCAATACCTCAGACAGACCTGGAAATACTCCATCTGGTCTGAGGAGGACGATGAGTCCTATACGCTGCCTGATCCTGAGATACCACGCACGGATCACCAGAAAAAACGCGCGCACACGCCCGATGCCCGAACCTGCACCCTCGCACTCGCTACCTACAGGACCCAGCATCATACGCCCGCCCCCGAGGCCCGGGACCCTCCGCCGTCTCCCACAGCCCTCTCCTCCGCCTCCGACTCCACAACCTCCACCACCACGACCACCTCATCCACCACCACCACCACGTCCTCATCCAGCACTCCACCCCCCAGGCCGCGGGGGACACCTCCCAAACGGGCCTCCAAACCCGCCCCCACCGCGAGCAGCCCCGCCGCCGCCAAAGCCCACGCCCCGGCGAAGCGCACGCCCACGACCCAGCCGAAGCCCAAGACCGCCGCCAAACGGCGACCCGCAGCCAAGCCCAAACCCAAGCCCAAGCCCGGCGCCACGACGGCAGCGCGAGCCCGGCCCCCCGAGGATGTCCTCTACGACATCCGGCCCCAGCCGTCCCAGGCCCGAAGGCAGCAGCGCCCAGCGCGGCGCCCCCCCACCGTCACCGACGGCACCGCCACCACCTTCATGGCGGAGCGCGCCGCGGCCGAAGCGCGACGCGCCTCGTCCCACCACCTCCCAAAGCCCGCACCCCAGGCCCACGGACCGCTCCAGGGTCCACCAGCAGCGCCCCCGCCCCCCTACCGGCCCCCGATGACAGCCCACATGCAACGCATGCCCCACTACCGCCGCCGCCGCGAATCCCCGCCCAACCCCGAGGCGGAGACCGTACGCGCACACCCGCGGGTCCACATCCGCGTGCACCCCCACTCCCCACGCACCCCCACGGAACAGGACTACGAGGAATCCCCCAGGCCCGCCACCGCCGCCGGTCCCCACGACCCCGTCACACCCACCCACGCCCACTCCTCCGCCCAAGACCGCAGGCCCGCCCAGGAACAGTGGTGGCAGCGCTGGACCCACACGCAGCTCTGGGAGCTGCGGAAGTGGGCCCGGGGAGAGCCCTCCCTCGAGGGCCTGGTCCATCGGCCCCGCAAGGGGTCGGTGGAGAACTGCCGCCTCCGGCCGGCGGGGGGGTGGATGCCGCAGGCCGCATGGGAAGCCATGCTGGCCGATGCGCTCCACCCCCTGGGAGTCCACCCCCGCAACCTCCCCGCGCCCCAGGACCAGCCGTATGTCCTCAGGCGCCTGCGGGAGACCCTCCAGGAAACGCGGCGAGACGGCATCCGCCTGTGGGACGTCACCCAAAGCCCAGCTCCGCACGCACACACCCCCTCACCACCCCACAAGCGTCGGCGCACCGACACCGGCGACACCCACAGCACCCCAGGAGCCCTGCGCGCCACACAACACGACGCGCCCGACCCCCCGGCCAGCGGCGCCGCCATCTAACCCCGTTACCCAGCACACCAACACCACGGGGCGCCAAGCCAGGCCCCGCCCAGAAGTCACCAAACGAACCGGACGCCGAAGGAAGCCAGCGCACACGACAACGAGCACCACTACGCCCAAAGGCGCCGAACCCAGGCCCGATACCGTGGGCTCCTCTCCAACCTCAGCACGACACACACGTCACTGACGTCACTCCTCCGCCGTGCCCCCTCCCACGCCACCGCCCCGCCCCCCCCCCCCCCCCTCCCGCCGCACGTCCCCACGCCGCCCAGCACCCAGCCCCACACACTGCGCCACAGCATCGCCCACTTGGCACCTCACAGTAGACCGCCGTCCTGTGGTCCCGCTCCCCCCAGCACCGCTCCCGGGGCCGCACCCGGCCCACGTCGTGTTCGCCCCCACGTCGCGGGCCGCGGACATCCTCCCGCTCCTCGCCGCCACCCCTCCCGGGCATCGCATACTGCTTGCCGCCAACCCCTCCGTCCTCAGTGAGGTCCTCATCGGGCACGCCGACGCCCTGCACGTGCGCCCGCTGCTGCCCAACCTGCACGCTGCGTACGCCCCCGGCACGCCCGTCGACCCCTCCGTGTGGGACTCCCAGTGAGGCCACCGGCCACCGGCTGGCCCGCACGCACCACCCCGCACTCGCCTCGGGCGCACGACCCCGTGGACGCCGCTACCCACACGCCCGGCCCCGCGCCACCGCCAAACCGATCCAGAACTCAAGCACAAATCAAACCCGAGCCACACCCCGAAACCGCTAACCCTTGACTCCTAACCAAACCCGCCGAGGGAACAACGTAACCACAGCCCACACCCACAGCCCACACAGCCGCCTAACCAGCCAGGTCCAGAAGCAAAGAGACACCTCACCAAACCCACCCTGACCCAAGCCTAACCGAGCCGAAGCCCCAACACAAATCAAACCCGAGCCACACCCCGAAACCGTCAACCCTTGACTCCAAACCAGGCCCGCAGAGGGAAATACGTGGACACAGCCCACAGCCACAGCCCACACAGCCGCCTAACCACCAGCACCAGAAGCAAAGAGACACCTAACCAAACCCACCCTGACCCATACCCGTGTACATCAGGACACGCGAGCCGCACCCCTGGGGCGCGACCGCCACCACAGCACCGACGACACACGCCAGAGGACACAACGCTATAGCACCGCCGCACCAGCTGCCCGTGCCTGTGCCTGCAGTGTACGCGCGCCCCTGTTTACCACTTTCTTGTTTTTTCTTTTTCTTTTTTCCAAAAAAAAAAAAAAACAGGGAAAAAAAAAACAAGAAAAAAAAAACGAAAATCAGGGGGGGAGGAAGAGGGACACAACCACCCAGGGCACACGCGCACCGCACACAGCACGCAGACCGGTGAACAGGAGCCCAGTGGCCCAGGACACCGCACCTGCAACACAACGCACCGAGTGAGCACACCGGTGAACAGGAGCCAGCTGGCCCAGGACACCGCAGACGCACCACAGCAAACCGCGCGGGCACACCGGTGAACAGGAGCCCAACGGCCCAGGACACTGCACACACGTAGGGAGGCCGAGGGACAGAAAACAACCAATACCCCATGGGTCGGACGCACTGGGACGACCCAGCCGACCCAACGGGCCAGTGGCAGGAGCGGTACTCCAAGGCCACTGGTCCGAGCCCGGCCAGGCTGCACCGGGGACCATGGCAAACGTCACCCGGAGCCATGGAAACAACCGGTGACAGGCGAGCCGGTACACAGTCCAGGAGGGGGTCACCTGCCAAGCAGAGTGGCCCCGCAACTCAAGCCACAAGTGTGAGGCGGTCGTACCGTAGACAAGCGGGAGCAATACCCCTTGTGGTGAGAGATACTCCACACTACTGGGCAGCCCCCCAGAGCTGCCGCCCAAAGGAGGGGGCATGTGGCCCTACCCATGGACACATGTGGGGACACCCTCCCACCTGGGACACATGGACCGGGTGGCCGCGACAATGCCTTCCCAAGCACATGCGGGAGCGGCTCAAGAGGCACCTGACATAGGGCAGTGGGAGGGACAGGACGTCCCCTTGGTAAGACCTTCTTCCTGCAATGTCAAAGGAGGCATCCCGAGCTCCCGAAGATACCTACCTACCTACCTACCTAAGACCGTGGCCATAAGAGTAGGGGATGGGCGTACCATCCATTCCTTGGGGGGGGTCCATGTGACCATATGTCTGGGCGACGAAACCGTGACCCAACACTGCAGAGTGTTGGACACTGACGCCTTTGACATCGTCATTGGCACCGACTTTCTAAGAAGAAACCCCCAGGTTAAAATGCTGTCCCTACAGCGTCCATACTCTTTGCACTGCGACTTTGGCAGTGGGCTATTCTCCGTTCCTTTGGAGCTGTCAGGACGAAAAGAGTCTGGGCTGCGCTACGCAGCCAAGACGAACTATCGTACTGAAAACTACCAACTGGCCCGTCACGCTCTTGAAAATGGACTGGCGGCCCTTCAGGTAAACCTGGATGAGATCCAGGTGGAATTGTTTGCGAGCCAACAACAGCACATCATGCAGTTGTACTGCTCGAAACAAATGAACAATGCTTTCCGTTTCTTCTGGAAAGCAATGGGCCTAGCGTATGCTAACCCTCCCTTCTCCCTGCTCGCGAAGGTTCTAACCAAAATCGCTTATGAGAGAGGAAGGGTTGTTATGTGCACCCCTGACTGGGGTTGCTCTGGTGAACATGCTTACTGGCGCCGTATGCTAGATCGAATGACCGTGGGAAGAGTGCAACTCCCCGACGGTCCCATCTATGTGCCTGAGGACTCAGACACAGCTATGCAGGCCCCTGAGTGGGCCAGTTTCCTGTCCATCGTCGATGGATCTCTCAATCTTGTACCCCTGTGTGACCTAGACCAGGTGCTACTAAAAGAGGTCATGGCCGAAAATCGTGGCCTGACCCTTTATGATCTCAAAAATCGATCTTCTGAGCACCTATCTGCCACACTTACAGGGTGTGAGTCTCCTGATGACTATCTGGAACCTGCAGCTGTAAAGGAAGATGCTGACGACCAACTGTCTGAGATCGCCAGCACTACTCCCTCTGTTGATCCCAGCTGTGTTGACCTAAAACATAGTGCTTTCCTAGCCCAGCTGTTGCTAGAGGAGGTAGATCTAGAGTCAACCTCTGAACCCGCTTCCCCTGTTGGGAAGCCAGTGCTACACATGCAGCCTGTGCACACAGGTGAACCCGTGGCCCGGAGTACTGATGCTCTGGCGCGGCCTGCTGCTAATAACATGCCATTGTCTGAGCATGACACTCAAGAACTCCGGCGGCTGTTGTACCTGAAGGCCGAAGGTATTGAGCGCCAAGAGCGGCTGCAATACCTCAGACAGACCTGGAAATACTCCATCTGGTCTGAGGAGGACGATGAGTCCTATACGCTGCCTGATCCTGAGATACCTCTAGTGTATTCTCTACACTATGGGCAGCAATGTCCCCCTGAGTGGGACGATGGTACTGTGCCTGCCAAAACTGCTGATCGGCATAAAAAGAAAGAACATGGAAAAAGCAACCTCCATGATGAGGAGGATTTCCTTCAGAAACTCGAGAGTCTTAACCTTGACCCCCGCCTGAAGAAACTGCTTATAACCTATGAGGAGGTGTTCGGCGCCTTGCCGCCTCCCCTTTCTTGTAAAAAACTGGTCCAGATGGACCTGAAATTGAAACCAGAATTTGAAAAGACGCGAGTGAGGCGTCGTCCCTATCCCGCTCCACAGGAACAGGTCGAAGAAATCGAGCGCCAGATCCAAGAATGCATTGATGCTGGCCTCGTTGAAGAGTATAAACACGGGGACTATCCCCATCACTGCAGTCCCTGTTTCCTTGTTGCTAAACCAGGGTCGACTGCCCTACGTCTTGTTGTAGACTATGGTGAGGTCAACAAGAAAACCCAGAACCACTCAGGGAGTATTCCTAACATGGAAAACACCTTGGAGCGTATTGCCAAATGCAGGTATAAGACCAAAATGGACAAACGCTCTGGTTTCTGGCAGGTTGACTTGACCACCGCAGCTCAGGAGCTGCTGGCTTTTATAACCCCTAAGGGTCGTGTCTTCAAGTGGAAGGTTATGCCTTTCGGGGTGGCAAATGCCCCAGCGCTCTTCCAGGAGCTTATGAACAAAATTTTGTACATACTGAGGCGCAGGCCTCTAGTACAAGAGTTGATTTCTCGGGGTGCAGAAATGGAGGCTCACATCAACGACGTGAGTTTAGGTACTAATACCAAAGAGGACCACGTCCTTCTCCTCCGTGAATTTTTCACTGTCTGTCAAGAAAACCATCTCCGAATCAAACTCCAAAAATGTGAGTTTATGAAGGAGGAGATGGAGTATTTGGGTTTCGACGTGGGGTATGGCTGGTGGAAACCAGCCGCGTCTAAGATGCAGCCCCTACAGGACATGCAGATTCGCGATGACCCTAAGAAGGGTCTACACGATGTGAGGAGTTTTGTGGGCGCCTGTAATTTCTATCGGCGTCACATCCACAATTTTACTTACTCCTCTGCACCCCTCACTGACCTGATCAAGAAAACTACTCCCTGGAGGTGGACCTCCAGAGAGGAAGAGTGTTTCCAGGATTTGAAGAAGAAGATTGCCTCCTCCAACTGCCTGTGAGTGCCCCGCCCTGAGGGCGAGATAGTCCTGATCACTGATGTCAGTGATGTAGGGGGGGGTGGTACGATCTACCAATGGCAGGAGCTTAACCCCGCTGAACTAACCCACTGCCATTATCGTACTACTGGACTGAACCGTGATGGTTCGTTGAAACATGACTATCCTACCAGTGAGTGGCGACTGGTGCCACTGGGACACTGGAATTGGAAATGGAACCAAGCGCGTTCCAACTACAGCACCTATGACCAGGAACTCCTGGCCGGTATGTTGGTGCTATCGTCACAATCCCGACTCCTGGGATCTAACCCTATTGTCTGGCTGTGTGACCAGGAGCCTGTGAAGTCTTTTCAGAAGGGCCCACCACCAGAAAAAGCAAAGCTAAAACGGTGGTGGACTTACCTGAGCCAGTTCAGGCTGACAGTGCATCATATCCCCGGGATTAAGAATGAACTGTCTGACTATATATCGTGCAACAACTTCGATGCGCTTATTGGTGAGAGCTCTGAGGCGCTCGCCAAAGAGGCTTTCCAGCGTATGGATGTCCAGCTTGACCTGTCCATGCGCACTGCTGGAATCCTGGAGGGTTGGAGTCTAACCGACTATCAGTCAGAGTATGAAGAAATTCTCCAAACCCTCAGCACTGGTCTCGAACCCCGTGTCATTGACGGGCACCAGTGGTATAAAAACAATCAGTACCTCTTCTACGAGGACCGAATTGTGGTGCCTGAGGCACGACTGGATGGGTGCCTACAGTGGTCCCATCTCAGTTCTGGTCACACTGGCGCTAATCGCTCAGTGGACTTCTTCCGTGAGTGTTTCTACTCTAGTCTAACCCTGACGGAACTGAGGTCGCGTATGCAGACCATTGTGGATGCTTGTGGCTGTCATGCCAGCAAGCAGAGCGACAGTAGGGATAGGGGCCTGATCTCCAGCTTACCCATACCCTATTGTGCTAACTCTCTTCTCTACGTGGATTACATCCACGGCCTACCACGCTTTGGCGGCTATGATAATTGCCTCGTGGTCACCTGTGGTCTATCTCGCTTCACCCGTGTGTTCCCTTGCAATAAGAAAATCACAGGTGAGCAGACTGTAAAAATGTTGGTCGAACAATGGTTCGAACCCTATGGAGCACCTAAGCAGGTGCACTCTGATGAAGATGTACGCATCCGCAGTGACACTGGGTGGTACAAACGAGTGCTAAATGCCCTCAACGTGGAGGTAACCACAGGTGTGCCCTATACTCACACGTCTAACCCTCTCTGTGAGAGACAGAACCGTGTGGTGGAGCAAAACTTAAGAACCCTGATGAAACAGGAGCGCACCAAGGACTGGGTACGCCTAGTGCCCTGGGCAGTGCTGTCCATGAACTCACAGCGGAGCTCTTCTACGGGTTTCACCCCCCACGAACTGTTCCATGGAGGACGACCTGCTTGGTTCTTCAAAACCCCCTTTCCTGAGGACTTCAAGAGCCCTGTGGGAGATTGGCTGGAACACAAGCAGTCTCTGGCTAACCAGGCTGGTACTAACCTGAGGCACATTCGTGACCGTGAACAGAGCCGACGGAACCGCCTACGGCGACCTGCCAGCTTCAAGGTTGGTGACCTTGTTTTGGTACACCATTCACGCCTACCCTCCTGGCCACGTAACTGCCTACAGGACCCTTACTTTGGACCCTATCGTATCATCAGGATAGATGGATCCAGGATCCATGTCAGGTGCAGTCCACGTCTAGGTGGTGAACTGCTGTGTGCACCTAAGCAGTTGAGGCACTATCACTCCCCTGACGACTTGTCTTGGGATGAGTGGCGCCTCAGCGACAGTGAGGTCGAGCGTATAGACCTAGAGAACGCTGCCAGTCCAGAGGAGGCAGACGAACTCGAAGAGATGACTGCCGATGAGATGGCAGTCGATGGTTACTACGTGGTTGCAGGTATTGCTCGCCACGAGTATAAACAGGGATGGAAATTTCTAACCCTGTGGGATGGCTATGGGTTATCTGACGCGACCTGGGAACCTATGTCAGCCTTCATACAACCAGATGGGAGTATCAACCCCATCTTCCGCACTTACCTCGTTGAGAACAACGAGGGGCAGCTCCTGACCCGTGCTGAGACTATGTCCCAGCGTAAGAAGCGAAACTAATCACCCTGTGTCAGTCTACTGACAGGTGCAGTGAGCACTCTTCTGCAGACGTGCCTGTGTATGGGTGTAAGAGCAGTTGTCACAGTTGCCCCGCATTGCATCGCAGGACAGGACCGTTAGCCCCCCGTGACAACCACTCCCTGGCCGAAGGCCATTGGTTTTTTTCACAGACTACTGCTTACTGAGCACTGCACTGACCCTGTCTGTGCCCTGCAGACCCATGCCTATGGTTTCCAGCGTGAGCCAGGTGGCCGCTTATCAAGATTGCAGCCACCCAGCGAGTGTGTGCCTTGTTGACCATGTGTTGCATGGGTACTGCCCTAATGTAATGACCTTGGTGAGCCAACGAAGAACGGTGGCTTACTACACCAGGGGGGAATGACAAGCAAGGTGTTATGAGGCAAGGTGTGTCTTCCCTCCTTGGGGACAAGCGAGCCCACAGTTAGGACCCCTGACTGGTCCAGACCCATGGGGTTCTACCCTTCCTTACAGGGTTTACCATACCCCTAAGTGTGCTACGTATGTCTGTATGTGTCTCACTTCTCTCCCCAGCGTGGCTCCCGGAGACCGGGCTTCGCTGACGTCGGACCGAAGGTCCTAATCAGGTACTATTACCACTCCTATGGCGCCCAATTTCTGTGCTGGCGCCTATCCTTGGGGTAAGACGGCAAAAGCCCTACCTACTAAGAGGGGAGGGGTGGCCAAGTGTGCTAAGGGCATACAAAACGCCCATTTTTGCTACAGGCCAAAGGCTAACGCACTCCCCTGCCCACGAGGAAAAGCACGCGGGACAAGAGACACCACTACACTACACTCGCTAACGCCAGCACCGGCCTTCGAAGGCAGGGTGAGCAGTCATCACTTGCACTCACCTCCTGCCAGGCCTGCTGACCCTAACCCCTACACACGCTACTGGGTGCTGCTGTCGAAGTTCACTCAGGCCCTAATGGCCCTCCTGTGAAGAAGACAAGAGAACACAGCGCTCCTAAGCAGCTGTGGCCTAACAGGGGACGCCACAACGCGTTTCCCCTGCTAGGGCTTGGAGGGAAGGGGTGCTCTCGTTGCGTGCACAGCGCAGATGTCGTTGAGGTCGAACTGCCCTCGCCAGTACTGGCTGAGGCACAGTGATTTGATTTGTGATCAGCGCCCCTGTTTTGCTGGGGCAGAAAAATGGATAGCCGCCGAAGGCAGCTGCTGCGTGCACCAATCACCCTTAACCTCTCCCACCTGTACAACAGAGGCAAATGAAGGGGTGTTTGCGACGGAGGAACCAAGCCACACTCCAGGTATTATACCCTTCTCAGTGTGACCTATAATACACTGTTTGCAAACACGCTGATGGATCAGCTCCCCTGTCAAGCAAGCAAGCTTTAAGAGACTCCTCAGGTTCTCTTAAAGAACGTACCGAGGAGCCTCTGGGTAACCTAAACAAGGTTTACCGTGCGCAATTCGCGTGGCCTACCCTTTAATGCATCATGTGCACGCAGGGAAGGGAGGCTGAACCACTGACTCAACCAGGAGGTGAGCTCCTCCTGGGCTAACCTACCTTACTCACCATGCATCGTGTGAATGCCGAATTGAAACGAACACAAAACAAGCCTAAGCGTTTTAAGCAACCCTACTTTAACGCCACAGCCGCACACGAACAAACGCTTTCTTTACTTACCTGTGAAGAAGAAAACAAGGGTGAATTTGGAGTACAGGTAAAGCGTCACAGCGTGTGGATGCCTCGATTAGGCACATGCATCGCGAGCACAGCGCATATTCTAACCCTACGTGCGCGCTGCGCGCTCCATTCGCATCACATACCTTTCTTTCCTGTTTTTACCTGTGCAGAGCACGAAAGAAGAACACCCGACCCCCCAACGAGCACAGCGTTGACAACCCTAACGCTTTGACGAAACAACCAACACGAACGCAATGCGTGAGTGTGAGGTGACACTGACATACCTGAGAGATGGGTTGTTGACATGCTCTGTGGTGTGGGCTGAATTTGAATACTTGACTCTGAAGTTTATAAAAATTTTGATGCAACTGTGCAAAAATTTCCTTTAAAACTTTGAAAACTACGGCTCATACCTTCTTTTCCAAAAGCCGTTTACGCTTGCGCAACCCTTTTCTTGGAGTCCGCTTCCTTTGCGCTTGTCTGCGACTTTGAGTTATGTGTAAAAATGACTATTTCCCGCGTGGTTTCGTCGATTTTTAACGATTTCACTTGCTAAATCGCAACCCCTTCCGCTAAACCGCAGAAATCACTCCCTGCTGGTTACATTTTCTATTTTTTCCAGCTCCTGGGGGTTTGTGTCCTCCATTGGGAGTATTGCTCCGCCCTGGCCCTTGGTCAGGACGTATACTAAAACGCTGTTTATACAGCGGTCGCCGTCCGCATTAGAGCGTTCGACTGTACCCTAGTGGTCAAGCATATGTGCTCTAGGGAGGGAGTCCTGTGTTCAATTCCCACTACCCCCACACTTTTTCCAAAAGTTTTCGTCGCACGCCGGCGACTTTTGAGGAATGCCCCATCGAAGGGACATCATTCACGGTACATTACACTGTTTTTCAAGGGTACCTACAGTGTGATAGGCTTCTATGAAGTGATGAGGATGTTTTTGGTAGGTTTAATCCATTTTCTGAGGTAATTTTTGGAATATTTGAGCCTTTTTCCTTGGTCCTACTAGCTTGATCAACTAGTACTCCAGGGGGGAGTAAGAAAAAGTCACTGCCATGTCTTTCTTGGAGGGCTTGATCCAGGCTGAGCCCCCCTTAAAACCCTTTTGTTGATGCTAAGACAAACTTAAGTGTTTTTATCTCTCTTTTGTTGCCTAAAGTACACCTCCTCAAAGTAACTAGGGTTGTGACCCTAGCCCCCCCATGAAGTTCACCCCTACCACTCAACTGAGCGGAGGTACCTTCCTTCATGGAGGACATACCAAAAAAAAACAGGCATTTCATGCTTGTTGGCCTTGGAGGTTAAGCCTAGTGGTCTCCCACCCCAAGACCCCTATACTCAATTGTTTCTACCACTTATTGTGGTCCTACTTTGTAACTGTTTCTGAATTCAGTTGCTTGGCCAAGTCATTTTCTGTGTGGTCCTGACATCTATGCCCCACATTCCTAACCAGCACCATTACACCCAAAAGAGTGCACATGAAGTGCCTAATGCTATCTCTGAGGCAAGAGTCAGACCAATTTTCATATAAAATCTTTTGTATTGTCCATTTGTGATTGAATATATGTGTATATACCTGCTTTGTCTATCTGCAGCCCTTCTGTGTTACACTGGATTCCAAAACCAATCATTGATTCGATCCACATCCTCTTATTGCTCTACTTGCTGCTTTGGTTTGGGTTTTCAACTACAAAACCTGCAGGACATCATCAAAATATCTAGGGCATAAAGCAAGGACATCTTTCTGAATGTATACTATCTCCGTTAACGATTGCCCTCTGCATGTATTTTGACTCCTTAATCCAAGCCCAATTCAGTGTCAATTGTCTTAATCCCTGCCGATTCTGTATGCATTTTGGCCATCTTGAGCACATGCTGTCGGTTCGACAAGAGAAAAGCGGGAATAACACGATGTAGAGTACGTGGAGGACACCGTAGCGTGCCCGCGAGAGCAACAAACGCTCAGAACAGGTCATTTGTCTTGAATCCCCCTGCATTTCTTGTGTAATTTTGCCTGATTTTGCTGAATTGCTCCTCATTCTCGACCAGGACACGGTTTGATATCCTTTCGAGGTACGTTTACGTGTCTTTTGACCTGATTTTGTTTCCTTTGGTTGTTTTCCATGTCTCATTCCTGTACATTCTGGTGTCATTTACCCTGATTCAGTCTCAATCCATTCGATTGTGAGCAGATCTGGACAGATTTTGCTGCTAAGAGGCGCGTTTTTCGGCTTTTCGCCACACTCACGCCTTTGTTGACCCGGTAACACACCCCAGTGTGTTCGTGGAGGGGGAGTGTAAGTGCGGCTACCCTCCATCCGCGCAGATCTGAGGTCAATTCAGGTCAATGCACCCCCATTCAGTCAGATTCAGCTCATTTCCGGACATTTACATATGGGAGCCTTCCCAAATTTTTACCCAAACAGTTCCTGTATATTATGGACACGCCGGATTCAATTCTGGTGTCCGTTGCGGCTGAGATGGTCGCGTTCCAATGATTTAGTTGAATCGCCGGCGCGCGTGCGCAAATCAAATCAGCCAAATATTTTTTCACAATCGGATTTTTTGTAAATTATACAGGAAGAATATTCCGGAATTATATGTATCATATTATCCGCCTACATTTTCTTGTAGACTGGGATTTTTTGCAAGTTCGTATCTTCATCTTCATTGTCTTCACCGTCGTGCTTGTACCTCATCGACCCCTCCGTACCGCCGGGACGCACAGAAGGAATACCTGCCCTCTGTTCCCTTTCCCCATGCCGGCCCTGAGCCCTCCGGCCAGGCTCCGCGGAGCTTTCTCAAAGGGAATAGCTTAGAGTGGGAGACCACTAGGCTTAACCTCCAAGGCCTAAAGCATGAAATGCCTATTTTATTTCGGTATATCCTCCATGAAGGAAGATACCTCCGCTCAGTTGAGTGGTAGGGGTGAACTTCATGGGGGGCTAGGGTTATAACCCTAGTTACTTTGAGAAAGTGTACTAAAAGCTTCAAAAGAGTGATAAAAATACTTAAGTTAGTCTTAGCATCAACAAAAGGGTCTTAAGGGGGGCTTGGCCTGGATCAAGCCCTCGGAGAAAGACATGGCAGTGACTTTTTCTTACTCGGGCTGGTGCACCGGAGTGCTCAAGAACATGGGCGTCAAGGTCGACTTCGAGACACCAAACTATAAGAAGAAGAACACACACTGTGAGAGGCAAATTAAAGCATTCAAGACGATTACAAGGATACTACTCGTCGAAGAAAGCAGCCGAAATTGGATTAGCTGGTGCCGGTAGCCGTGTACATGATGAATAACCAGATCTCAAGTCGGACGGGATACTCTCCCACCAAACCGTTTTTGGGACGTCCGGGGTTCTTTTACGAGTTTCCTACCGGAGACGATTGCAACACAAAAGTGAAAGATTGGCTGGAAGATCAAAGAGCCATGGCTGAGAAAGCACAAGAGCTGCTGACTAAGGTTCGTAATCGAGAACACTGTCGACAAAACAGAGGGAAATCCAACGCTGAGTACAAAGAAGGAGACCTGGTCCTGGTACATCACACGCGCTTTCCAGGGTGGCCACAAAACGACCTTGATCTTCCCTACTTTGGACCTTACCTAGTGACGGAGGTTGGGCCCAGTACTGTTAAGGTCAAGGCGAGCCTGAGCATGGGAGGATTCGTAGAAGTTGGGTACAACCAACTAAGAAGGTACACAGCTGTGGAGGATGACGACCTGGAAGCATGGGAAGAACTGGCAATCGAAGTGGAAACGTCGAAGATGGCGGCTGACGAGGACGAGGACAAAGGAGCCGTGCAAGAAGAAGACGGAGTGCAGCAACTTCGTGAAATGGACGACGAAGAAATGAAAAAAAGGGATTGTTATACTGTGGAGTCGATCGTGTAGCACAAGTAGAAACACCGGTGGCGATTTCTCACAAGATGGGCCGAATATGAAGTCAGTGACAGCGCGTGGGAACCCATAAGCGCTTTTGTGTTGGACAATGGTAATCTGACATACCAGTTTTTCCACTACTGCCGGCTGCACGATCTCACCGGAATCCTGGAAACAGCAAGGAAGATGGCGCAAAGCAAGTTGGAACGAGCTCAACGCCGAGAAATGAAACAAAGAGAAGCACGGAAACAAATGGAGAGAGACGATGATCAGGAACAAGAGGCAGTACCACGAAGGAGCAGAAAATTGCGAATAAACTGACCTCCTTGGGACTGAAGGAACACCCACGTCAAGTATTGATGCTGGAAGAAGGCGTGGTACGCCACGATGAAGATTGAGTGCAGGATGTTGCAAACCGCGGCAGTGGCCGCGCGCTGCTGCTCATGATCGAGACCCAGTGAATCGACCTCCACGACTACCTCCATGTCCTCGACCTCCAAGAGGAGTTCTTCCTGGGGAAGAGCGAGGGGGCCATGGCGAGGAGGGATTACCCACTCCTCGGGCACAGCAGCACTGGGGGCCTGGGGCTCCCAGGTCCACACCCAGTGGATCCCGGCAGGGGTGAGCCGGGGGGCGCGCCGCATGGAGCGACGACAGTCGCCCAGCAGTGCACCGGATCCTGTCCCAAACCACACAGCGGGCCCAGCGGCAGCCTGAGGAGGCTGAAGGACCGAGACCCCGTGGAGTGGGATCCACACCGCCGACGTCCACGCCAATGGGCGTCCGCGCTCATAGGTTGTGCGAAGGTGCGACGGTTGACTATGAGTCGAGTTGAGGGGCAGGCGGGGGCTGGAGCTGGAGCTGGGACTTGTGCAGGTGCAAGGGCTGCTGCAGGCGCGGTCGCTAAAGGGGATGAATAACGACGAGGAACACTCTTCTTCTTCACCATAGTGCTGACAGAAAAGAGAACAAAAGGTTTTGCGAGCCAAAAGAAGGGTTTGACAAGTTTGGTGCAAGTTTGGTCTCACCAGAATATCCGAGGCGCGCACGTGCGCGTTGACTGCAAGCCAGGGGGGAAAGAAAGAGAAAAAAATATGGAGACTGACACGATAACTCTGCTGTGTGTTGACTGTCTAACCACTGACTGTGAGCCTGAAAGAAACCTAGGAGAGCTAGGAGTAGTTGGAGTGTGACTGTCGACGTGCTGACTGAAAACACTGTTGCGCCTAAGTGTAGTAGATACTGAAAGGATAGTTGGTGCTGAGACCCTAAGGTTAGGGTTGTATGGCACTACCCCGCACTGCAGTTCGTACCCCAGCAAACCTGCGCATTCGTTTTCCTGCACAATCATTACAATCAGATGAATGCGAGTTCGTTGTGCTGTGGTCAAGATGAAGTAAGTTGAATCTATGGGTAAACCGAAAGAAGGACCTGAGCGTCAAGGGGGGACTACGAAGACTGAGGTGCCCTCCGAAAGATGCGAACGGCGTGAGGAACGTGACAAGTGTGTAGTGCTTCGCGTGCGTCGTCCCCAACTACAGCGCAAACTGGAGGATGAGCAAGGACTTTGGGAGTACGATGACACTGAATGAAGGAATATAATGAGATAATCAAGCTGATTGTGCAACAGAAGCTGATAAATGACAGCGTCAACGAGTCTGAAAGCACTTCGAGTACGACGCGTAGCTGTGGACCTCAAGCAGGACAGCGTCACACCTTGAAGAAGCCCAGAGCGACCTGATGGAGGGACTCGATTGCAGGAATGAGGAGTCGCTTACAACGACAAGATCGGCGCCAATCACGACTCCGCTGCATTCTACGAGCCACGACAACACGACGAAGTACGCCTGCGTGGTCTTCGACGAGGAGGGAGTGAAATGGACCCACAATCCAGCTCCACAGGTTAAAAAGGTTTTGACAGGTTGTGTAGATTGATGTCATTTTGCTGACATGCATGTCATGTGCTGATGCATGATGATCACAATTCTGATGATCATTTATACTAATTCTGTATCATGCAACCCTGTTTTTCTAAGGCTGTTGTGAGTCGCTTTTTACCAATGTTTTATAGTATCGAGCTGTGCGCCCCACTTGGCGTGGGTGCTTTTATGGGCTTTTGGCGCTATTCACCATTTTTGCTCTCGGTAGGAAATACCCATGGTGGTCACATGTGCACATCACAAATAACAAGCAAAGGGCAATAGAGAACACGAACAAGCAAGGCGTCGTAAAGTAAACGAAGTGAATAGTAAACAGCGAGTGTATATAAGTAAGTGGTCCGTGACATACTCCGTGTTGTACAGCCTCAGTGTTTATGAAATGAATGAGTGGAAGGTGCAGTGCTTTCTATAGGGTTGCTGGTTAGAGCCAAAATCTTAGTCTCATTCATACTTCTTGCACATTTTCTTAATTCTATTGCATGGTGGTTCACTTCAGTAAGTGTTACCCATGATAGCATGGTACCAATGGCCACCCATGGTGGTGCACATGCTCCACTTGGGCCTTACTATACAATATACATCATATTATGTGCATGCTTGTATGAGGTTATCATACCATATATTTCATATCTTTCTGTAACTTTGTATGTATGCTTTTCATTCAACCATTGTCACGGCACATTAGCTGAGACATAGCTCAAAATGTTGCATCATTTTTGTGATGGCGTCCTTTTGAAGCTATCATCTCCCACTGTAAAATTTTTAGCCGGCCTCTTCTTATGACATTTTTTGGGTTGATTTTGTCCTGCAATCAAGAAATCTTGCCCCCAACGTTTCCAACTTGGCCATGTTACTATTTAGACCATCACACCCATACGCGCGCGCACACACATGGACACAAACACAAACAATCACAAATAAACACAAACAAACGCAAACAAACAGACACACATACACACACATACACACAGATACACATAAATACACACACATACACACACATACACACACATACACACACAAAATAAATCACTTATTTTTTCGGTTTGTTTGCTTCGTGGCGTATTGAATTTTTGTCGAAAATGCCGTCTTTGTCTTTTTATGGCTATTGTCGAGCGCGCTTTCTACGATACCTTTCACCAATGGCACCCCTTGTAGGAGTGACCAGCGTACCTTACAAGGTACGGGCACTAATGTCCGTTGTCAAGCTGCCGCAAAACCGGAAAATGCGAAAGTGTGGGAAAGCTCATCCATTTTATCACATCGTCATGCACCAGTTATGTATGATCGAAATCCATGGATTAATGCACGTTTCCACTCTGATACAATCTATAGGTCCAAAAGTAGCCACATTCGATAATGCGAAGACAATTAACACAAATACCAAAATGCGGATAGAATGCACCCCCTTTTCAGGAAGAGACTGGGTCAATCAAATCTATTAAAGCAAGGTGAAAATATTTCGAATTACTTCGGCAATTATCCCCCAACACCAATGCTCCAAAAGGCTACCCTGTTGTCCATTTTCATGAGGCACATGCCCAAAAAGCACCTTCACCCCTACCACCCATGGGGCGGAGGTACCCTCACTGCGCAGCTTCGGCCCGACCAACCACTTGGGGCGAAACTATCTTCACTGCATTGCCATACTATACCATACCATACCATACCATACCATACCACACCATACCATACCATCGCCATTGCCAGACATCACTTCATCTTTAGCACTTTAGCTCGTAGCCTTTACTATATCATCACATTAATTGTAATACTTTACTATCATTCTACTGTACTCATATTGCTTTGCCTATACATCTTCTATGGGTATAGCTACTTTGTAGTACACTAGTGCCTTTGTGGTATACTTATATATATACTTACTGTGGTTACAAAGGGATTTACCGTAACAGCGCCCGATGCCGGTTGCATTATTGTTTTTTAAATTTACATTTACAGTATGCGGTCTTGAGCATTATTATTTATTTTACATTTACATTTACATTATACAGATGACGTGCTCGCACTCTGCCGACAGGGAGTACCCTAGCGGCCAGCGCGCTGGGTTACGACTTGGCAAACATGGGTTCGATTCCGGTACTTGCACGGGAAGAGGGGCTGTCATACTTTTTTTTTTCCCCATTTTCAGCAGCGATTGGCGCCCATTTTCAGCAGCGATCGGCGCAGCGGCCTGCAGGGATCGGAGCTATCGCCGAGCACAGTTCTGCGCAGCAACAGACTTCAATTTGCAAAATTCCTGTTTTGGACGTTTCTACTATTATTACATTGGGAATGGTATTTGTTGTTTCCGTTTTTTAAAGAATTTGACAATGATGAGTTTGGGTGCCTCCATGGTTTTTTTCATAATGAACATAAAGAGGGATGGAGGGTGATGGGGTAGAGGTAACGGATGATGAAAGGGACATTGTGTTGCCAGATCCTTTGGCCGAGTGCTTCACTCAGTCAGGGAGGTGCGTCAAGCGACCCAAGAGGGACTAGCGCGGTGACGATGCTTTAGTCATACTTGAGTTCAGTGTTGCTTTTGTTACTGCTTGTCTTATGTGCCTTCCAGAGGGTGAGAGGGAGTCCACATGGGGTGCCGAAGGCGCCGAAGCAAAAATTGAGAAAAACATCCAATTACATTATCCGAGATCCCCGTCCATTAAAAAATAACATTTTACATTATCCATTTTTCGGCCACATTATTGTTTTTTAACATTTACATTTTACATTTTCGTTTTTCGTCGACGTTATTATATTGTAAATCACTTTGTAACCACAGTACATTTCTAGTCGTCCTCAGCTCCAAGGCTTGTTTTCCGAAACTCCGCACAGTTCCCAAAATCCGGCCGGGTTTCCACAGTCCATCTACTTTTAATTTCTACTTTTACGCGGTGGTGGACCTGTTCGGCGTGCATTTCGCGCTTTTTAGATTGCGCAAGGTGACCGCACCACCGCACTTACGTACAAAGGGCTCGTTTGCGCTGGACGGTTTTCGTTCGGTTTGGTCCCAGTCATTTCGCACGCGCCTGTCCCACTGACGAGATTGGAAGAGTGGGTCGTCGTTTGGACAGCGCAGCACACATTGTCCACTTGAACAATCACAAAGGACCGATCTTGCAAAACATTTAGGGTAAGGGGAACACTTCGGGAATACGTGCACAAGGTTGACGTTGACGTGCATACAGATTCATGAGGCACATGCCCAAGAAGCAGCTTCACCCCTACCACCCACACATTCATGAGGCACATGCCCCAAAAAGCAGCTTCACCCCTACCACCCACAGATTCATGAGGCACATGCCCAAAAAGTAGCTTCACCCCTACCACCCACAGATTCATGAGGCACATGCCCAAAAAGCAGCTTCACCCCTACCACCGTTGCCAGCAGCAAGCAACTGCCTCCGTTCCTGTCCTGCGTCGGAGAACGACGACTTGAAGTGCTTCTTGATCTTGTACTTTGGGTACCTCATGGGTTTCTAAATTCTGGGAAAGTTTTGTTCTGGATGGGGCCGCCAAACCCCATGATGGCCTTGAGATGGTGGAGAGACCTCATTGAGATGGTGTGAACAAGAAAATGCAATGCTTTTGCACAGTAGAAACGAGAGGCTAAGGAACCGAAACTGCCTGAGTAACGGTGTGCAACTACCAATCATTATTTTGGAATCACGATACCAAGGCAGGGGCACTGTTGCGTGTAGCCCATACCACCAACATTCCCGAGTTTGGGAAATTTGTGTGAGGTAGAAAGAGGACGACACAATCCACTCTGAAACTGAAAATTCGAATAAGGAAGGTCCATAATGCCGAGGTACCCGTTCTGTTCAAGTAACGTTCGTCGTCTGCTTTGCGCACACGCACCCTCTTCCGTTCTCCGTTCTTCTCACAGGCTTCAAAAATAGATTCTTGGAGATTAGCTCTATAGCACTCCCTCGGGCTTTTTAAAGCATTGTACTCACCGCCACGCCAAAGAGGCAATTTGAATAACAATCGCGTCACACAAGACAAGAACGAGTTGGTTTTCTTCAAAAGCTTGCATCCTATTCACCGTGAAACCAAGGATTTGTTTGGACACCATCTGAGCTTCGAAAATGCTAAAACTGGATGAGAACACACCCTCACATCTTTTTACAAGCGCATTTTATCGTTAACTTTATTGCAGCAAAAAGAAACAGCTCCACTATGTACCGCCCCTCACTATACACCGTCCCTCATTATGTACTTAGCTTGGTTTCCTTGCGACTTTGACAAGCGCCTGTTTTGTCTCGTATGCCGTGCCAACGAGCTTCCTTGTGAACCACCAGTGGCCACCGCTAACCGCCGTTGACCAACGCACGAATGGCAAACGCGGGGGCCAATTGCAAACTTAGGAGTTTGGAGCCATGTGCACATCCTACCGCCGATTCTATCCCCCCGCTAACATGTTGCACATGGTGTCCTTGTCTAGTCTCAACATGATTATTCCCGTTCGTTGTTTCACTTGTGGCAAAATCATCGGCAACAAATACGAGCAATATCAACGGCTATGTCAGGATGACTATAATGATGGTCAAGCATTGGATGCACTAGGATTGAAGCGGTATTGTTGCCGGCGTATGGTTTTGACACATGTCGAGCTCATGGAGAAATTGTTGGCATATAATACGCCCGAGAGGTATGCCTCTTGGCAAAGGTACGACACGGGAGATCTTTGAATAGGTCCACACACAACACGGCAAGCGAACCGTTGCCAAGATCATGTGCCGGTCGTGGACGTCAAGGGATGCAACGGGAAGGTGACCGAAGGAATAGCATTGTGGATGCGAACCCCCCCCCCGCCCCAACTAAAGCAAACCCCTTTAGTGGGCGATGTTCGGATCCTGGTCGTTTTTCATTCTTCGGTGGCTTTGGGAAGGTTGAGCCGCGTTGGGGCAATAGTCTTGCGCAAGTTTGCCTTGTGGCGTGTCCTCTTGGGACCACAAAACACATAACTTTCGGCCGTTGATCCTAATGATTCTCGAAAGAAAGCTCCAACCAAGGCTTTGGTTGACCCTTGAATGAGCTGCGCTTTCCAATTTGTCGTGGTGGTGTGCATGTGCTTCGGCTCCAATTTTTCGTAGAATTTTTGAGCAACATGTGCGGGAACTTGGGCTCAAATCAACATTGCCGTAGCCCCCCCTCGACTTGTCTATTGTGTTTAGGAATGCCGTGGGAGGCGTGATGACAGGCGCGAGACAAACTTGATGGATATTTCAGCGATCAAGAACAATCATAGTAACCGAGTTCGGAGGACCGAAATTTGGGGTGTTGTTGACCTTTCAATTTGAGAGGCCAAGTGTCTGGCGTTGTTTGCCAACGAAGTGCAAGTGACGCTTCTTTGGATGTGTCTCTTCCATGCTTCTGTAACCACCTTTGTGTGCGGAGGGAACGCGAAAACAACAAGATGAGGGTGTGGGGATCGAGTGTATTTATTCAATTGTTGTACTATTCTACCCAGCAAGTGGGCTCAATGGGGGGATTTCATATATAATTTGCACCTCGTGCACAATCTTGGAGTGTGCCAGTCGAAACCGTTACCCCTAGAAAAAAATGAAATGTTGCGTAGGGCGTCGTTGCCATCACCGGTGTGGGGCCGCTCAAGAGGACAAGTGTTCTCATTCATGATTAAGGCCGATGGAATGGAGGTTGGTGGACGGTGACATTCAAATGTTCCTCCGCCGTTGCGTCATGTATTATCGAGCAAATGGCACTTGTGTATGTCCGAGGGTAAAATCACTATGTGCATGTGCCTACAATCCTGCGTACATGCATGTATCTTGAAGGAGTATTAGAGAAGTTTCGAGTTTGATCATGTCGTGCTAGTGCCATTTGTTCGCCATTTTAAGCCGGAAAGCGATTGAAGACCACTCGACGCACAAGACGGATACAATTTGAGCCATCTGAAACACAATCACATGCACGTGTTATCTCATGCTTTGAAGTGCCAAGCGTTGTTTATTGCTCTATTTTGTCGCACCAATGCACATTGCCAAGCCTACCCAACATCGTGTAACGGGAAATCATCTTCTTTGCCACTCAAGAGGCGGTTGCTTGTTGTTCGCTTGTGTCTTACCTAATCCCATGGGGCTTTCCCCATGGGTTGCGTGGTGTTGTGGGTTTTGTCTTGTAGTCGCCAGATATCTCTTGAAGGAACGATGACGAAGTTCTTTCTTTGGTCAACCCTTGCTACAAAACATTCGGCGACAAAAGCTTGCATTTTGAGATTCGGCGCGGAAAAGTTAGCCAGCATGTATGTATTATTCCTCGGAAGGACATTGGTTGTTGCAGACGGTTTTCAAAAGAAGGGGATCCTAGCCTTCGTGAGCATGGGTTTGCGAAGTAGACGGGACACTACATGCCTCCCATCGGGGGAAAAAAAGCACCCGTTGCTCCCCCAAAGGGGCCCAAAGTTGTCGTTACAATTGTTGCACCAACATTCGGCACACCTCATCACGCATGACGCCCTCCGACATTTCGCACGACGAACGTCGATGGACTACGTTTTGAGAGGACCCAACACCACACCACACCACACCACACCACACCACACCACACCACACCACACCACACCACACCACACCACACCACACCACACCACACCACACCACACCACACCACACCACACCACACCACACCACACCACACCACACCACACCACACACCAAGCACCCACGTGTCTTTTTTGGAGTTATTATGGAGGAATTGTTTTCCTTGCCTAGATCGGTGCATGATGCGTACCGGTCATTAAGTTGATTGTGTTTGGTGGATTGTCGAAGTGTAACCCCGAATCGGTCAAATGCCGCTGCTTGTGTGTAGCCCCTGGATAGAGAAGTTGGAATCGCGTAGGGCATTGATGTGTGTTCGAACTTTGACACCGACGACGCACCATGGCATCCCCTCCGACACGCTTTAGAACGGAGGTGAGGGGTGGGGGGCGAACCCTCTATGATCCACCCCACACTATTGCTCCGGTAAAATGCAATGAAGCCGTTTTGAGCCACTGGACGCGTGTTCCGGAAACCGAGCAAGAGGTTGAATGCCAATTAGTCCACTCAACCGGGTGAGAGGAGACTCAAGTGATGCTTCATAGCGACTAGTTTCTCCAAAACATGAACCGGTTGCTCGTCCTCCCTCCTTAGCTCCTCATTGATGGCATCGCTAGGAGTTCAAATCCTCGACCCCACACTTGCTACAGCAAATATCAACTGTGCGGCAGGCAGGGGGGGGGGGGGGTTTCGGGGTGGGTGATCCGGATCATTTTTGATCCAAACACTAGGCAGTGGGGAGGGGGGGGGGGTTTTCGGGGGTGGTGATCCGTGGATCACTTTGGATCATTCTTGGACCATTCCGGACCATTTTGCTTATTGCACTTTGAACTTTGTGTCAATGGTCTTGTGGACTTGTGGATCATTTTTTGCAAGTTAAATTGATGGAACAAGTGAACTTCCATTTTTGGTTCCTTTTTTTTTATGTTGCTGTGTGATACTTACATTTGGAAGATACATTTTTGGATCATTTTTTGCAACACAAATTGGTCAATCAATATGTTGTTTTGTGCGTGCTCTACGTGATACTTACATTTGGAAGTTACATTTTTGGATCATTTTTTGCCACACAAATTGGTCAATCAATATGTTGCTTTGTGCGTGCTCTACGTGATGCTTACATTTGGGGGTAGGACTGTCCACGTGTCCGAATTAGTGATCCGGAAAATTGCGGATCATTTTGCTAGGCAGTGGGGGGGGGGGGTTTATGGGGTGGGTGATCCGTGATCCGCGGATCATTCGGTGGGGGGGGGGGGGTTTGGACCCCCGCGGATCAGTGATCCGCGGACCGCCTACCACACACTGCCCATGCATGCTTGCATTGCATTGCATGGGGTATTGTTTCTGCACTACATATCTTGAAAGCCTTGAATGAAGCCAAAGAAAACCACGGAAGTTTTCACTCGGAAAACCCACTATAGAAGAAAATGGCCGGGTAATGAACAAAAAAGCTTATGGAAAAGTCAGAAAACAATCAAAAATAGCAGTGGCAGTTCCTCCCAACGCTGGCAAAGGATGTTTTGCAAATCAAACCTTGAAAGTGTGTCACACTCCACCCAGCACCGTGCAGCCCACACAGGCACAGCGGGAGTGACAGCCTTGGTGCTGTACATGGGTTGTTTAATATGAGCACATGTGGATAACGCATGTGATAGTGGCGCAGGAGGGTGACAGATGTAGGCCACATGTAACTACAAAGAGCCACCAGTACACTAAGTACACTGGCGGGGGGCCACACAAAAGCCATACATGGTCACAACTCCCCACAATTAGCTGTAGATAGCCACTTGTATTTTGAACGTGAAGTGAAGCAGCCGCACACGTGTTGAGATGGTTGAAAAAAGCCCATTGATGACATGTGTGCGACATGGTAGTTGATCTATGTGCCTATGTTCCTCTTCTGGCTGCCCCACGCTACACTGCAAGTGCAGTTTGCGAGGAAGACCGGGAGCCGTCACTGAATAGATGGGAAGCACAATCAAACAACCAACAGTGTAGAGCAACATTGCGGAGGAATAGTATCGAGTAGTGGTTAGGAGGCAAAGTGTGGAGCAGCCATGAGGGGCAAGAGTCATTTGCTATCTTCCTTCTTTGGGGACTCATTCAAAGAGAGGTTGGAAGGAGGACCTGGGGGTGCACGAAAACGGCAACCGCGCAAACATGGTGGGATTTCATATCAACCAAAAGACCTAGAACACTACAAGCCAATCCACCCAGAAATGGTGAGCAGCTAGCAGCAACATTGAATTTTCCGATGTCACTGTCGAATGAATTTGCTAGTGCTCCAGTCTCTGGGCGTGCATGTATTGAAGTGTTGAGCATGTGGTCGCGGGTAGGGCAGTACGACAACTCTGTGGGCAGCGCCTCCTTGAAGTGGTGAGAGGGAGGCATGAAAGGCCAAAATGACGTGCAAAGATTCCTTTTCCGTGCAAGAGGCGCTCCATTTGGCTTCACGTACGCTATTCATTTTCTGGGTTATTGCACTTGAGTCGGGGACTGTGGTGTTTCTGTCGTTACTCTCTCTCTCTCTCGTTCGGATTGACATGAAGCGGGGGGAAATTGCTCCCTCTGCCGCTGATGGAGAAGTATTTGGCTTGCCACCCAAAGAACTATTTTTCCCGGGTGCCGCCGTCAGGCACTTTCGGGCTCGTTTTGACCATGCAACTTGAGCCGCCTAAGGGTTTGATAGATTTTCTATCTGTTAGTCACCCCCTAGGGGACATTATGATGAAATTCTCGCAGCACTTGTATATTTGCTTGGCCATTTGGCCATTTTGGATTGCAAAGGCAATACCAATGTTCTTGTTCATGTAGATGATGCACATCCACACAGTGCCGATGGGTTCAAAAATGACTAGCTTCAACCCGAAGAAAAGGAACGGGTTCCTGATCCCACATATAAATCTCTTCTTGCAGTGATTGATTTGACGGGTCTCAATGCTTTTTGAAGAGGGCTGTCCTTGCCCTATGCCCCCACCTTACTGCTGTCCCCTGGACGTAGCCTGAGACCAATTTCACCCTCATCATTTGCGGAGTGTTGCATGTGGGTCTCCCTTGCATTGTCAGTAGCCCCTGAAATTGGCTCCTTTTTCTGCCATTTGGAAAATAAGAAGATTTTAACACTAAAGTTCTGTATCCAGCAAGGCCCACACACCATCACATTTTTTGAGCATTTCCTGCGTCTTTTTTGGCATCCTCTGCAAAATTTCCCACCCCGAAATTTACCACCAGGAAAAAAGAGCAGCTGAACCCCTTCCTCCATTGCCCTGCAGCCCCGCAGTATCACAACCTACGGTGCTGCCCCACATTTCCATAGCCCTGCAGTAACATGGTACAGCACACACACACACGCGCGCGCGCGCGCGTGCGCACACACACACACACACACACCAATTGTGTTGCTCTCTGCAGAATTTTACTTCGCTGATTCCTTCGGATGGCAGATGAAGAGGCTACTCCTTCGGCGGATGTAGAGACGCCCACCCCAACTGGCGAGAAGCGGGTGCTTGAGCCAACGGTGTGGGCTATTGTGCGGATGGGTCAGGGTTGTGTTTCAGCCGGTAGTGGTGCGCTTGTCATGACGCAGGTGCCTTCAGCGGCTTTTTTCACTGGCGAGGTGTTCAGGGGGCTGCACTGAGGAGGTGGAACACATCAAAGCAATTGTTGGACAAAGCTGCACAAAGCTGCAGTGCGATTGCCCCATCAACATACGAACAGTGAATCATGGCCCTCGACACCAAAGCCACAAACGCCACTGCAGAAGTTCTTTGTTCTACTTCACATGCGCTGCTGGCTTGGTTTGACAGCTGTCCACAATACTCCAGTCTGAATGCAGATTCCCCGTTGATTTCAGTCTTTGTATAAAGTTGCTGCCCGTGTGGGAGGCTATTTGAGGCGGATAGTGCTACTGAAGGAGGAACCAAGTGAAACCCTTTTGCAACCTCTGCTTGCCACAGCAACCCCTGAAGCAGGCCTTTGCTCAATGTAGGGTAGTGTCAGATCTGGGTTCCTACGAGTAGTCCTGAGAATGGCTGCTTGTTGCCCGAAGAGTGAGGTTGGGTCCCAGTGAGCTGACCAAAATGTGGGACTGGCTCCTACTGAGAACAGAAGCACCGGGGAGGGGTTCGCCCTCCGAAGTTGGCGGACCTGTCCTGAAGGGCGCCGGTGCTCCCCATGACGCAATCCGCTTCTCCAGGGGGACACTGAATTGCCTGCAAAAAGACAAGCCCTCGAGCCAACCGATGATTCTGTGCCAAGTATCTGCGCTCTGCCTTGGCAAAGGAAGGGCTGCTGGAGAAGGTTGAGGTGAGGTTTCGGAGGGCGAGGGCACTTGTGCGCCGCCCAACTTCTGTAACCCGTGACCCTGTTCTGGAGGCAGTGGCAGTGGTGTCCGTGCCAAACGCAACAGGGACAGCAAGTGCAGCAGGAGGTGAGCAGGGGTGAGGACAAAGTGGCTTGGGGTCTGGGGAGCACACGGGAAAGGAGGGTGCAGGGTCTTTTGCGGAGGCCCATCTGTCCGAGGAGCCGCACAACAGGAAGACCGCCTGAGGTAAGTACTATCTGTTTTAGTAAGACAGACCTGATGGTTCCCACGCACGAAAAGCTGGTCACATGCCTGCAGCTGTCAACAAGGTGACTGACGAATGGATTTTGCCATGTTGAATGCTTGCAGGGTATCAGGGATGCATTTGGTTTTTGAAAATGAGACATACAAAAGTGGCATCTCATGGTTTCGAAATACCATTTTTATCATGGTCCAGCGCCGCTTTTGGAAAACCTCAATTTTGACCAATGGAGACCCATTTTCCAGTCTCACGGCAGCCCATATTCTGTGCGTTTTGGGAGATGCACAACATGTTGCAAAACGTATCTTCCACCCAATTTGGACTGCAAGTGAACCCCATTTCACCTTCTGCACCCCAGCATGAGCAAAATGCCGCACTCTTGAGGGCTGGAGGTGTGTTGAAAGCTTCACCTACTGCCAAAAGGGAAGGTAGCCAAAAAAATGAAAATTTGGGCATTCCAGAGTCATTTTAAGCACAGATCAGTGAGGGCGACAGCCATTTCAACAGAGTGCTGTTTCATCATTGAGGTGGATTTGAAAATATATGGCCCAACCACAAGCCATTGCTGTGACCAAAATAAAGCATTTTTGTGCACCGTCCAATAGTATTTGAAACCCACCACCTCCGCTTGAGGGGCGCATAACCAATTGAGTTTGTTTGCTCAAACTTCGTGTGATGCAACAACATACCTTCAGTCACCGAGCTGGTGTAACCAGCACAGTTCTGTAACCATGTTCAGGGTCCAGGGTGGAAGGAGACAATCGCAGGAAGCAAGCACGCAAAATGGCACAAACCCTATGTAACCTATGCCACCTAGCCCCCCACCAAATATACTACTTCTGTCCCTGCATCACTCTTTTGCAATGTATTTCCCAGCATGAAAATGGACAGGAATGTACCTCCTCGAATGGCAGCATGCTGCATTGGGGCGTATTTTTCCCGTTTTGGCGCCGAGTAGGGAGGTTGGTAAGGAATTAGGTACGGCGCACTTACACAAAAACCTCGCTACCCGGATAGCAGGGTATGTTGGCTGTAGGTAGGAAAGATTGGTGAGTAGGTAGGTGGCTTAGAAACAGGTAAATTTGGAGCTTTGTGGGTCGGTGGGATAGGTGAGAGATACAGCAAATTTTCTCTCCATCCATCAGCATGTGCAGCCCCGCTGCCGTTGAGTGATACCGCGCCAAAGTTATGTGATGTTAATGGGGACAGCTGCAAATCTCCGTGTGATGCGCTGAAGCAAGAGCCTGCCGACGACAAGTATGCATTGCCCTTCCTGTGCTTGTGGCACCGCGTGCAACCCCGTCATATCTTCTCCCGGTCCCAGACCTCCACAGGTACGACCCAACCCCAACTCGGCCACTGCAACCGATTAGACCGTCAGGCCGTCGGTCGGGGTTGCCGTGCTGAGGCCAGGCCGTGCCAACGCAAAGGGGGGGCTTTTCCAGTCCGTGCGCTGCAGCAGTGATAAGACACGGTGCGCCAGATGACCCTGTGGTCCTGCCTCGGGACTGCGTGGGTGGGTGGGTGGGGGGGTGTACAGGGGGTAGAGGCTGCCGGCAGGACCCACCCCCGTGCACGCCGACCACTCGACACCACAGATCCGCGCCGCCAGACCACCCCCGGACCACGTGTCAACGGCCACGTGTGCACCACTTCGGACCACTGCCTCCGCGCTCGACTCGTGCATGCCGTGGGCGTTTCAAGTCCACGATTGCCGAATGCCTTCAGGCGCGGCCCACGGTTCACCCACCGACTGCATACCCCAACACACCGCCGCCCCCTCAGAGATCGGGGCCGTTGACTGGACGCAGCTGGTCTTGTGTGCGCTGATGTGAACTTGGGGACGTGGGGTTTTCAACTTTGGTGAGGGGGGGTCAATGGAGCCCCTCAAAACTGGTGGGGGGGGGTGTCCGGGAAAAGGGCTCAATTGACAGGACCATTAATCAGTTATTGTGAACTCTGGCGCCTCCGGCGCCGATAATTTTTTTAAGCATTGAAAATTGCCGTTGCCGAATGATGACTTTTCTGAACCCCCTCGACGCGTTGATTCCAAAAATCCCATTTTCATTTATTTCCGGATTTGGGGTCCGGGTCACCTCGGGGCCCGGGGGTCAGTCTGGGTAGGATTTGGGGGAGGAGGGGCGTCAATTGAGCCCCTTTGGGGGGGGAGGCTAGCCAGAGGGCTGTATCGATCCCCCCCCCCGAAGTTGAAAGCCCGCCCACCCCCTGTGTGCGGTCCCATTTCGCGTCGCTTTCCTCTTGGCATCGTCACTCATCGTGCCTCGTGGGGGGTGTCGCTCTGACTGCGCGTGGACAGGGCGCGCTGGAGCATGCGTGCGCAATACCACAAGCGCTGCGTCAGCAGACGTCAGAGCTCTGGGCGCGGTGTCCTGCGCTTCATCAGCCCTTTCCGCTCCTCCCCCCACGCACCCGATCGACGGCGTGTGCTCTCTGTTTCCAATCGTCGACCCATCTTCCGGGAGGTCTTCGTGTTACACTTCATGGCCCAGCCTCTCCGGTTCTGGTTCTTCTGTGCAGTGTGTCCGTTTGGTGCAGGACCCCCCCGCACAGTGCGTCCCGGCCAGAGGCAGCAGCGGGCCCACAAAGGCTGCACGTGTTCTGCGTAGCGTTGGCACACCGGCCGCGTAGTACAGTTTTCTGGGGCACTCCGCAGACCAGGGCTGGGCGGTGTTTCAAGGCGGTGGTTCTCGTTGGCAGAGGGCATGACAGCATTGCGACCGAAATGGACGCCTCTGGCTTCTTCCAGATCTGTTCCACTGCCCCGCGTGCGTGTTCGTGTGTACTCCACGGGGCATTGTATGGAGGCGGCCACCGGCCCATGAAGGTCCAACACGCGAGAGATTGGCCACCCGGTCGTATTGTGACCGAAGAGGGAGTTGTGGTTATGGTCGATTCCCTGAGAAGTAAGTGGCAGAGGGGGGGGGGGGGGGCAGGGAAGCATTAGAATGGCTGTACCGAAGCAGGAGGGAGGGCACCCCCCCCCTGGAACCCCCCCCCCCCTCCAGACCTCCAGTCCTGCTCAGAAGCTTTTTCTTACCCCCTTGACCCGTGGCGGGGCTCTCGGGTCCAAACTCCGGGTATCCCCAGTTGGGCCCCCCCATGGCCCCTTGCCAATGAGGACTCAGCCGTTTTCACACGCTGGTCAGGCTGTTTGGTGTCCCCTGAAAAATTTTTCAAACTTCGACTTTTGCCGAAACCCTTCTGTCGCCCCTCGGATGGGTTTGGGTACTCATTTGGTGACAGTACGGGTCCTTGAGCACCCATAGGGACCCATGTAGCAGCCACTAGGCCTATGTAGCCTGCGTCATGGGCCCCCTGAAAGCCCCCCAAAATGCTATTCCTACCGCCCCTCTACCTCTGTACATAGGCCTATGGGCAAGAAAAGGAGACGTACCCAAAACTGCTATTGTTTAGGCTATTGAGTGGCACCTGAATATTTTTTTACAAATTCAATTTCTTTCTCTCTTCCAAGCGCCTGGCCAAAGGCAATAGAATTTACTGTTGGGAAAATCTTGTCAGGCCATTTTGGTACGCACACTTTTGCGCCCCCCCCCCCCCCCCTCTTTCTTCTAACACACCCCTGGCGGGGCCAGAGGCAGTCGACTTGAGATATGCGGAGAAGGCCTCATGTCGACCCCGTTGCCCATCGCCACTGCGCACCAGACTTCCCAGTGCCCGGACCCCAGCAGCGCGTCTGCCGCGCACTCTCGTTGTGCCCCCTCCGCCCGTTGCTCTGTTCCAGGCCCTCGGCGCCCCCGAACGACAACAATCCAGGGGCCGTTTCCACTGCGGCCACCCCCGCCCCCGTCGCAGTCCCCGCCCCATCCGCCCCCCCTCCGCCGGTGAAGGTCGAGGGCCCGTGGGACGGCAGCAGCAGCAGCAGCACTACGAAGCTCCCCCTCTTCGCCCCCTCCTCGCCCCCCGTGCCCGATCTGCGGAAGATCTTCGGCATGAGCTTCGAGACGATTGCAGACCAAGAGGCCTCTTGGAACGACGACCCCCCCCCGGCCCCCGCGCCCGAAGCCCCTCCGGTGTCCTTCAAGGACGCCGTCCTGAAGCTCATGTACGACAACCAGCAGCCCTACCGCCACGGGGAGTGGGAGCGGCAGTCATGGGCACGGAGGGCCTACGACCGCATCGAGTGTGTGCCTGACCGCCGCCGTGCCGAGGCTCATCCCCGTCCCTCCTCAGCCCTGCAGCCCCTCAGCCAGGCCGCAGCCCAGTGGCCCATGCCCCCGGGGGGGGGGGTCAGAGAGAAAAAAAGTTTGCGTGGCTAAAATTGGCCTCAAATTTCCGGCCCCTTTAATGGATTTCATGTTTTCCCTGACGCAAATGTTCTGATGTGGGTGGGTGGGCGGTTGTCCAGCCCCCCCCCCCCCCGGGGGGGTCCGTAAGCTACGGCCTGCCCTCATCCCCTCAGCCCCTCATCACCTCATCCCCTCAGCCCCTCAGCCCCTCAGGTCTGGAGCTTCGTCGTTGGGGCCCCGGGCTCGGGCCTCCTTCGAAAGGTACCGGACGTTCGGGCGTGCGGTCGCTGCAACGCGTGCGGAAAGAGGATGATAGGCCACGGAGAAGGCACAGAGAGGGCGAGGGGGATGGGCGTCGCGTGGGTTTCAGGAATGGGGAACGCACTCTTCGGACCCCGTCATTCCTGGACACGACGACGGGCTGGAATGAGAGGCTGAGGAGCCGATCATACCTGTGAGCCCTTCCAAATCATGTCTGTGAACGTGGTGGCCAAAACGGCCGAAAATAATAAAATGCAGCCGCCCGAAAGTGGCCAAAACGGCCGAAGATTCGAAAAATACCGCCGAGTACCGAGGTTCGTTACCCGGGGGACGATCCGCATATTCGTGCACGCCCTCTCATTTTTTTTTTCGCACATACTTCCATCGGCCCCGCTGTGATAATCACAGGGAGTCAACAGGGGGCACGAATATTCGGGTGCTGACGCACGGCAACGGGTTTTGGGCGACTGCAAAACCCAGACAATGTACGGAGGTCATGACGAAACATGCGCGGAACTGTGCGAGTGTCGCAATGTTCCGCGGGCATTTCGTCATCGGCCGCGGGCATTCTCCCTCCGGTGTTTATCTCGAACCGGGTGTTCTGGAATGGGAAGTGTGGAAGCGTCCGCCACGCTGAGGCTGGAGACTGCGGCAGAGGGGAGGGCTCTCGCCAACGCGGGGGCCTCAGCTGCCTCTCCCTGCGGCACCTACAACACTCCATGACCTCGTGTGTGCATGGCAGTGACCCTATCATCCCATGCTCTTCACAAGACGCTTTATTGTGTTTGGTGGTGGCCGCCGATGCAAATGCACCCCCGTCGCCATGTCAAGAGCAGAACACCCGCAATCGTGACAACGTGTGCATGCGTTTGCTTTGTTTTGGGGGGAAGTTCACGTCATCCTGTGCTTCGGGTACCGTCAGGGTCTGCGTTTGGAGAGGGGGTGGGGTGGGGGGGGGGGGGCGCTTGAAGTCCGTTGTCAGGGGCACTCACACACTCCCCGTGATCCAGTAGGCCCTACGCACACGGGGGGGCTCACGTGTCGGGCCGCCCCCCTCTGGCCCCCAGGAGTCTCCCTCAGCCGGTGAGCGGCGGGAAACTCTTTCCGGCCGCGCTGGTAACGCACGGTGTCTTTTCCCTCATCGACGTTGTGCGGTTTGGTCACCGGCAACACTTTCCTGCTGCCGTTCTGTGTGCAAACAACGCCCCGAACCGCACAAATGCAGTAGGGCATCGCTGACAGTGCGTTCCTTTTCTCACACCGCTTTGCATCGTCTTTCATTCCCACTCCTTTTTGTGCCTTTGAGTAGTTGCCATCCAGTAGCTCTTGGGAGGGGGGGAGGGGTCAAACAAGGCTGGTCGACCACAGGTTCCACGTACACCTTCGCTTAGCTCACGTTAACTCCCCCCCCCGGGCCCAGCGCGCACAGATCAGTGCTGGAGTCGGCAAACCCCCGCATGGACTCGGAGGGTGCATCGGGATGCACCTGGTCAACGGCACGGGCAACAGCCCGTCTCCGGGACAGCCGACCCCCGGAGTAGTCAAACGGGACAAGTCATCCAGGGGCTCCCTTGACACAACCAAAACACATTCGGGCCCACAGAGGGTCAGAATGAGCAGTGGCGAGAGGCCAATAGGCGCCGCCAAAGGCAAACAATCTGATACCGAGGCCTTGTGCCAACCTCCCCCCCCCCCCGCGGCCCACGCCGTGGGGGTTGGGCCCTGTGCCCACGCACATTCGGACGGGTACCCCGGGCTGTGACGGTCCCCCATGCCTCACATTTCCGTTCAGGGCGTATGAAGTTGCTCGCGACATTCCCCATCCCTATGACCAGTTCAGTATACGTAAATTGGTCACGGAGCTGCCGGACGGATGGGCGGACATCAGTGCTCTGGTGTGTGATTGGCATGCGTTTTGGGGATTTGTCTCGGGTGCGGGTCAACAATGGCCGCCGGTACGACTGTGTCTCGCATTGCCTGGCGCGCCTCACGTACGTTTGCAGTGCACGTTGCGTGCAAGTGATGCAGCTGCATGACGCGCCCTTACAGGCATGCGGGCGCACATGCAGGGGGGCGATTTGGTGGGCAGTAAATTTGGCGTGGGAAATTTGGCGTTTCAAACTGGCTGCCAAGGTGTATGTTATAATTCGTGTAGATTTTTTTTTGCGGTAAATGCGTGTACCAAAAAAATCGTCACGGCGTGTAATTTTTTTTTGCGGTAAGTCGTGTAAACTCATTACACGCATTACCGCAAAAAAAATTCAATTTTTTTTAAATAATTTACACGACCAACCGCAAAAAAACAATTACACGCATTTACCGCAAAAAAAATACACACTTTGACGATTTTTTTGAACACGAGTTACATTTTTCACCTGCCAAATGTCCCACGCCGAATCCAGGGGCTTCCTGCTTTGTCCTCCCATCCCCTTGTGCTTTGCATGCCCCATGTCTCATTCCTTGTTCCTTGCTTCCGCCAAATTCCCCACGGCCAAAGTTCCCACCGCCAAATTGACTAGACCCCCCCCCCCCCCCCGGTACGCGGCCTTGTGCCAACCCCCCCCCCCCCCGTACGTATGCGGTCGATGCGGTCTGCGGTCGATGCACGAAAGGGTCGGGTGATTTTCTCGCGGGAACTCCGGCGCCCTCAATATCAGACGGTCCCCAAGCCTGACCAATCGAGGGTCGGCCCCTTGGACAGCGGCACTGGGGGATCGTGGGGGGATTAGGTCTTGAAACTGGTTCCAGCAGATGAGCATCAGGTAGACCCATAACAACGGGGTCAAAGTTCTGGTTTTGGTGCGGGTGAGTGAAATGGAAGGATGATGGAATGCGATGGATGGACGGATGCATGTTGTGTTTTGTATGCACGCATGCATGTGGGATGGGTGGCTGGCTGGCTGGCTGGCTGGCTGGCTGGATGGGTGGATGGGTGGCTGGGTGGGTGGCTGGGTGGATGGATGGGTGGGTGGATGGGTGGGTGGGTGGGTGGGTGGGTGGATGGATCAATGCGATCAATGGATCGATGGCATGGATGGCGTGGATGGATGGATGGATGGGTTGCCAGATGGATGGATGGGTGCAGGCATGGACGGATGAACGGGATGGATGGAGTGATGGATGGAATGATTTTAGTAGCTTTGTGTCACTCAGTGCCACCTCAGAATAGCAGCGTCAGTGACCATGCCGTAACAGTCGCAGTCACAGTCACAGTCACAGTCACAGTCACAGTCAAAGTCACAGTCACAGAGACAGGTCAAATGTGCTTCAAGTAGCAGTGATAGCGATGAACAACGATTCCAGGACCAATATGCCGCACGTTGGTTTGTGCAATTGTACGCCATCCGCCCAGGGTCCATTTTGTTGCATTGTGCCTCCTGCTGCGTCTTTCAGTGCTCGGGCAGTTTCTTGCCACGTTCCTCTCAGTGACTCGCCACTCGTCACTCCCGGCCTCCGCCGCTCGTACCACTCACCCAGCCGGCCGGCCGGTCAATCAAAGGGGACCTGCAAGCTCAAAGGGGGCGTCCGGAGCTCTGCAGGCCCTCCGTGTTCGGAGCTTTGAGGCGAGGCCCTCATTTGAAATTGGTTTGGGCCGCACCTGCTTGGCACCCGTGGCATCTGCCGCTCGTCCCATGCCGGCGGTCATGGGCCAATCTGCTGGCAATGGTGGTCTTGGGGTTGGTTGCCTGGGGGTAAATTTTGGAGAAAGGGGTCCAACCCCCTGGTTTTGAGGCCGCCCCGGCACAAGCCTGTGTCCACCTCTGTTCAGCACCACAACTCCGAATCAAGTGATGGGTGTCCGCAGGAAGCCATTAAACTGGGGCCCAGGAAAGGCCTCTGTTTGGATGTTGATGTAGTGGTATGTTGTGCCCTTCTCCGCCGTTTGTTGGACGGGTGCGTGCAAAACGCGAACGCGAATGGGACGTTGCGCTTCGTTTAGTGGGGGGAGCAGCAGGCCTTTGCTAAGTCCCCCCCCCCCCCTTCAAACCCCGGGCACAGTTACATTTCCCACATCAGTGGTGGTGAGCACCCTCCAAACTTCACTGAAGCATGCCGGCGCCGGCATGGGAGGGGCGCCGAGGGGGCAGCAGCAGCAGTTGCGAGCAGAGGGACAGCTGTCCCACTCTCACCTACTGAAGTGGCTTTCTCACAGCGGCTTGGGGCCTGTGTGTTCCCGCAGCACATGGCATGTGGCATACAATCCAAACATAACATGAGACAAACATATCCATAATTGGGTGGAGGCTTGCCTTTGGGGGGGGGTCAAAAATTGACCCCACCCATTTTTTGACCTCGACATCGTGCATTCCTGGAAACGCAGACAGTGCGTACGCTTGGAAGTACCAACCGACACACTTCCCTCCCTCCTCCCCCCAGGCGGAGGCCCCCCCAGGACGTTCGTGCAGCTCACATCGGCATCGCATATCCAGCCCCTTGAATGAGTTCCCCTGAGAACAGTTGGTTCTGATGTGGGCGGGCGGGCGGCTGGGTCCAGTGGATCGGCCAGGTCCCCGATGTTCAGCCCCACTCCCCCTTGGGGTGGTGCCGCAAACCCCTGGGGAGCAGCAGAGCAGGCCTGTCCCCGGCAATGAAGGACCGTTGCCAGGGAAGTAGTAGAATGACTGTACACCGTAGGAGGAGCGGGGGTAATCCCCCTGGACCCCCCCCCCCCTCCAGACCAAAGTGACCACCGTGGGAAAGAACGAACTTTAGAAGTGGGAAAATCTGGTTGGGGCATTTTTGGTACACAAAGTTTTGGGTCACAGACCCCCTCCCCCCCCCTCTGTAATACTGCCCTGACCGTTGCCTGCCCAACCGACAGTGGGCGGGCAGCCACAAGAAGGAGCGTGGCAATGTGGAGCAGGTTTCCTCTGCGGCAAAGAAAGCAACGGACATCGCACTGGGGCCGCCACGTGTGAAGTACGGCGGTGGGCGGTTGTGGACGCGGTCGCGGACGGGGGCAGGGCCTTGCCATGCAGTGCGGGGGGGATGTGGGGGCCAGGCGCTGCCCATCGCGTGCAGTGTGCGGCGGTGAGGCCGTTGGGTTCTGGATGTCGCGCCGCGGGTTCCGGGCACAGGCAGCGCCAATCGGTGATGTGGGGGCCACACCTCCTCTACTGCGGTGTGGGCGTGTGTGGCCAAGGGTAAGGCCGTGCGGGTCCTGACAGCCTCGAGGCCCGCCGAGGGATTCACGGAAACGATGCAGCCACAAGAGCTGTGGGGACCTTCACAGCGCCGGAGCCGTGAGAGAACCACCGCAGGGCAGAGGGAGCGGCGCTCCGTCGTGCCGGGGCTCAGGAGCCTGCACGCGGCCACTACGCGGGGCCTTGGTCTGGGTCTCGACCTCGGCTTAGCTCATCCCATGCGCACACCCCGCGCCAATCGTCGTGGGGGCCGCCAGCCCCCGGCCCCACGCTCTTCTGAATCGGCTCACAAGCGATTCGGGCGCCTTCTGCGCCTTTTGAGCCTCCCCTGTTTTGCGGCGGTTCGCCAGCAAAAAGCTGCCGAGACCCAACCGCCGCCCTCCTCTGGACCATTTCCTGGAGAGGTGTTGCTCTACCGAATCCGTGTTTATCCCGGTCTCCCCCTATGCCCTTGTGGATGAGGCCCCCACCCCACCCCCATCGGTCTTGGATGCCGCACACATGCCCCCAAGGGCCAAAGGCCCCTCGGAGGCTGACACCCGGTGGTCCTGATCCCAATCCCGCGCCGGGCGTTGTGTCACACTTTCCTTGGGTACTTGGGAACAGACCGTTCCACTCTCCCACACGAGACTGCGTGTTTCCTCACCCGCCCTCAAGAGACGCAAGCGGCTTCACGCAGGTCGATCAACGACGTTGCACTGGGCCGGTTGTACTGCACGGTCACCGACCAGGGGCTCCCGGGCTTTCAATTGCGGGAATGACGACACAGCCCCCTGGCGGGACCCCTCATCCCCCAAAACGCGCTCCATTGGCCGGACCTCACAACACAAGTGAAAGTGGTATTTTTGGCATCAGCGCGATGAGGGGGTCCTGAAAATTCATTGGTTGTCTGGGATTCAGTGGAAAAATTTTTTTTTTACCATTCTTGATCCGGAAAAAAACATTCTTTGCCGCTTTTGGCGCCAGAATTGGTAGTGACTGATCGGTTCTTGTCAATTGAGCCCCCGACCCGCACCCCGTGTTGCAGGGCTCTACTGACGCCCCCCTGCCCGCCACCCCTATGGGCCCCCACCAGGGACGCCTCCTGACCCCCACCCCCCAAAGTTGAAAGTCCAATGTCCCCAGCCCATACCCTCCTTCACTATCCACTATGCAGAACTTTTGGTTGTGTGGTACGGCTTCAGTGTATCGCCTGTCCTCTCCTGCCTTTTCTGGTTGTACAGTGCACTTTCCTTTGGCCCTGAACCCTTTGGTCGGGCTGTGCGCCGCACCAAGTAATTCCTGATCCCTGGCCGTGCGCATCCTGCAGGAACAAGACCTGTGGGGCCTGGACTGCCATACGCGGCAAAGTGTAGTCGACGTTCTCAGTCTGTCTGACGGCATGGAGCAAATAGAGGTGCGTTGGTCACTGGGGTGCTACAGAATGAAGGAAGGGTCTTTGGGAGGGACGCGGTGGGTACCGGGGAATCGACAGAGGTACTTCAATTTGTCAACCTGTGGGGAAGTGGTTCCATGCCCCTATCCAACTTCAATGCGTTCATATCCATCCTGGAGGTGATCCCGTGCGGTTGTGTGGAGCTCACCAACTTGGAAGGAGAGGGGAAGGTTTCAATAGGGCGCCCGAAAATTGCGGGTCCTAGAAATGGGCGCAATTGGTAGGGCCACGAATCAGTCACTCTGAAGTCCGGCGGCCCTGTTCGCTCCAGCATTAATGCTCTATCGAACCCTCCACCTCACCCCCCAACACACCATGGCATTCCCCATTGAACAAACCGCATTTTCTGAACAGAAATAGATGTTGACAACCAAGTCGAAAGTAGTCCGATAGGGGCAGGGGCAGGGGCAGCGACAGGGACAGGAGCAGGGGCAGGGGCAGGGGCAGGAGCAGGGGCAGGGGCTTTGGTTTTGGCTTTCCGTCTCCACATCATCGGTGTGGGCGTCCGTCCGCCCTGCTGATCGTGCTTTTGATTTTTTGTTTTATTTTTTTGTTGTGTTGTTTGGTGTCCACACCCGCATGCGCACACACGCACACTCACGGGCACCCTGAAGCCAAGCCCCCACCCGGACAGCTCGGATATTGCAAAAATACAAAGGAGTCCGACACAGATCTGACACAAACCTTGTATTTTCTGTGTTTCATTGTTTCGTGTTTAAACCATTCCGGGGGGGGAACTGCCAACACAGCCAGGACTGCGTGGCCACACAGACAACCCCCCCACTCGAGTACGGCCCGCAGTGACTGGTACTTAGGCGCCGACGCACGACCCGAGAGGTTTGGTAGTTAGGCTCGATCCAGCTCTCGAAAGGGGCTCTGATCCGCCAACTGCTGAAGAGACGCACACTCTGAGCTAGCATTTGGCGGTGCCAGATGTCGCCAAGTGCCGCGATGGGAACCTTCTGCCAAGTGTCAAGTGTCGCCAAGTGTGCACTTTCACATTTGCCGCCAGCCACAGATCATTGGCTACGCACACATGTGTACTGCCCAACACGGAGCACGTAGCGTAGGGCAGAAGGGCTGCCTTGTGCACATGCACCTGGGCTTCAGCAGCAATGCTGCATGTCTTCTTTGCCCTCCACATTCACGACACTGTGCGTGTACCACTCCAGACATGACAAACATTGGAGGCACTTGTTGTCCAGTTCAACGACCGCCCTGCATTGGCCCCACATCGACTTTGTCAGTACTGCATTGTGTGATATTCCTCGTGCTGTGACCCTTCGGGGCTTGGCCGGGGGCATGCACGCATGACGGTGTTGTCTTCAGGCGCGTTTGGAATTTCTGGAACGGCGCCTTCTTCCAGCCATTCAACGGCAGGAGTGCAATGGGTGGGACATGGTTGCTGCTTTGCAGGTTGCTTTGTGCTTGGGGTGTGGGGGTGTGGGCACACACAATTGTGTGTGTGCGCGTGCGCGTGCATGCCTACGTGCGTGCGTGTGCATGTGTGTCTGCAAGAATGCTGTCCTGTGCTATGCCGTCCGGGGTACTGCTAGAACTGAGCGACGAATTGCGCTGGGGAAGTTGGTTTTTCAACCCTGGGGATAAAGTCAACAGTGCCCCCAGAAAATACACGCCTACCATTGACCCCCAACCCTATCCCCAACAAGACTGATAACCGGGTTGGGGAAAGACACATGCTTACCCCTATCCTAGTGAATGAACCCTCCCGTTGACCCTATATGACAAAGTAATCCGCAAATAACCTCCATGACATGCATCCTGTGTGCTATAAACCGCCAAATGGCGCTACTTTTTGGCCATTTTGGAAAGTTTTTGGAACTTTCCACCTGCACTAACGGCACCTGTTCCCGGTCGCCACTGTTGAGTTTCTTCCTCAAACTGTGTAGGATTGTATTTTCACCCAAATTTCGGCTGAATCCAAACCGCCATGATGGAGTTCTGATTTTTTTTTCCATGTCGAGCATGCTGCTTGCTGCTGAAAAGGGGGGTGCTGAGTTGACAAGGTGCAATCTGGACGCCCCGCCCCTGGTTGTGATGAAGTGGGCTGGAATCTTCTCCAGCACCCTTTGTGCGGCCCGCTCCCTGTCAAACAGCTGCTTTGGTAGGATGTCAAAGGCACAACAGTCATCGGCCCCACGCCCTCCTTGTCTCCCACCAGCCCTACCTTCCTATGGCAGTTGCTCACTCCGCCCCTCGTTGTGTTCGTCCACACATCGCACGCCACCCCAAACCTTCCCCGCCTCTGAGGGGACCCCCAGCCCCCGGGTTCCTTTCAGAGAGAGGGATGGCGACAGCTTTGCCTGGTCCACTGTCAAAAACACAAAAGTTGAATATGACCTGCAAAACAGTGACGTCCCACAGACACTGCAAATCACAATACAACCCAATCACCCTGTCGAACATCATGAGGGAATTCTTTTTGGTCCTCAAAGGGCCCATCTTCAAGGGGCCATAAGCCGCCACGGGCTCAAAATGGGCTTAAGACGCTCATTTGGGCATCCCAAGGGGGGAAAGGGTCACTTTGGGCAAAACGCGACTTTGACCCCTTTTTGACCCTGTTTTGGTCCCAAAATGGCCCAATTTTATATCTCTTTAGATCTTTTTTGGGGGCCAAAACAGGTGACTACAGGCTGAGAACGGGCTGAACCCGCTTTTTTGAGCATCCCAAGTGGTTGAGGAACTACTTTGGAAAAATCAGTGTGGCCGGGGGGGGGGGGGTCCTCATCCCCCCCCCCCCCATTCACCCATCAACCGGACCTCCGGAGCGTTTGGGGGTGGGGATGGGATGGCCCCAACCCCCCGGAATCAAGTTGGGGCAGGCTGTCCATCTTCCCTCGTTTTCAAAGGACATTGCTGACGATCCCACGCATGGCGCGACCACCGTTGCTGCCGCTGAATTGCTGATCCGTGCCATCAGCGAGGTCGTCTTTGCTTGCCTCTTGCCTCTTGCGCGCCCCTTCCGCGACAAAAGGCCGTCGAAGAATCAGATGTGTTTTGATGAAAAAGCACGTGGTTTCAGTGACATTTGTCCGGAGGAGCCCCTCCAGTGGGTCACCCGGAGGGTCCGTCCACACTGTTTGTCGCCCCGCCGGACATTTCTGAAGTCTCTTGAGAATAGTGCTGGTCGTTGTGCCGGTGGTACATACCGGCGTCCCCTTTGTGCCCTTGTGGATTCAGTGGTGACATTGCCCATCTACACAACAGGTGCTGGTGGCTCAGGGTAAGCTCAGGCCCCAGCCATGCGCACCGAGTCTCTCTGTTTTGTGGGCCCACAGAGACAGTGCCGTGGTACTGTCCCGGGCCTCCTGATTTTCAACAAGGGGTTGGCATCCCAATGCACCACTGTGAAACAACGCAGAACTTTGAGGGGGGACACAGAAAACAATGACAGTCCCTCGGATTCCATGCTGGGGGCCGGGCAAGCACCTGAGCAAGACCGACCAACGGCACACTTCAGTCCCGTAGAGGGGGGGGGGGGTATTTGGCAGAGGGAAGTCTCGTTTTTCAGATTGGCGCCGAAATCACCTCGAAGAGAGATTTTTAGATCAAGCCCAGGCGCGGCCGCCATACAACCCCCCTTCTTGGGGGTCATTCAGGTAGCATACCCCAAGACATGACGTTGGATGCCTAGCCCCTTGTAAAATCATGATTTTGGGTGACACAATGGTCCCCCAATGAATTTTTCGATTTTGAGTCCTCTACCCCCCCCCCCCCCCGTACCTGGGCACCATTGTTTAGGGGGGTGGGGGGTTGGGGGTGAGGGGTTCAAAAGATTTGTGCCTAGGAGGAGATGAACTGTGGTTTGCAAAAGGGCTGAGGGTAAAACCGCAGCGCGGTCGTCCGTCCCAGGATGCGATCCTACGAATGCCGGAGCGGTGGGCGGGCTGCTTGTCCGCTCGACCATTGAGCTCGGCTGTAGACGACTGTAGACAACACGCTCCCCATTACCGGTAGATGTAGGCTGCCACCAAAACACCAAACTGGGTGTTTCTGCCTGCCTGCCTGCCTACCTGCCTGCCTGCCTGCCTGCCTGCCTGCCTGCCTGCTTGGCTGACTGACTGAATGACTGTAGTGTTCTAGCATTCTCTTGGAGGTGCCTTGCCGAAGGCAATAGAATTATAGAATCCCCCCCCCGAATTTTTTTGCACAATCCGGACCATTTCTTGCTCCCTGGGTCAGCAGCTAAATGTTTCTTCTGCAGGGAGGTGCTGGTGCCCGTGTATCTCATGCCAGGATCGGTGTTTATGCGAGTGCATATCCCAAAAAAGTTTTTGTTGTCTATCCTGTGTATCGCAAAGAATGATTTTGTGTGCCCAGTGTGTATCCCGGTAGACTTTTTTGTGCATCCGCTCCGTATACCAAGGACCGTGGTTCCCGCAACTGTTCACAAGGCACCAAAATTTGGTGGGTGCCGAAATTTTCCCCACCCGAAGTCCCCGCCTCCCCCCCGGTAGAACGTGTGGTATGGGGAAGGGTCTATGATTGCCCATCCTCCCACACCTTTGTGTCCGAAGGTGTAATTTCCGGCCCCAAACCCCCGCAGCCTCTCCAGAGGTAAGCCAGGGCCGGGAGACCCCAGGGGCGAAGGGGTATTGGGGTCCGAGGTCACGTCCCAGGCCCTGCCTTGTGCTCGCACCGGCCCTCGTTTTCCTGTTCCCCCCCCCCCAAAACAGTTCTGGAGGGGCACTGGTGGTGCGTGGAACGATGCCGTACCGCGGGGCCTGTGCCCAACCTGCGGTGGGACCAACCCAGGGAGCAGTTGGTCCCAACCTTGGTGCTGATTGTGGCCAATTCAGGGAGTGCATTTTCAGTATTTTCGGCCATTTTGGCCATCGTTGGATGGGCGATTTTGTGTCATTTTGGCCGCCCCTACGGCCTGTGTTCGGAAAGCTACTCCTGTTCTTCCACGTCGATGCTGCGAAGGCCTGTGCAACGTATTCTTTTGACACCATCGAGGGCTGTTCGCATATCTGTGTGACTTTCCTGAGCTGGTGGTTTGGTGGTTGACTGACGGCGGTGGGCGACTGACCCCGGGACGTTCCCCGGAACCAGCGAGAAACTTAATTGTGTTGGACGACGCTTTGTACTGCCGACTGTTGACCACCCACAAATGTCAAGCACCCAAAGGCCGGCCATGGAACCCCCTGACACTCCCCCAAGAGCTGGCAGGCGTCAGAAACGGGGGGGATGGGGGCATCGGAGGCCCAAGCGTCCGGATACCAGACATGGCCCAAGATGGTCTTTTCAATCCTTTGTGCTCCGTGTATGAACTGTGTGGGAAGGGGTCGGGGCGAGGTCGGGGTCAGGGGGGAGGGGGGGGGGTACACAGTGGCACCGAACCTCTTCAAAAGAGATTTGCAGTCGCACAGAGGCACCGGGTGGTGGCCAGTCTCTTCGCGGTTCTTTGTCCAGTGTTCCGACATGAATCGGAACTGCGCTATCCACGCGACGCCTCTGCAGTGGCCCGGCCCAAAACCCTCATCGTCAACTCGATGCACTGAGTTTACACTAGTCCTCCACAAACACGAAGAAAACTGCATTTCCCGGCCCCCGAGACCGTGTGCGCAACACCCAGTCCTGCCATCTGCGCCCTCCCACTCGCCGTCCTCCCCCTCCCCTGTGCACCTGCTGCGCTCAGCTCGACGAAGATGAAATGCAGAAGGCGGAGAAGAAGCGACAGAAAAGGGCCGAAACGGCGAACCAGATCGACAAAGGGGAGGACGGGAAGAAGGTGCGAAGAGGCACCCGCAAGCCAACGCCGTCCCCTTCTCCTTCCCCGGCTCCTTCTGCAGAAGAATCGAAACCCGCAGGTGTCAGCTTGTGCAATGGGGGGCCCATTTCTGCTGCCGAAGAAGGGGCCGTTGGGGCCAGGGATGCATTGGAATGCCCCCCCCCCCCCCCACTCCTCCGTGGGCCGAGTCTCTGAGCCTGCTCTCTCCCTTGCCCCAACTGCCCCGCCCCAACGGCATTTGTACCCTCAGTAACCGATGCGGACCATTTTGCTCACGCAGGGTGCGTGGCCATTCAGGGCGCATGAAGGGCGCATGGCAGGGGCGCATGGGGGGGCGCATTGAGATCACAGCGCAGCCATGCCCTGCCCCTGTGCCCAGCAGTTTCGTTTGCAACGAATGCATCACCTCCTATCGCCCGTACTCAGCACGGCACATGCACAGAAGCCAGTGGTGGAAGCGCGTCTACGTGCACACGCGTGTGAAGTGGGGGGGAGGCATGCCAAGCAGAGTGTCCGGATCACAGAGTGGGAGAAATCGCTGCAAAGTTAGAGAGCACATGGATGGTTTTGGTGGGCATGTGCACGTCACGTATGCGAGTGTGCATACCTGCGCCGGAGCCTGCACAAGGATATGCACAGCGCCCTCAGTGGCGCTGCCTCCGAGGGCAGCAGGTGGGCCGGCATGGCCGTGCAGGCACGGAGTACACCTGACCGCACCCCTTTCAAGAGATTCTAGCCAAGGCAAGGGTTAAGGCGCCAGGCGCCGCACTTAAGCTGGAGACCACGCTCCCAGGAACAGTCAACCAGCCTGAAATAATGGGGCCCCGGTCAGCGCTCTCTAACCCAGACATCCATACTGGCTTCCCTCTACGATGCAGTGCTTCCCCCCCTGCACAAGGGTATGCAAGTGCATGTGACCAGGGTGTGTGCAAAGAACGGTACCGACAGTTTTTGCCCCGAACACAGGCCCCCCCCCCCCCACTTCTTCTTGTGACGCTCCCGTTGGCTGGGCGTTCCTGGGTGGTTCTGTACTGAGGGTTGAGGGTCTGTGGACCCTACAGCCCTCCGGACTACGGGTGAGGTGGCGAGGCGTGGAGGCTTCTAACTTGGGGCAGACTTTGATTTGGGGCGGCGTGCAGAAGGGAGCGGGCGCTCTGGAAACACAATGTAAAGCCACAGGTCGGCAGCCGGAGGCGGCAAAATGGTGGCAGTGTGGCAATCAGGCCGGGGGATCGACCTTGCGGTGCCTGCAGTGGTACATGAGGCTGTTGCATTTGGGGTGCATGGTGCCAAGGGCTCCTTGCATCAGAGCGGCATGTGTTGGAGTTGGTCTACTGCTTCCCTCTTCCGTTGAACGCCTAATCAATTCACTTTCATGATTTCCCTCATGAGAATTTTTTTGTGACTTAACTGTCAGTGGCACACAAAAAAGAAAGTCGCATGCACACACGCCCATGTAAGCAAGCGTGTGTGCACAAACAGAAGCACGCATACGAAGGAGGTGGGCATGTTGTCACTGCTTGAAAGTGCCACCTGAGAGGGCGATATCCCCAGGCTGCCACCAACAGCCAACAGCCAAAGTGCGAGCACACACCCTGAGGGGGTTATGAGCACAGCAAAAACAGCCTGCCCTATGCAGGTGTGATGATTTCAGCTTACGTATGGGCCATGCTTTCCTTTTCTTATTGGGCCAGTAGTTCACGTGTGCGGACACACCTTTTTGGGGGCCACTCTGCCTCTCTCCACCCTCTGCTATGCCCTTACCTGGTCAGCTCGGAGTGCCCTGTGGCCTGTCCCTGAAGCTTGACCAGTGCCCCAATGCCCGTGCACAACGGTGACGTCCTTTCACAGAGGCAGACGATGACACGAATCCTCATCCCTTCATCCGCTCGCATTTCCGGCTGCATCCCAAAGGCGTGGGGGTGATATGCATTCGGCCCGGGGGCATCCCAAAGCACACGTTCGTCGCGGACTATCTGGGCGAATTGTATCCTCCCTGGCGATGGTTTGAGAAGCAGGACGTATGCTCGCCTCACCTCTCTGCACACACCGTCGGCTGCAGAAGCGTCCGTAAGTCCGCTGTGCATGGGGGACTGAGGTCACGTTTTCATGTGGGGGCTCTGTTCGATGTACAAGGCTCCGACGATGAAGGGCAAGTCCGTACTGCCCTGCAGGGTGCGTCAACCGCAAGCGCATTACTTCGAAACCCGGTGTAACGCGCAACAAAAAATCTGTTGGTCTTTGCAACTCTGGCAACTCTTGGGCACATAACAAGCACAGCACAATGTGGGAAGCAAATGTTATGAGGGGGGGACGACTGAAAAGCGTTGTCTTTTTCGGTGTGTTTGACAACATTTTTGCAAGGAAAATGGGGCACCGATCTTCAAAATGGAAATTTTTTGAAATGAAAGCCTTAAAATGGAAGGAAACACTCAGAATGCTACACACCACCACGCGCGCTTGAGGGGTCTGGGGTGGGGCTGCCGCTGCGGTCCCTCCTTTACCAGCGGCACACAGCCAATTGCCTCTGCGACCAGGTGTTGCCACCCGCACAAAGGGCATCAGGTGGTTGGAAGTCCTCCGCAGTGCATACCAAAAGGGAGCGGGGGGGGGTGGCGTCACCCGAACCCTGAACGGTGTGTGAGGCTCTGAAACAGGGGCTCCAACGACGTCCCCCGTGCGCAAACCTTTTTTTCTTCCACCCAAAGGCTGGCAGTACCCCAGATCACCAAATGGGGGGCCATGGAGGGGGTGCGGGCCGTTGGGAAGGTCAGGGGCTGGTGGCAGGGAACATGGGGAGGCAGCAGCCTCCAGGGGCGAAACGGCGAGTTCCAGCGGCATTGCACAGCCGCGTACTCTCAGCAAATCGGATGGCCATACGGAGTTCCCGGGTATTGCGGCTTTTCATGGGGTTCATGGGTGACGCCTAGCTTGGGCTGCGCTTGAGAAGTGAACGAGCCCTATGACTATGGCGTGGAATCCTGAGATCCAAATTGACTATGTGGATGAGCCCAGGGAACCGGCGGTCTCACCCGGGCACTCCTGTGGGTAACCCCTGGGTCCCCAGGCCTACACCAGCCAAACTTTAAGGCACCAAAATTTTAGGAGGCTGTTTTTGTCCTCTATTTGGCCCAATTTTGATAGCCCCAAAGAGCATTAAATTGCATTCGGAGGCAAGGCCAGAAATGGGTGGTGGGAGATGCCAAACAAAATTTTCCTTTTTGCGCCGGCATAAACACACACACACACACACATACACTCCTGCACTTAACCTTGCATTCTTCTCAACGTTTATGTGCTTTTCTGCCCCGACCTCTGCCCCACATGCGCTGCATGTCACGTCAGGTGGTCAAGAAGCACAACCCCAACCAGGAGCTGCCCGACTTCTACAACATTTGTTTGGAAAGGTGTCCGACACCGTTCCCCTGGTCCGCCGTCGTGTGGATGTCTCAGCGACCGGGTCAGGGAGACCCCCACCCGCACCTGGGCTTTGTGACCCAAGACCCCTCACCACAAACCACCCGGAACGTTGGGAGGAAACAGGGAAAATGGGGAATAAGAAACGGAGGAAAAGGGCAAGTTAGGGGATATTGCGTCTGCGTCTTACAAGGGCCTTACCCCTGATGATTTGACCATCAGCTACCGTTGGATGACCCCCGCAAGGATGCATTAGAACGGCTGACAACCATTGAAGGAGCCCCCCCTGCCCCAGACCAAAGTGACCATTGTGGAAAAAACGAAATCACCTCGAAGAGAGGTGGTTAGGTCAAGCGCAGGCGTGGGCGTTGTATACCCCGCGTTGTTCGCATAACATACCCTAAGATGTGGTATCAGACGTCTAACCCCTTGTAAAATCAGGTGACCATTCACAATTATCAAATATCCTATGTAAAGCATGTTTTAGACCCTCTTTATGTGTTTTTCAACCGATTTGGGTGTTTGGAGGGGGTCGGGGGGCTTCTGAATGATTTCGTGACTAATTGACTGATTGACTGATTGTGCTCCCTCCCTCTTCGAGGTGCCTTGCTGATAGGCAATAGAATTTATCATCAGGAAAATCTTGTTGGGCCATTTTTGGTACACAAATTTTTGGGTCCCAGACCCCCCCCCCCCCTCCTGTCTTCTGATACTTCCTTGGACCCCCCCCCCAGAAAAACAAAGAAGTAAGAAGGCGGTCCCGCGAATCTTGGCACAACCCAAGGTCCTCGCCCCCCCTTCGGCCTCCCTCCCCCGGCCCTCCGTGCCCAGCGTAGTGCTGCTTTGCCGAGACCTGCGGGCCACCTCTACCCCAACGTGGGGGACCCCGAGACTGCGGGGGTGATGCAGCCCTTTTGATTTCCCCACAATGTTGTCTGATAATGGGGGATTACAAAACACACACACTACCCCTCGCAAGAGCACCCCCTCCTCAAGTCAAGGCCAAGGCATCTGCTGTCACTACTTGAGAGATGTGTCCCCCCCTTTACTGGAGCCAGCGCTCCCCCCCGCCCCTTCGGAAAGCCCTCCAGGTCCCAAGATAGTGTGCACCAAGACCTCCTGAGCCGGGTCTCCCGTGGAGCGTGGTCTTGTTTGCAGCATTGAAGCCGGGTGACCACAAAGAGGGAAGCACCAGACGGACAATGAGCGGTCACAGGGCACCTCTTCCCACTCTTCATCGTCGCGGGGCGGGGCCAATTTCATATGGCAGGTGGGGGGGCTTCCCACCCCACCCCGCTTAGAAGGGGGGGGGGGGCTTTTGGGGTGGGGTGGGATGGCATGCCTTAGCACTGTATATTTCGAATTGTTGCTTGGTGCTTTTCAATTGCTTAGATGTGTACGAGGGTCAAGGCGTAGGCGTAGATGATGAGAGTAGTGGCCGTAGCATCAGTAGCATCAGTGGCAGAAGCACTAGTAGCCGCCGTAGCAAATCAGCATCTCTAGTGGCTGATTTGGAGCCAAAATGTGTGCATGAATGAAGCCATGCAGCCAGTTGCCCTTTCTTTGCATGCTCCTCAGACCAAGCTGATTTGCTCATTCACCGCCGGTGTGTGGTGCAGTTCTGTTAACGGGTGTTGTAATTGTTTCATTACCTAGATGCTGACTATCAGCTCATATGTTTGCCCATCAAATACAATCTCCCTTTAGACCTGTGGCAGTGAGGCACCAGTTGTTGGGATGTATGCAATGCAGACAATGCGCATCATTGTTCTAGGCCTGTTGAATTTTGTACTGCTTCATTTCCTGTGGAGTTGCTTCCACCTAGAAAGGAAGGAAGGGTGCATTGAAGGCAGGTGTGCTTATGCTTTGTAGGTGGCAACAATCAACGTTTTGAATAGGTTTTGAACAGCAACCATCCAGATACCACCAAGAATAAACAATCACCATCTGGCTAGGCCAAAAATGCTATCACCTTCCATTTTCAATTTTGGCAGTCAAGGATTTGACCCCATCCCACCCCACCCCGTTACAAGGAGGGGGGTGCCCTTAGAGGGGGGGTAGGGCTTTTGGGGTGGGGTGGGATGCCCCCCCCCCCCCTGCCAAATGAAATTGGAGCCGGCCCTGGTCTCTCATCCGTTGTCCCTTTTGTGAGACTTTTGGAGACTTTTGGGAGTCTTCTGTGAGTCTTTTGGGTTTCCAATGCCCTCGCCTGCTGCAGCGCAGACCGCACTGGCGCACTGGTCTTGCCCCTCAGGCCCAAAGAGGACGCCCTCGGATACGACGTCGTCTTTGTGGAGGCCGCGCGCCGCTCCAGTTTCGCGTCGCGGCTGTCGCACTCCTGCGACCCGAACTGCAGCAACATCATCATGAGCGCTGGCGGGAAACTGACCATCGCCATGTACACGACCCGCCACGTATGCCGGCAAAGTGGACGGCTGCCTCCCGCATTTGTGTTGCGTCGCCAATGAGTTTTGTGTTTAACTGATTCTATGGGCCCGGGAATGCGGCCTCTGCCCATGCCCCCCCCCCCCGGCCTGGGGCACATGACGTATGGCAGCCACAGACACCAGCGTCATCCGCCCCGTGACCGCCGGTGAAGCACGTGACAGCGCTGCTGGGGGATCGGCATCTGCGCAGAGACCCAGAGATCCACTGCCATTTCCGGGACCTGTGCAGTCCCATTCGGCAGTGGCCAGAGCGGACTCTGGTGGTGGTGGTGGTGGTGGTGGTGGTGGTGGTGGTGGTGGTGGTGGTGGTGGTGGTGGTGGTGGTGGTGGTGGTGGTGGTGGGGTGGGGGTTGTGTAGTGTCCGGCCTTGGCCAGTCTTTTGGCGTTGCAGTAATGTGATCAGGCCCCTTGATAAAGGGGGGGGGGCGCGTCTGTGGCTGCCCCCTCAACCCAAATTGCGGTGGGGGACGGGCATGTCGATGCAGTGCGCACGTGGGGCAGCTTTCTGTGCGGTGAGCCTGGTCCTGGTCCGTTTGTGGACCATCCGTGTGGACAATTTCCTCCCGAAAAGACGCACCAGCGCGTGCCCCCGGCAGCGCCGACGGGCACGGAGCCTCTCCAGCAAACCGCCCCCCGAGGGAATCCTCGAGAACACAGGCCATTGGGGCGACGATACGCGTGTCCTCCCCCGGGCCCCCGGTGTTTGGACGCGTGGAGGGGACCATGGACACACTTGGAACGTGGGCGCTTTCGGAGGGCGGCGGGCCGACGGCCCCCCCGAGGGCCGTGTGTACCCATCGTTTGTGTGGGGGCGGGTCGGTTTCGTTTGGCTCCGGGATTAGCGTCTGTTTCGGCCTGAAAAGTTACAAAACTTGGTCGAAGGCAAGTTGAGACATCATGTCTGCATGCCCCCCCCCCCCCCCCCGCGCGAGCAGAGCAAGGCCGCCGACGTGCCTGGGCCATTCTCGCACGTGTTCGTGTGCGCGTCGACAAGAGGGTGCACGTGAATCGATGTCTGCCGGCGACGATGGTCCGGTTCGAATCGGTCCGCGCGCGCGCGTCGGTCGCGCCGACTCGGCCTTGCGGACGTTTGCAGATCCATGAAGGCGAAGAGTTGTGTTGGGATTACGCCTCCGTGACGGAGAGCGAAAGAGAGTTCCGTGCGGCCATCTGCCTCTGTGGGTCATCGAAGTGCCGCGGGTCGTTCTTGTACTACGCCAACAGCGCCACGTTTACGGAGGTCATGAGCCGCCAGCACACGTTTCTGGACCGGACCGCGCTGCTGCTGCGCGCAGGTGCGACCGCCCGAGAAATCGCATTTTGGCGTACGGACGGGGGGCGAGTCAAGTAGGGCCGCCCCACAACAGCGGACGGGGGCCACGCAGGCTGTCGTATGCGGGTCCGCCGGTTCAGATACCCAACCCCAACAGCCGCCCCCCCCCCCCCCCCCTCCGGGGACCACCCCAGAAACAGAACCGGTGGACCACAGCAGCGGTTTGGTTGAGGTCGGCCTCGGCGAAGGCCTGGTAGAGCAGCTCCATCGATGCAGCCAATCAGGTGCCGCCAGTTTTGGACAACAACCCCCCCCCCCCCGTCCGGGCCTCCGGGTACTACAAAGGTCTTGACCATCATTTGCTGGAGCCTTGGCGCCAAAGGCGCCTGAGATTGTTGTTATGTATGGAATTGAGAGGCCTTTTCCTTTCATCACATTTGTGTGCCCTCAAAGTGATAAAAATTTATTGGGTGGCCCAGATACCAATGGAAAACTGAGTCCCCAGTGTTGCATGGCCGGAAAGGACCCGTTGGGGGGGGGGATATGTGCCCTTCAACACAAATACCAGCCCCCCAGGGATGCATTGGAAGGGGGGGAGGTTAACCCCCCCCCCCCCCCTCCAGGGCGCCCAGCCTACGCCCAGCCATTGTCTCCCAAAAGGCAAGTGCCAGCTTCGATGGCATTTGTGACCGACAGTAACCGCCCCCCCACCGATTTGGCAACCCCCACCAACCGCCTGTCTAACCGCTTCTGGGGCCGGCTCCGGGGTCCCTTCCCTTCTACTGCATCCGTGAACCCCTCCCCCCCCCCCTCCTCGGCCACCACAGCCCTGTCGGGGTGTACCATTTCAACAGGTGGACCCCACACCGCACCGCCGCTCGAAGCGCACTTCCGCGATCTGCAATCGTCCTGCGCCGGTCGGTGGTAATGCCCCTGGGATCGTGGGTGCTCCAGACGTGGGGTCGGCAACGACCCGCGGGGCCAGACCGACGGGGGGCCGACACGGCGGCGGCCGCCGTGCCGCGGGACACCCCGACGCAGCCGCACCCACAACAGCGGCCCGCACCGCCACCCCCCCCAAAGGACGGGTACATCGTTCATTGCGGACGGAGGACTACCGGAGGTCAATGCAGTTGACCGCCCAACATGCGCCTTACGTACCCCACCACAAATGCAGGGGGTAGACGGCAGGGCTGTCCTTCAGGAATGAGATATGTCTGTTTTTCTTTTTCACTTCCGACGGCCCGACGGTACTCGCGGCACCATTCGGTTAACCGACGGCGGTTGGCCCATGACCAGCCGCTCTCTGCGGCTGACGCTCTGCGGAGGTTCGAGTGTACCGGAGGCCGGCAGTTGTTCTTCGGGGGGCGGGTGGGGCTGAAGGACAGCGCTGGTAGACGAACTTGCAACGGCGCAGGCTTTGGATTGAGCCCAGTCATTCTGCACATCACATGCACCGCACGCCCGTAACACGGCGTTCACACAGCCCCCGTGCGCCTGCACTGAGGCCGACACGTGGCCCGCCCGAAGTCCGGGTGTCGCGTGTTCCCAAAGAGGCCCAATCCAAGGGCCTCGTCGCACGTTCCCTTGAGCCATAGTGCCCACTGACGTGCGGACTCGCTCTATTGTTGTGCAGGGCTTGAGCCTGTCACTGCGCTGGACCGTGAGCGACTCGCGTCCCGGGGGATCAAGGCGTCTGCTTTAGGCGGCATGGGAGGTATGTGCCTGCGGATCAGTGCGGCGTTGTTGGCGGGGGGACTGTGGCATGTGTTGAGGTGCGGGTGGAGTATGGCAAATGATGTGCATTTGGTGCATGGCATTCGGAGCATGTGACATGGGAACGCTAATCCTGCGGCGCCTGCAGCACGCAATTGGGGTAGTTATCGTGGAGCATGGGAAATTGTTCTTTTTGTGAACTGTAGTTTCGAATGGGGAGGGGGTTGTCGCACCATTTTTTTCCGTTTTTGAGTATTGTGCCTCGCCTTTGTGCCCTTTTGACTTACTTCCTTCACCCAAAATTGAGGAAAATTGAGGCGGTGCCCATTGCCGTAAAGCCAATCGCCGCTCCCCTGCGGCGCGCAGGAAGCCTTCCCGATGGTGTGCAAGGGGCGTATGGGATGTGGCGTGTCAGCTCTTGACCCCTGCCTTCTCAATTTGCGTAGATGACGGGGCGGGCGAGATCCCCCAGTGGCTGATCAAGTGGGCCTCACTGACGCTGCAGTACATCGAGACCGAGTTTGCGGCCTTGCCGCAGGCCCTCATGCAGACGCACGACCATCTGGTGGACAACGAAGAAGGTGGCCCGCAGCCCCTCCTCAACCCCCGAGGCGGTGGTGTTTGCTGCCCGCGCGGTGCCCGCTTGCCTCCTTTGCTCTGGCGACCACTTGGCCCTTGAGGAACTAAGGCGACAGCCGTTGAGTGCAGCCTCTCGGACCTGAACTGACCAACGGACGGGCGTTGGTGGGCCGCCGACCGATGGCGGTGCAAACTGCACACGGTGCACCGCCCACCGCTGTCGGTGCCTCAGGAACCGCTTTTGTTGGCCGGCCGCCGCCGGCAACCTCCATTCAGTGCGACTTCAGTGCGCCTGAGTGTAGCAGACGGTCGCCGTTGGTTGCCGTCAAGGACAGCCATGTGTTTTGGACCAAAGTTGGACCTAGATCTAGGCCAGGACCCCCCCCCCCCGCCTCTCTCTCTCTCTCTCTGGCTCTCTCTCTCTCTCTCTCTCTGGCTCTCTCTCTCTCTCTGGCTCTCTCTCTCTGGCTCTCTCTCTCTGGCTCTCTCTCTGGCTCTCTCTCTGGCTCTCTCTCTCCCTCCCTCCCTCCCTCCCCCTCTCTCTCTCTCTCTCTCTCTCTCTCCCTCCCTCCCTCCCTCCGTCCCTCCCTCCCTCTCTCTCTCTCTCTCTCTCTCTCTCTCTCTCTGTCTCTCTCGCTGACAAAGTACTCTGTGCTCACGGGCTGGCGTCTATGATACAGGACTCCATCTGCTTCAGTCACAAACAGTTCACAGCCCACCTTTTGCCATCCCACTTGCAGCCACGCGCATCAGCCTTTGAGAGGGAGTTCCCATGGGGCAGGCAGAAGGCCGGGTCGGACCCCCCCTCTATGAATGCGAAGGCATTCTTGGGTGGTAGGCCGGAGAGGCCTTTGTGCACCGGCCCCTGTGTTGCACTTTGGCTCTGGTTGTCGTATGCAGCAGCCAAGGACAGTGCCCGCGGGGTGAGTGATAATCGACTGCAGAACCTTGTCATCACCCTCAATAAAGTCACGTATTGTCTCCGCCAAAAGAACCAGATGCAGGGCTGCCCGTTGACCCCTCTGACGGAGGAGGAGGTACGCCCGCCCTGCCTCTGTCCCTGCCCCTGCCCCCGCCCCTGCCCCTAGCCATGCCCCTGCCCCGGCCCCTGAACAGTCCAAAATTTGACGGTAAACTGCAGCGGTTGAGGGCACAGGAGGGAGACGCCCGAGGGGCGGCACTGCGCACGCGCTGCAACAGTAGGAACTGTCCCTGCAGAACCTGGGAACTTCGGCTGCGCCAACGCCATGACTTCCAGTTGCATTCTTCCACTTTTCCCCCCGGCAGCTGCTACAGCACCCCTCCCGCGCCCCCTCTGCATTGTCTGATGATGCGTGGAAACCCATAGTCATTCCATATCAAACCCACTTGGGGCGTGGTCAGCGCCGGATGCATCATCAGCGGGAGGCTTTGCCCTTGTTGGCCGGTGGCCCTTGTTCGGCTGGTGTGCCTGAGAGTACAGTGTGCCTGAGAGTACAGTGTGCCTGAGAGTACAGTGTGCCTGAGAGTACAGTGGCTGGGAATATGCCCAGTCCAAGAGTCCAAAACCACCGTCCATCAGCCTCTGAGCAGACGGATCATGTTCTCTCCTTTTGCCCTTTGATCCCGCGACTGGGCCTTTGTCGACAAACATTTTGGGCCGCTCACCAAAGAGACACAAAAAAGGGGTATGGTAAGCAAGAAACGCTGCTTCAGGGTCTGGATCTGGCAGCCTGTGCCCGAGAGGCAAGAGATGTTGGTTGGGGAGCAGGAAGTGTCTGAGTGGCAACGGCGGTTGTGATTGTGGGGCAGGTCGGTCTGAACGCAGGAGGTGCGGTCCGGACGTGCTTTGAGTCAGGAGTCATGGGTAGCAATATCGCCCGACCCACAGGCGTACGTCTTGGGGGATTCAAGCACCAGTTAAGGGGCCTTTGCTGCTCCGCTGTAGCCCACGCCTTTGGCTCGGCTCGGCCCATGGCAAGTCATGCACATATCCAGCACCAGGCTACCCACCCCAGCACGCCTTTGATGGTGCCCCTTGCATCTCCAATAAACCCCCGCTTGACCCCTGATGCACCTGCACATGCCCCTGTCCAAGAGCGGGGACCCTGTCGCACTGGTGCATGTGCGGGGTGTGTACCGACATCTTGTTAGAATTGGTACTTTGTCCAGCCAAGCACTATCTGTCCATCTGTAGACAAAGCAGGGGGGATGGGGGGCAGTGGAGGGGGTGCATTTGTTTTTTCATGCTCAACGGACATTTTGTGATTAGGGCACCCGCGATTGAGCTGAAGTGTTGCAGGCTGTTGCTCTTGCATGGACTGTTGATGCATTCAAAACTATGATCAGTGATCAGAGCAATCTCGCTCTTCGGGCAAGGGACACCCAAGCAGCTTGTTTTGTATGTCGGCAACCACGTGAACCCTAGTTTTGGCCCATATCCCTAATGTCACCTGTTCATCAGCACCTCTAACCAACCTTACAAAAAAGAATACCCCCCTGGAGATGGACCCTGCATGCGCACTGCATGAATGGCATTCTCTGGATCCTCCTAGCCTGCAATTCATTGGTGTTGGGGAACCCTGTCTGTGGAACCCATTTTGGAGGGGGGGCTTCAATTGTCCGCCCCCCAAGGGACTTGCTTGAGCGGGGGGAGGAGGGATGACCCCCCCCCCCCGAGCGCAGTGCACCCAAACTGTAGGAAAGAGCAAAACTGTTGGCCAATCGGCACACGGAATTGTGGTTTTTTGGGGGTTTGAGTGGACACTGGTATTGTTGGAACACGTTCGGCCTTCTTGGGTGTGCCTCGAGTGCAGCACAGTGCATTGATACTGTCGTTGTGAAAGACAAAAAATGCACTTTTCAGCTGACTTAGAGTGGAGGAAGGAGGGGAGTGAGGGGGTCAAGGGAAAGAGGGGAAAAGGTCTGGGGGTGGAGCGGGATCCCCTTCCCGGGAATAATGAAAGTATGTCCCTGCCTCTCCCCCCAAAACTTGGGCCCAATTCATGAGGCTGGGTTTCCATTTTAGTGGGGTTTGCTGCATGTGCACACAGTAAACAAACTCTCCCCAAGGCAGGTGTAGTGCGTCTAGGGCACACAGCCCCAATATGTTCTGCTTGGGTTGCGTGTAATTAAGGCATTTTCGGAATTGTTTGGCTAAAAGTTTGGCCATTTTTGTCAAATATTAGCCCAATGCCCCCCCCCCCCTCCCCCTCGCTGAGGTTTTGGGGGCTCTATTGCTGCCCCCGCCTCCTCAAGTACATTGGACATCCGGGCACCTTGTGGGCAGAGTTTGGAGACCCCACCACCTCTGACACTGCTCACAGGGGGGCGTTGTGGTGCCCCATTGCTTGATCAATGCCTTCCTCTCCAGAGGAGACCGTAGTGGGACCGGATGGTGTTCGGGGGGGGGGGGGGGAGCGGTTTGGGATTGGCAATTTGTGTGGGTGTGCGGGTGAGGCTGTGCCCCTTTGCATTGCGCCGCAGGTCCTCAAGCATCTGTGGACCGATTCCCAGTCCATCAAAAACCGGTGGCTCGCGGTGTGCCCACGTTCTCCGTTGCACGCATCCGTCGCAGTTCCAGCCACGCACCGAACGTTGTGGTCCCGCGTGGGGCTCGCCCCAACGACGCTGTAGTGCATGGGGGTCCCCCCAGGGCTCTTTTCAACAACTCGGCACCACCGGGGGTGGGGGGTGGGGGGGGGTCCCACACCACCCCCCCAGCCCCCCTGGGACCCCCCACCCACCCCCTAAAAGATTGGGCCAAAATTTTTTCCAGGCCTTTGGCCAATCAAAAGTGTTCTCTGGCGCCTTTCGGGCCAAGTAGTAGTTTAGACCAACGATTTCTTCGGCGCCTTTGGCGCCTCTAAAAACTCAGCACCACCGGGGGGGGGGGGGGGGCTTAAAAGGAGCCCTGGGGTCCCCTGCAGCGTCGTGCGGGAGAGCCCACTGCAAACAGGCGACTGCGTTGGGCGGCCTGCAACGAGGCTGTGCGGCGTGGCAGCCCCGGGCAACTGCACCGGGGCTGCACTGTGAAGATGGCGCGACATGCGAAAGGGCACAAGTGATGGTGCAGGGCTTGGGCTTCGCGTGTGTCCGTTTATTTGTGAGTCGACGGCATTGGGTTGTGAACTGACTGCAGGGCCCAACCAACGGCGTCGGCCGGTGTGCCTATGGAACGTTGGTGGTCGCCCGATCGTATTTGACGGACAGCAGTTGTCAGGTCACGCACGTCGGTGGGCAGGGGTTGACTCAGCGGCCGTATATCGCCGGACTGGGCGAAAAAAAATTGACAAAAGCCGGGGGGGGGGGGGGGGGCAGCGACAATAAAGGGGATGGCTTGGCCAGCCAGCCCCGTCGCTACCGGGTGCCAGGGCAACCCCTGCTCAACCGGCATCAGGTGGGGGGTGTCTCCCGCAGCCCAGATGGGCTGTTTGCGCAACAGGAGCGGGAGCCCATCAGGGGCAGACCAGCCGTGTGGGGGAAAAGGACATATGGTGGACGGCCGGGACAGCGCGTGGAGGAACAGGGCACCTGGGCCTCACAGAACCACAGCGAGGCAGGCTATGGACGGCCTGCGGACAGAGGTCTGTGGACAGCAAAAACAGTCAAACGACCCCGGCAACAACCAGCACATCCTCAACACGCCAATTACTGGGCGCCGCTGACACGCAGACGGCACGCCATGCCACATCCAGCACAGCCCCAACACACCAACGACAGGGCTCCGCGAACGCGGAAACGACACCAGCAAGAGCACCGGCCGCAGCGGCCGACAGAAAGCAGCGACCTGACGCAACATGCGGAGGGAAGAACTGGGGACTGTCCAGGGCCCCGTAAAGGAGCAACCACCAGACGGAATGTGACACAGGGGGTTGAGGAAAAGGGGGCGCACCGTGCGCTGTGCGCAGCTGTGCGCGTGCTGTCCGAAAAGTAGGCTATTTTGGACGCATTTCCCCCGATTGCCGAGGTGCCCGCAGTTCTTACTGTGTTCCCAGACGCAGGACTGCTCAGATTCTGACTCCAAAACTCAGACAATGGGTTAAAACAAACTATATTTCCCACTAAAAACGCCAGATGGCTGTCTAAATCTGCTTTTTTTGAGCTGTGGATGTAGCTTCCCTCGTGGTGGGTGGTTTTCAGAGTGGTCACGGGAAAGTTAACTTACTATTGGGCGCTGTGCAGAAGTGCCCCCAAAGGGACCCCAAGGGCAAGCCTTTTTCTTCATTATGGGTGGTCCCCCCCCCCCCCCCCTTGCACAAGCACTGCCTTATCCAAGCACAGGAGCCCGTCTGACCGCTGTTTTCCTGGTTTTTTTCTGACCACAGTTTTTGTGGTCAGAAATGTAACGTGACGCGGTTGTGCTGCGATCGCAGAGGAAAAGGGGGCTGGATCATGCTTGTGGTACTTCCTCCTGCTCATACCAACATTCTGCTTGCACCTGCAGCCCAGTGCTGTCTGTTTTGATGTGATTTTCAGCCGCAATGGGTAATGAACAGGGATGCTAAGAATAGGGAGCATCGCCATGTCCTTGCAATGGTGGCCAAAAAGGGGGAAACCAATGAACAAGTGGTGGGACAAGACATTGGACCAGGTTTTTGTTGACAAAAAGTGTACACATCGTGTCGATGGAGCTCCATCACCACACGTGTCCAGTTGGGCCAAAGACAAAGCAACAGTTGAGACACTCTACTATTCTACACCTTCATCAAGAGGCCAGCCCTTGGAGCCCCCGTTAGCAGAGCGGCAGCGGGGGGGGGGGGGTACAGAAAAAGGGCTCCTCTTGGCCGACTGCTGCACAGGGCGGCCCTTAGAACCCCTGTTCAAGAGCGAGGGGTTCTGGAAAAGGGGCCCCAAGCCCCCCCACCCCCACCCATCTTCCTTTTGAAATTTCCAAAGGCCCAGGATTCCCTTTTGCCCTGGTTCAAGAGGGCCACACGGTCGTCACGTGTACTGAGTGCACCGCACCGTACTCCAGACCCCAGCCTCCTTCCCCCACTGTCCGCAGGTGGCTGCTTCCAAATTCCCTGGCGGTGTGGCCAAGCCCAACGCAGGCGCGGGCCGCGCCAGCCGGAAACCACCGGCTGCCACCCCGGCCTCTTTGCTGCAAACCGTCGCAGATCTTGCAGTGCAGACGCAGCTCAAAGATACTTTGCTGAGCATAGCTAACCAGGAGTGCACGACCGTCAAGGGTATGCCATTTTACTAGCCATACGCCAACCACATAGGAGCACGCTGTGTCCACATGGAAGGCAGCATACACAAAGCACTTGGCTGCTTGGTGTGAGACATTTTGGCATCTCAGAGAGTTGCTTTGGCAGGCATGGTTGTTGTTGACCAATGAAAAATGTAAAGGCACCGCATCACAAGGGTGTGTGGGGCGGCATCACCCACTTGAAGTGGCGGTGGTGCTGTCATGCTGTGGGACAAGTTGCATGAATGTTCCTCCAGCCTTGGCGATCGTGCTCAGACAGCTGCCGAGAAGTCACCCTTTAAATGTGCCTCAGTGGAGCAAGGCACTCCAGCTTTGATGAAAAGAACAACCAGGGACCTTGATACATGAGTGGCTAGCACCATCTAGAAATCTAGGGTTCTTTGTGTAGGTCTTGGGGAGGAATAGAAATGGGTATGTCACCCCTGCTGCTCCGTGGCCAAGGCCCCTGTTGATAAGTGTGGTAACTTCATGAGCTTTCCCCTTCCTTTTGTGCTTCTCAACTCTGCACCCTCCAGTGATGACCCTTCATTACAATGACGATATTTGTGTGCAACAGCTGAGTTTTCACACTTGTGGCTGTGGTGAGATATTTGTGCGTAGGCAAACGTCGTGGGGAACCATAATTCTCTCTCTCTCTCTCTCTCTCTCTCTCTCTCTCTCTCTCTTTTGAAAACATGGCCAAATCGACCATTGCTGGTTTATCCGGCGCTTTTTGTTGACAGTAGCTTTGCCAACCATCGATTTCTGAAGGAGTGCTTCTTTCTTAGGCATACTGAATGCAATGTTTGTATTGGACGTGCCCTCATCGCATCAATTTCACGTGTTGCGGTATCCTGTTCCTGTCAACACAGAAGCACGAACGGGGCTGCGACGGCTTTCAGAACAGTTGCGGAAGTGCCCGCCGGGGCATGTCGCCGCAGCAGACTGTTTATTGCTGTATGCAGAGACTGAGAATTGGTTTACGCCTGAAAAGTATGTGTCACAGTGCACATGTTTCCCAGTGTCTGCGGTTGCAGTGGCAGGATGAAGGCGCAGGGTGCGAGAATAGGGGCAGAAGCAGAGGCAGTGACAGGGGTAGGGGCACACGCAGCGGCAGGGAGAATGCTTTTGCGACGGCACTTGTGGGACCAGGGGCAGGTGCTGTGCAGAGGGATGGGGTCCGGGCACTGCCCATCAGAGTGGGCGTTTTGCGTTGCTCTGGTACCACGTCTGAAGCACAGATGAATCAGTCCTGTCATCGGGTCCTTCGTACAATCCCAAGCACAGCAAACATCACGCATTGCATGTTCCGAACCCTCTAGCCACCAGGGCAAACCCAACCTGCTCTTGCCCCTGCTCCCACCAGCTGCCCTGCAAAGGGTACAGGGGCCCTCCACCCAACCCCAGTTGGGTGACCAATGGGCCATGTGCATGACCCTACCCTCACCCTAACGAGAGGAGTCCCCCAAGCAGACCAGCCTTAACCCCAAACCCTTCCTTGGAGCGCACACAACACAACAGAAAATCTGTGAATTCCCTTTGCACAACAAATGTGACATGTACTGTGCCTAAAACCCAGTTTTGTCCCCGCAAGTGTGTGGGTCCATATATTCTGCACAATATTTTCATTACATTCACCCCAAAGTGTGCTGGTGTCGCGAAGAGGAATCAAAGTGGCTACATAACCCCGGCCATCTCGACCCAAACTCCCCATCGTTCACCACAATGCAAAGGTGGGATTCCCGACTGCACTTTGTGTGGTGAGCTAGAGCTAGGTCAACAATTCAGCGTGCACATTTTGCTTCCCAGCAGTTTGATTAGAACAAACAGTAAATGCAAGTACACACGAAGACATGGAACATGTCCATTTACCAACACGACCCTTAAGTGTTGGCATACACATCTGTGGCTTATCAGCCTCGTCATGTGATAGATATTTGGGTGGGTGGGTGGGTGGGGCTCACAAAAATACATGACCAAGAAAACAATCAAAGTACAACACCTGCACGATGTACTTCGTTATGAATCAACCTCAATTTGCAGTGATACATTGGTTTGATTAGGGCACAGAACACATGCAAGAGCGCAGGAAAAAATTGAAGTTGTCCAGCTGCAAACAGGCCCCTCGGAATTGTCATGCCTCTCTCCCGCCCCCACACGTTGCGGTGAAGTCAAGTGAACTTGCACGTCTACATATGTCGATTAAATAAAGGGGTGAAGGGGTCCAAGGTACACAACAGAACCCAACAGACCTGGATCAATTCGGGTTCACAGTGAGTGGCGAAGGTGGTGGGGTGAGTAGCCAAAGCGGCACTGTCGCAAACATGGTCACTGGTCAAAGAGGCAGGGGTGGAGGCATCAAAGAGGCTAAGTCCCCAAACACAAAACAAATGACTGGGACAACAACAACGATATAAAATCTGTACCGTGTACTTTCATGCAAATCAAAATTCAGTTTCTAGTGAGATGTTCACAATTCAGCACACTACCCAACGCCTGCAGCACACTTGCGAGATACAACCGTACTTTTGACTGGGGAGTGGTTCTCGCAACATTTTTGTCCGTTTTGAGTATTGTGCCTCATCGTTGTATCCGTTTGACCTACTACCTTCACCAAAATTCAGGAAAAATAATGCGGTCCAAATTGCACCTTCCTAAAGTTGGGATACTTGGCACAAAAGTAGTGTGCAAGGCACGCACCTGGCAACCTCCTCCTCTGAGTTCCATGTTTGTTCTCCGTTTGCCGCCGGCTGCTGGTGTTTGTTGCAGGTATTTGCCATTTTCTTCTCTGGCGGTGTGCACCGAGGATATGGAATCCGATGAGGTCATTGTCCTGCTCCATTGCTTCTTTGTCCAGATGTCCCGACTGCATCCCCTCATTTCTAATTAGCGGTGCCTTTTATCGCCCCCTTCCCCCTTTTCAGGTCCCGCATTGGGAACGCTAATCCTGCAGCAAAATCAACAGGTTACAGGGAGGAATCAACAGTGAAAGTAAACCATTTACAAACGATGCACCAAAGCTGGAGGGTCAGGGCATCGTCGCAAAGCCTTTGAGTTCGGCCAAAGCTGCTTTTGCTCAGCGGTGATGGATAACAGTTCTCTGAGCAGGCAGTTTGCGGCATATCTGATCTTTGATTGTAGAGTTGTGCTTGTTACACGCCTGCTGCCTTTTGATTTTAATGGACTGTCGGCTGGCAGTTTCTGTGGCGGCCATCGTCAGTCTATCAGAATCAGGCATTCAACCAAAAAAAAAACAGTCACATTGAATTTTTACCAATCATCTCACAGAGCCACAGGAATCATTTCTAGACCACTGACGAGCCACTTTCTTTCTGCGCTTTGTGCTGACTGCCTCTTGTGCACGCGTGCAATAGCCCAGAGTTCCTTTGGGGGGCGGATTGAGTGGGTGAGGGATGGAACGAGGGCAAAAGGGGGACGATGAGATGGACAGGCATCACTGACTCGCTAAATGAGACATCACCGCACAAATTCTCTGGGAACGCAGGACAGCCTGGGGACGCCGCGCCCTCCTCTCTGTCGTCACGGCGCAGGGCAAGGAGGCCGATGAAAAGGCACGGAAGTACGCCGACAATTGCAAAAAGTACCGTTCACACTTCATTTGGGGGCAGTTGGTGGCGTGGTTCAAACAGGTGTGTATGTGTGTGTGTGTGTGTGCGTGTGCGTGTGCGTGTGCGTGTGCGGGTGCGTGTGCGTGTGCGTGTGCGTGTCCGGGTGCGGGTGCGGGTGCGCGTGCGTGCGTGCGTGCGTGCGTGCGTGCGTGATTATTGATTATTATTGATGCTTATTGCGTTGACTGGACGTGGGTGGCGGCCTGACGAGATTCTGTTTGCGACCAGTGCACCCCTGTGCCATTGCTTGTGAGCGTCTTAATCCCCCCGCCCGCGTTCTGGAGAGAGATTATTTTCGCATTTCTGTTATGGTCGTAACGTGGTGTGCGTGTGAGTGCATGATTGCATGGCACCCTGCCCAACACGAGCCCCTGCCCATCCGCACATGGGTCCCCCGAACTGGACTGGGCGCCATGTGCCCACTCGCCCGGTACAGTGGGGAAGTGCGCGCACTGCAACAGTGCCCCCACACCGCACCTGGGGAGGGGGGAAAATGGTTTGCGCGGTGGGGGGGGGGGTGTTCTTCGAGCCCCCTGAAGGAGGGGGGGGGGATTGGGAAAGGGGCTCCCGTGACAGACCTATTGCTGAACCCTTATGTGGGGTCCCTTTCTACCCCATTCTGGGGCCCCGAGATGGCAGGGGTTATGTGGCCTCAACTGGAACTAACTCCCGCCGGTCCCTATGGGGAAAGTTAGAGGCACGGGCATGGCCTGGGTGATTCCATCTCTGATTGCACCTCTGCTTCAGATTCGGATGCTGAGCCTACTTCCGATTCCAATTCCTCTGATGTGTCAGATTTGACATCTGCATCCGAGTAGTTTGTGCCAACGGGAGGCCCAGGTGGGGCGCTGCATCCTCCATTTTCTTTTGTGCCATGGGATGTGGTTGGAAATGACCGGACATGAGTACCACCACCGTTGGCGGGGGCTTGGGGGGCTTAGGTATGGTCCCCGTCACGGGAGCCCTGAAGGGGGGGGGGTCTCAGAAAGGGGCTTCAACGACCCCCCCCGCGCGCAAACCTTTTTTCTTCCTCCCCTGGCTCAAACATCAATTTTGCACTTGTCACGCAGCAGCACATCACCAATATTTACCACTTGCTGAGCCGGTACACTTTGTTCCACAGCGCCCATCAGCACTGGCGAGCACCCTCCAAGCTTCACGGCTCTGGGGCGGGCACACAATGCACGTCTCACAGCAGAAGCTGCAAACTTGGAGGATGTAGTGGGCCACCTCCCCCACACCAATGCATCGCCCAGTCTTCCTTGTCTCTGCATGGGGGGCGCACCTGACGCGGTGCGCGCGCGGCGCACGCACGGTCCAAGTACTCCTGCATGATCTGCAGGGCACCGAGATGGTGGAAAATCCAAACACCCAGAAAAGCCAAGCGGAGGCCGAACAGGGAAGCCGATGAGAAATACACACGCCACACACTTTTCTGTCCCACAATGACTGCGTGGGACAGGTGCTCTGTAAGCGTCCCGAGGCACATGGTGATGTGCCCATGCACGGCTCAGCAATGGGAACATAACCGACTCGGCCATACGATTCCGCGGGGGATACTGCGTTGTCACGTCTCAGTGGCACGTTCACATACGTTTCGTTCCCAGACAATTTATGACCCAAGCGCATCGTTGTCTGCTGACCGCCGTGGGACTGTGTCGCTTCCAGATCCGGAGTCTGCGTACACGGGGGCATATCTGTCGTACACGAAGAAGGTGTGGTCGTCGGAGGGCAATTGCCTGTCCTCTGCTTCGCCTTTGGCATGTCTGCGATCCGCTTGCGGGTCCAGGGGCTGCGGGTGTCTGCGCGGGCGCGCGTGTTTGTGCAGTTGTATGTCTGCAGAACGGCGCGCACTGCGGCGTTCTGACGTGTCTTTTGTCTGACGTCTCACCGGATGAGGTACGGAGCACTCAAGCTGCGTTTTGACCAGATGCCCATGTGTCTGGGTATGTGTGTGTGCCGCTTTATAGTCCATGTTGCTGACTGTGTGACGGCCTGACGGGACCTCCAGACATTCAGTGCACGTGCCCTTGCCTGTGCTCTTCGGCTTCAGGGCTTGTGTCTGGGTCTTCGCGCGTGCGCGTGCGTATGTGTGTGAATATTACTCTGCACATTACACGGCCCATGCCCCGACTGTCACACGAAGGCGCCGGGTCGCGCAACGTTGTTCTGACGCGGCCTGACGAGGCTGACCCGCATTCAGATAACCGCCGTGTTGCTCTGTTTGTTTCCGCTTTGCGCGCGCGCGCGCGCGTGCGCGTGAACGAACCGCCGCACACATCTGCTCAGCGTCGGTGTTCAGGAAGGCGCCTTGCCTCCGCACGACCCCTCTGTCTGCGCTGGCCCCACGAGCATCGTCTGACGCTCTGCTGTGCCTTTGCCCTCATGTGTGTGTGTGTTCAGTTCGAATCCGATGTTCTTGAGTCAATTGTTGGGGTCTGTTTGGCGGGGGTGCGGGGGTGCGCCCCGTTCAACGAGGATTGCCACAGGGGGCGCTGCTGTCCCACAGCGGTCCACAGACGGGCGCCCAGTCCGTCGCGAGGACACCCCCAAGACCCGCCCCCTCCGCCAAAAAGGCCCCGTACGCGGCGCCTGCTCCGCGCCGTTGGGATCTCCGGTGCCGGGCCCGGGCCTGGGCAGCAATGGTGCAATGCAGCAATGGACCATGCAGTCTTTCTGTCATGGCCCGCGGCGTGGGGGGCACCCCCCACTCAGACGGACCCCGTCTATTCCGCGGCGGCGCTGGCATCCGCTCAGTCGCAGTCTGCGAATCTGAGAAGAGGGGGGGGGGCGTCGACGTAGTCGCCGGCTTCCCCCATCGGAACCGCTGACACTTACGCCTGCCTCTCCCGTTACTCGTCACAATGCAGGACAACCCCCAATGTCCCACCGACACCGCACACAGAAACAGTGGTCAAGCGGGCCCTTCAGCGGTACTCCCCAACCGCGATTGACACGTGTGTTCACCTCCGTCAGAATCGCTGCAGGCCTTGTTATGGCTGAACGATGGGGGAACAGGCTGATGGCACGGCCCCTTTGCAGACTCGAGCGACGGACGTGCAATGCGCCAAAGCATGGCGTTGTGGCCAATGCGTGAAGCTGGGGCTCGGGCACAGAGCACGCGCACGGAGTGGTACGGCGGTAGGAAACGAGATGGGGTGGTAGGACTGGCAAAGGCTCGCACGTGCTGACCCACCGCCTCTTTGTGTCCAGAACGCAATACGGGGGGGGGGGGGATTCTAATGGGTAGAATTTTTGTGTCACAAATGCTGTGCGAAAATTTCTGCGCGCAGTTTCTTCGGTGTTTTTAAGGATTTGCACAGGAATACGTCAGGCTGTGCCTTTGCTCATTTGTACCACGCCAAAGGATTTGATTCATGACAACGAGTTTCCCACGGAAGTTGCAGAAGTGCTGAAGTGGTCTTGCCTCGTTTGCAGTGTCCCTGTGGCATTCAATGGGGTGCAGACAAGAGTGCTGGTTGATGCACCAGGAAAGTCCTCCGGGAAATACCAGCAACCGTCCACGGATTCTCGTGAGCAATTCTTGCCAACCCTGCGTCATTTGTTCGCTTATCTTTCAGAAATGGCACGGGCTTTGTCGCGCCAGAATTTGTGGATTCGGATTTTCCTAGACACGGAATCCCCCCCCCCCCCTGCCCCCATAGGAATCAGCGGCATTGACGGAATGGCCCAGTGTGGACCAGATTCCCCTGTCGTTGTTGTCTCTTTTTTCTTGTCCGGGGCGCCGGACGGGGATGGCGAAGTCTGCTCATGACCCTCGTTCTTACCATTCAGGACCGGAATATCTTGCTGGAGCATATCACGAAGAATCCCGAGAGGTACTGGCCAACGACGTGGCAATGGAGCTTCAAGAACCCGACAAAGGTGTACGGAAGCCCGTTCATCGACGCCGCAATTGCACGGAGTACGGGCCAGAGCCCCAGACTCGCACAAATTTTGGAGGAGTTGAAAAGCTACAAAGGTTGATGCGGCCAAAGCCTCCCGAAGCGCGGGAGAACCTGCAAAGGTTTTTGGGATCTGTAGAATTCTTCCCTAAAGCATTTATGACCACTGCAGCCCTTGTTGGGGCGGTTTGGGGGTTGTTGGGGCGGGGGGGGCTGTGAAGTTCAAGCGGCTTAGAAAGTGTGAATGACGTGGGCGCCTGCGGCTTTATTTGGTTGCTTATTGCTTTCATGGACACCTTGTTCAGTGCTAACCACGTTCTTTGCGTGGGACACTGCTGCGCAGACCACGAACCACTGGGCAATGTCTGTGGTGTCGCATTGCTTCATTGCCTTTGCTGCATTTTGCCGGCCGGCCTCTGATCCACGAGTCTTCAAACCTCCGTGGCAGGCATCTTGGCCAAGGATTGCACTGTCTCTGAGGAAATGCCAGTTGTCTGTGCATGCGCGGGAGGAATGCACTACTCCGCCTGGGCCCAAGGGGTCGGGAGACTCAAGGTTTCGCAAATCCTGTTGGGATGTGTGTCCTCTGCATCGTGTCCTTGATGTGGACTCGGGCACTGGGCCAAGGCGGGCCATTCCAGCACTGCCAGTCTAGCAGTTGGTGGCTGTGAAGCGATTGCACACTTTGCACACATTCTTCGCAAGCCGTCTTGTCCCATTTCCAAATGTGGCTGACATTCATGCATGTCGCTGCTCACCGCGGAATGGATGATAACCATAACCATAGCCATGATGACCATGACCTGACCGCGGCATAACCCCCATAACAGGAATGGGACGTGGTTGGTCACATAAGGTGACTTGAGGGGTTCCCATCACCAGCACCGGCAGGAACAAGCCTGCGACTCTTATGAGTCGCAATCACAGCCAGTGGATTTGCAGAGGAGACTGAGCAGCAAGTCGCAGCAGTCCCCCAGGGAATGGTGTGGTCGGAACATTCTGCCTATGCAAGAGGCCGGGTGGTCAAATGTTTCCTTGTGCAATGCGGAATGGTGGTTTTGTATTTTCTTGTTGGCTGCCTTGGAGACCTGTGTTATGTCTCCATTTGCCAGAGCCCACGATTCTCTAAACGAGACACAGCTTTGGCACTCGGTCGCAGTATGCGACATTTTGCTCACACTTGCGGCTTGGATAATTTGACAGTGAATGGGAGAACACAGAGGAAGAAAGACGTACAATGTCAGAAATGTGGGAAATAGATTGCAGTCATGATGCCAAATTATATATAGTGAAAGGCAGAAGAAAACGGGGGCCGAGTCTGAAATGATACACGCGAAACAGTTGACAGTAGACCGAACGTGTCGGTTGCTGCATGGCGGTTGATGGTGAACTATGGCGGTTGATAATGAATTTAGGCGGGCGGCCTGTAACCGATGATTGATTCTGGCTAATTAATGGTGTCTGTCGGAGACCTGGCAGGTCTCGGTGTTGTCAAATACAAACGTACACGTTTGGTGGCATGCGCGCTCAACGAAATTGCTTGTGAGGGTGGGGTAGAGTGCCTGCCATTTCATGGCTTCAGGTAACGCTTTTAGAAGGGATCAACACGAAATCCAGCCTGCGGAGCTTCCCATGTTTCGCTCCAAGCTCTTCAGTGGTTTTATACTTCCCTTTCTGCGCCTGGCATTCACCATGGCATGCATTTGTTCCATGTTTTGTTTCTCAATATTCATGGGTGGATGCATCCTTTTCTGGTGTGCAGTGGGCAGCTGTGTCGATTGTCTTTGGCTTCAGATTGATTTGCTGACAATTTCCCAACACAGCAATGCGGCTTTTCAATTTTTGCATCATGTCACCGGATTTGTGTTGTTTCCGTTGTTTGTGTAAGCATGCAAGACATGTTTGACGTGCAAGTATCCGGACGCAGTGGGATCCCCCACTTCCTTTCTTACCTTTACTGTGCTTGCATCCAGCACCTCTGACAGATACAGTCTTGATCTTTTGACTGCCCAAGGACCTTCAAGCGGTGTACATTAGATTGACCCTATACAACGCCCAACGCACAGCACACAGGTCAAATATTGGGATGTCACATTGGCTCAGTGTTGACATTTGTGATGTGCCTCTACCACGCCCTGTTTGAGTCTCCTGCAATGCTCCATATGAGACAACCTCAGATCACACCATGTAATGAGGATATGTGGATTGCTTCAAAGGCTTTTTGTCAGCCACTTCGATGCTTTGCCAAAACGGACACCTCTCCTTGAAGAGCTCTGCCTGTTTTTTCAGGTTAGTAACATCAAAACAAGCAAGTGAATGCCTTACTTACATCAGATGCATGTGGGACGCTGCATGGACTGTTTGTGGAACACATAGAACGCTTCTGGCATTAGCAGCAGCCTGGGCTCAGCAAAGCCTATGTGTGCCGTGCAGCAGCTGACTGGCTGTGGCAGGTCGGCAAGGTGTGCATGCGAATCTGGTGCAATGATTTTTGCCATAACTCGAAGCAAAAGACAGAGTGAAAATATCGTGCCGACGAGTATTCTAAAATTATGGGCGTGGGTTTACAGCAATGCAGAGAACTCAGTGGGCTTCTTTCTTTTTGGGGGAGGGGGTCACTGGGGTTGCAGGAAAAACGATTAGTTGGCTGCACATCTTTTCATTGCCTTTTGTTTTGTACTGAGCTTTACAACCAAAACCTTACAACAGAACTGATTCTACTTGGGTCATTAGGGTCGAGCAACAGAGGATTAGCCAAGGGCATTTTTGTGGGTTCCGGGGAGGCCCAACTCATCCTATGTCCGGCATGGAGGGAATCATTCCGAAAAGAATACTGCGGGTCATGGGAAGAGTGGGAGGAGTACGTCCAAAAATGGTGGGGACACGCCTCGGAGGAGGAGCTGCACCAAGCATCTAGGCTGCGTATCCCACATGCTCTCATAGATGCCATGCCAACCAAATGCCGGAGACATCTGAGGCGCATGGCCACAGAATTCCAGTACACAGCCCTGATGACTGTGCAGCAACGAAGGGGATCTCTGCCCATGGCACCAGAGCGCGACGGGGCCACACATTGAGGACATGAGGAAGACAGAGGCCACACATTGAGTACATAAGGAAGACAACAGGAAGGAGTCATTGTGGGGAACATCCATTAGGCGAAAGGTGGGAAAGCCTAACATAAAGGACTCCAAGCTTTGGACGCACTACAAGGAACCCAACAGTGCGATGATGGATTGACCAACCCTCAAAAAGGAGACCAGTGAGCAATACATCAGCAGGATGCTGTGCATGAAGCAAGCCAAAAGATGGGAAGAACCATTGTCCAGACCGCCACGGTGGTAAGGGGAGGGTTGCCACTGGCCTGCAATGTGGTGGCAATAGAAACCACAGAGGGGGAAGACTCAGAGTAACACCCACCACAGCGTGCCAGAGGGTGTGTATGCCCAACGAGATCAAAAACTTCTAGCTCATGCATGCCAACGATTGGGCGGTGCACCTGCAGCAGCACTCTCAACTCATCATGGCAGGGACGCATGTCATCCGAGAATACAAGATGCAGTGGCCAGTGCGGGCCTGGCTGCGAGGTGGAGAGGGAATACACCCACTGGGAGTTGGCTGCACGGAAGGCATGGGAAGACAACATGATAGTGACAAATTATCTGTGGTGGCCAAGTGTGAGCTCCGAGTACCGGGCCATGGTCCAGGTACACATGAGGAAAGTACAATGGGGGTTCAAGCAAGTAACCCACAGAGTACATAGGGATGCACCAAGCCTACGGAGCAGGGGGGGGGGGGGGGATGCGGTCCGCATTTTTCCGCATTTTTTCCACATTTTCCGGGCAGGTCCCTTAGTAATGTTCAAGAGGAAACATTCTAGTGGCATTGTCTTGTAGTCAGTTAGTTGTGAGGAACAATGGGTTTTGTGGGCGCCAGAGGCGCCGGAGATTTTTTTTTTTAGGCAAACGGCAGGGGGAAATTTTTTTGTTTGACCCTATGTGTCTATGCTCAAAATACTCAGAATTTTGTGGAGAATTCAAAAATGGATGAAAAACACAAAAAAGGATATTGGCCCCGACCCGACCTCCGGGTTGGACCTTCGCTGATGGGAGCCTGAGTTGATGGGCAAATTTTTTCTGAAAAAAATTTTCCCCAGTTGTGTATATTCAAAATGAACAGCGTGTCATGGGGATCATTTTGAGGTATGTATGTTGGAGTATCCCCCCCCCCCCCCCTTGGGGAGCCCGGCGGTTTGGGTCAATGTGGGAGCACCTGATGCGGCGTGGAGATTTAGCGGTCTGGCCTGACCAAGCAGCTGCAGCTTCTGCCCCTAGCGGTTTTGAGCCTAGTCCGTGATTTTCTTGAGTTGAACTACTGCACTAAGTTGTTCCATCAAACCGTCCATGCTTTGGGCGCCCAATTGTGCAAGACGGGACGAAACATAGGGGTTTCGAGGGGCAAACACCATTCTAACAAAACCGCATTTTCTATCGCATTTTTTGCCGCATTTTCCGCTTTTTTCCCGCTTTTTTCCGCATTTTTTTTGCCAATCTTGGCGACCGCATCCTCCCCCCCCCCCTGTACGGAGCAGGTGACGGCGACACAAATAGGAGGACCTGGGTATCCGACCTGTTTTCCCACAACGTGCGGAGGTGCCTGCGGTGCCTCTTTGCAGCCAGGCATGCGCAGGCGCCTCCAGCGTCTTTCCGCAACTGGAGAGGTAACATGACTATTTGGCAGGCACCATACACCACGGTGTTACCTGGGCACCGGCGAGTGCAATTGAATGAGGGCCCATGGACACGTACTTGCATCAAAGTGACAACCAGGCACGAAGCGTTGAGAATGCAGAGGCGCCTGCAGCACCTCGTTGCACCCAGAAGTAGGGAACTGCCCGCAGAGTCTTTTTTCACAGCACATGTAATTCCCCTATATCTTCTAGCCACTTCACACCTGGAATTGTTCTGGGGTACCTGGGCAGAAAAAGTGCCCTGAACAGTTCTTGGATGGCGTTTTATTCATCGAAAAGTTGAACGGTCAGCTTTTGGATGAACATTTGTGTGCCGGTATTGTCCAGGATGAACAATTGTATACATAAGAAACATCCTTCACGACCAGTTGACTTGTTACCAGCATCTATTCTAGTTTTTTTTGTGTGTATTTTTACATCACCGATTGCAACAGAGCGGACCCAAGCATTGTTTTGATTGGTGAGGGGAGGGGAACGGCTTGAGTAAGCACTGAATGTGTGCCACAAGGAAAGTGTTGCCTTGGATCAGGGCCTGGGTCCACACATTGTTGGTGCAAGAGATCTGGCCACAAAGCAGCCCTTTTAGTGGTCTATGGGGGAGTAGCTGCAGCCTGCCCGCACCGTCTGTAAACCGCGCACCTTCTGTGCATTCTTTTGGAACAAGACCTGGACGGATGGTCTGCACTGGAAAGCCTTCAAGAAGCTGTTCTCTGGCATAGTGGGAGGAAGGGATTGCATGCAAACACCCACGATGTTGCCACCCTGAGCAAAAGGTGGCACCGCAACACACTGTCATTTGCACAAATAAGGCGGCCTGCACAACCCTGTGGTTTGGTTTTGCAGGTGTTTCGAACAGCCCAATTGTACACACTGTGCTCGTACCACACCTGGTACCAGCATTTTCATTGGTGGTTGAGTATCTGGCATCTTGCACCAAAAGTGGTGTTCAGTTGCAAAAGTCGAGACATTCGAAAGGGTCCCATATACCAAGTCGATTTTTGTTAGAAAACTGCGTGGCGCAAAATTTGGCCCAGCGCCTTGCACTCCAGTATTTTTATGCCGAGGTGCTTCAGATTGCTGGACGACATTATGAATCTCACGGGCCCATGTCTGCCCCTTGGCATGCCCCATCATGGCATTCCCAGTTGCAGCGCAATCTGACCGCCGCATTGACCAGAGTAGTGCCTTGCTCATGTTGGGGACAATGTGATGTGGAGAGAAGGTTATGTAGAGATCAAAAAAAAGATCTGTTTTGGGACAGAAGGGGGAGGATGCTAGGCACTTCGAAGGACAGGAAGGCACATAAGGTTGTTGCACACCTTAACGCCGTCAAATGTTTCCAGGGGTGCAAAAGTGGTCTCCTGTTGGATGAGGAGCAGTTTAACAGTTCATGACAGCAAGGTTGGTCCCCATTTGGAGGGAGGAGGGGGGGAGAATGGCCCCAATAACAATAGGTCATTTTGGAGACCAATCCAGCTGGCTTTAAGGCCTTGTTATTCTTGGTGATGGCACTGGTGGTGGAGACATTCCATAGCAGAAACGGTAGTGCAAGGCTGTGCACCCTTAAGTCACTAATAGTGAATAGTGAATAGTGGCCATTACAATTTTCTGTGACCGACTCGCGTCTTGGAATGGGTTGCAATACCTCGGATAACATATGTCTCTTTCTTTTTCTCTTGCCATGGGGTCCATTTTCATGTTTTGCGTGAACCCAGGAGGCGTGTCTGATGGTTCCCCACCTTCCACATTTGTGACCGCACAAAAGTGTGTCGTTTTCCAAATTTGCTCTTAAGCCACTCCCGATTTGCCACACCCAGGGTTTGATTAATTAATTGTAGGCCAGGCCATAGGCCATATGAAGGCAAAGACTTATCAGGTTATGCGTTTATGAGTTTATTTTTCAAAATCGTTGGTTTTTGGGCAACCGCTGTTGTTGATCCGTGTATATTGTTGATGTTTGGTGCCGTGTTTTGTGAGGGTCATGGTCTTCCTTGTCGTGATGATGATGCTTGTAGGAATTTCTCAAAAATGAACAAAAATGAACAACCAGTTCGATAATCTGTAGGCCATAGCCCAAATGCTTTTTGGAACGCGCTTGTTTGTATTGTACTATCGCCACACTGCAGCAATGCTTGAAAGCACCGAACGTCCTTGTCAATTGAATTTATGTGCAGTTTTTTGCGCATCAGGCAGTGCCCATTGCAGGGTTTGTCGCTGGTTCAGCGCCGAATATTTTTTAGGATGTCCGAATATTTCCAAATCAGAGTGAAACTGGGAATTCCAGATATTTCCGAATATTTCCGCTTGGCAACAATTTGCTTTTGGGGTTCGGTGAGATTTCCGAATATTTCTGGACGAGTAGCAACAGTTGGGTTTTGGGGGTCCAGTCAGTGGTCAGCATGCAGGGGGTGAGTCTGATTTTCATTTGAAAACAAGTTCTGATAGACCCTCAGTGAGGGCGGCGTATCATCCGTCAAGGGTGCCACCACATGCCACCACCACTCCTGAGGCCCAGCAGGGCTCGCTGAGAGTCTGCCCCCTCCACTCCCACCTCTGGCACCCTTGGAGGGTGGCACAATGGATAGGTTGGGCCAGTTTTCTTGCTAATGTGCTTGAAAGGTGTCCATTTAAGTATGGGGTGAACGCATGGTATTTGTGGGTGGGCAACAGCATCCATCCGGAGACCTCCAAGCATGAACAGTGTGCATCCAGAGCCCTTCAGAAATTAGCAACACCCGTTCCGACTATTTCGGGATATTTCCGATTATTTGCGAATATTTCTGTTTTTTTTTTCTAATCCCGAATCAGTGACGAACCCTGCCCATCGATACATTGCTTCCTTTGGCCGTATCGTCTGGGATGCATGCGGTGCCGTTGTGTCGTTTTCTCACGCTGTTCACACACATGCTCACGGTGCAACTGCAATGCGTGACGTCGCCGCCCTCGTGACCACACACGTGTCCCTGCCTCCCGGTCGGTTTCCTCAGGTCTGTGTCCGCTGGAACGGTCTTGTGCCATGGCGTCGCCCCGTTGCCTCTGAGTGCGCCGATGGAAGCCGGGCACACACCCATCGACCATCCCCCCATCCGGGGGCCCAATGGGGAGGTGCAGATGGTGGTACTTGTTTCCCGGACCCAATTGCCCATCGCCAAGCGGGCGTTGATGACGGGCGTGAACATGTTTGTCGCGCGGGCACTGCTCCGTGAACGGCTGTGGAGCGAAATGCCCATCGACCGCTGGCTATGGGCGGGGTGCTTTGCGTTCGCTTTCGCGCCGCACCCGCACGCCATCCTGGGGGACACCTATCCATTCCTGCCCACATCCCAATACGCAGGCCTGTTTTTGTTGCAGATGGCCCGGGCGCTATGCTTTGAGGTGTGGGGCATCCTTTGAGTTGCAATTGCCGCCACTTGTCTGCACGTTCCATGCGCCGATCCCAAGATCCCGAGTTTCGGTCCTGTGCATTTGCACTTTGTGCGCCCCCCCCCCCCCTTGTCGTAACACGCACTTGTCCTGACACATGGACCCGGTATTTCTGCACTGTTGGGCCTAATTTGGAACCATGGTCTTTGCGGTTCCAAGATTCAGAGACTGTGATATGTAGCTTTGTGCGGGCTGCAGGAGCGGTCAATTTGCATGTCAAAGTGTGGGCGTAAAAAAATGTAGGGCACTGATGCTTTTCCTGCACCTGAGATTTCTCAGTTTGGTCAGTGGATGGAAAAGGCGTGGGCTTCAATCACGGATGATGAATTGCACTCAGCCATGCGAAATGCCAGCTTTCCCCATGGAATCAAGTTGTCCAGCTCTTCAAGATGAGGCGCAACGTTGGCAAGAGGTTCTCATCGGTGCCTGCAGAATGCCAGCAACTGAGTGCTACCCGAGTTGTGCAGATGCGGATACATTCTTTGTATTGTCGTGTTTGGAGGGGCAGGGCTGGCTGTTGTCTGCAACATGCGTTCCGTGGTACGTGTCGCGCTTGTCCAAACACCGCAACCCCTGCATTTCCGAGCTTTTACTGAACGTGGCCCATGTTTGGACAAAGCAGGGGGGTTACTCACGATGAATAGGAACACGGGTGTGTGGGGCTGAGGCAGGCCGCAGCTCACATATCAACAGTGACGAAAAGTGGTGGTGCAGAACGTTACCCCCCCACACACCCCACCCACCCCTTTGAGGACAACGCCCTTGTCAGAACAACACTCGGTGTTGTTTCGGTCAAATTTTGGGACTATAGTGTTCTTCTCGTGAGGGTGGGAGGGGGGGGGCAGGGATGTATTAGAAGGGACGTACACCGTAGGAGGAGCCCCCCCACCCATGGACCCCCCCTTCCCCCCTAGACCCCCTCCCCCCTCTGCGATGTTTGAGGCTGACAGCCAAAATTTTGCTTCGGCGCCAAGACCATTTAAGCTTTGAAGCTTTTTAGTTTTTGGCCCGGCTTCGGCGGGCACCATTGGGGAACCCAAGGAGGAGGGGTGTCCCAGCCCCCCCCCCCCCCCCCAGCGGTTGCATATCCCTTCGAACACAAGAACCGTTGCAGTTTGAATGATGATTGCGCCCCCCCCTCAGCGGTTGGACAGCCGAAGCGCAAGCGAGAGATCGGCGGATCGATTCCCGGAGTGTACCCAACCCTGGGGGAGCGAATGCGGCATGGGCCGAACCCATGTACCGCCCCCAGGGGAGAAGTAGCTCCGGGGATAGAGCTCCTTTGCACTCCCATGCTTTAGGCCTAAACCTTCCCCCCCTTCTAATACATCCCTTGGGGGGGGGGGGGGGGGCAGGAGCCCAAACAGCGACACCTCGAAATGCGATGCATTCGTCGGCTGACAATGCAAATGGAAGAAGTGGTGTGTCCTGTCACGCGCTTCTTGAATGCCTTGGTCGGTTTGAAACTTTGACATGGTGGGCCCATGAAGCTCGAACAGGACTTGCGATCCGCCATTTCCCTGCTGTGACTGCCGGAGGGTATCAGTGTGCAAGCGGGCACTGACACAACCCCAGATGCCGACAAGGGGCGGACACGGCACTACAGAATAGGTTGCAAGGCGGTCATGTGCTTTTGCACTTCAGGGGTCGTGGCCTCATCCACAATAAAGGCGGCGCATCGGCCCCGGTTCTTCAGGTCTTCACACTCGCATTCATTGCGAGCGAGATGCCCCTTGAAAACATCATGAACTTGTACGCCTCGGGGCCGATCTTGATGAACCCCATTTGCCGCCGCGGAATCCGGTTGCTGAGCACAAACGCCTCGTATACGCTGAACGCCATCCGATTCCGGCTGCGAAAGGACCCGATCCGACATCTGGTTGACACGGTGCGGATCATCCTTGCGTTATATCGAGAGCGCATGATGCAGCAACGGACGTTTGCGCTGCCAAGTGCACGGAGGTGCATGTGCATGTGCCAGGGCCTCACGTCAGTCAGTCAGTAAGTCTGGCAAAGAAATAAGACGATTGGCCGGGCCCTCCCAAGCCGACGTAGAGGCACAGGACCGGCCCTCACTTCAACAAGCTGGGCCCCTCTCAGCCACGGCAAGTGAGAAAGGCTGGCGACATGGGCCTGGCAAAAGGGGCCAATGAACAACAAAGGGGGCGCACCGTGCGCTGTGCCCGCGCTGTGCGAAAAGTTCAGGGGGGGGGTTTGTGGCACTTTAATTTGGCGTGGGAAATTTCGCGTTTCAAATTGACCGCGAAATTTCCCACGCGAAATTCAGGGTTCTCCGCGAATTTCTAGCACACCAGCAGTACACATTGTGGACTCTGGCGGGGGGTACCACACAAAATCCAGGGGACTCCGCGAAATTTCCCACAGCGAAATTTACCACCGCGAATCTGACTTGGCACGAAATCCCCCCCCCCCCCTGTAGGCTATTTTCACCCCGATTTCCCCGATGGCCAAGGTGACTGCGGTGACTACTGTGTTCCCATACGGACGACTGCTCAGAGTCTTACTCAGTCCCAACACTCCGACAACGAGATAAACCAGCCTATGCTTCACGTGGAAAATGCCAGATTGGTGTCTGAATCTGCTGTTTTTGCCTCGTGGACACATGCTTCCCTAGTGGTGGGTGGTTTTCAGGGTGGTCACGGAAAAGCTAACTTACTATTGGGCGCTGTGTGCGCGCTGTGCAGAAACGCCCCCAAAGTGACAAGTTGACCGTTAAGTGACTAGGCCCCGTCATTTGTGCATCAGACAACACGTTGCGTGTTCATCTCGGGACACAGCACATCCAAAACCAATTACTTTGCTGGTCTGCACGTGAAAAAAGGAGTGGGTGTTTTCGCTGACTTTCTGCTGTTGATTTCCCGGTTCGGGTGCGCAATTGCCCAGTTTGGGAGCAACCCCTCGGTTTGAGGCTGCAGTGCCCAACCCCCCACACGCCCATCGTAATGGCCTCGTCAGTGCAAAAAGTGGGTTTTGGGGGCTGAAGGCGGAGTGGACTGTGAGCAAAGGGCAGGTCGTTGGCGCAGATCAAGTGACCTCCTTCTCATAGGATGGAGGGCATTCCCCCTGACTGCGTGGGGCGCTTTGGAACACCCGCCCAAGACCGGCCCGATGGTGAGTAATCCTCTGAGAACTTGGGGATACTCAACGTGACCCTTTCTTTTTTGAGGAGCCTGTCCAGATGTACGGCTTGCTGCTCGCAAGGTGCCCGAAAAATAGCAAGAGCTGAGGGCAAAATAAACAATTACAGACCAGGCCGGTGCTTAGTATGGCGTACGCCCCATCGGAGGGGGGGGGGGATTCAGAGGCCAAAAACTGTTTGTGCGCTGATCATTGGCCTCCAACTTTGGGCCTCCTTTGATAAACTTCGTTTTTTTCCGGAGGAGAATTTTTCTGATGTGGGCCCGTGGGGGGGGGGGGGTGGCACCGCAAGCACTAGCACCAGCCCAACACCCAACGCCCAGGGTGGGGGCCAGACCCACCACACGGGCACTTCACCCACACACAGCCACCGCCGCCCGCAACCAAGGCACGCGCGCAAACCTCAAAGGCAGGCCCCGGGGGCTCGGACTCGGCCCCGCCAACGGGTGGGCGGCCCTATCCAAGCGCTTCGGAGGTTACCCGAACTCGGCCCCGACAGAGGGAGTGGCCTTGCCCGGGTAGCTGCGGCCGCCACGCCTCACACAGGCAGCGTAGCGCACAACGCGGAGGCAACATAGCGCACAACGCAGCGCAGCACGCTAGAGCCGGCAGAGGCACACAATGAAACTCGCCAGCACACAACAGCACGCAGCACACAATGCAGCAGAGCAAAGCAAAGTAGTGTACCACAACAACAACGGCGGACAGCCACGCCACCCGCCGCGAGCACCAACACCAGCCCAACACCCAACACCCAGGGTGGGGGCCAGACCCACCACACGGGCACTTCACCCACACACAGCCACCGCCGCCCACAAACAAGGCACGCACGTGGAGCATCACCAAGGGCCCACGACCCCACACCCCAACGCCAACACGGCGCCCACCACACACACAACAACCAAGGCCACACTTACACACAACATAGAAGGGATGCTTCCCTGATGCACTCCCGGGAGCCATCACCATCCCGACCACACTGGGAGGAGAAGGCAACCCAAACCTAAGTAAGGGGGTCGCCCCTGCGGGGGGTTGGCAGCCGGCTACGCGGTTGTCCATTGGGCAGCGACCTAAAACATGTACTGCCCGCGAGTAGCTAAGTTCTATCACTAGCGCCTAGTGCAGGGGCGGAGCCCATACGGGGCAGACCAGCCGTGAGGGGGAAAAGGACATATGGTGGACGGCCGGGACAGCGCGTGGAGGAACAGGGCACCTGGGCCTCACGCACACAGAACCACAGCGAGGCAGGCTATGGACGGCCTGTGGACAGAGGTCTGTGGACAGCAAAAACAGTCAAACGACCCCGGCAACAACCAGCACATCCTCAATGCGCCAACTATTGGGCGCCGCTGACGCGCAAAGGGCACACCATGCCACATTCAGCACAGCCCCAACACACCAAATACTGGGCTCCGCAAAATGCGGAAACGACACCAGCAAGAGCACCGGCCGCAGCGGCCGACAGAAAGCAGCAACCTGACGCAACATGCGAAGGGAAGAACGGGTGACTGTCCAGGGCCCCGTAAAGGAGCAACAACCATACGGAATGTCACACCAGGGGGGGGGATCAGTTGGGGTTGGTCAGGACCCCAAACGCCCCGGGGGGGGGGGGGGCGGTATGCACAGGCCTGTTCCAAACCGTTGATGGATCCAAATGCTTCAAGGACCCAGTTTTGTTTGCAACGCTTTGCTTGCGGGGATCTGTAGCCCGGACGAAACAAAAGGAGCTCTGTTCTGGAACTGCACCAGCAAACTTTGCATACGGCCCTTCTCAAAAGTTTGAATCGTATTCTCCTTCTAATTCAATTGAAACTTATGGCTGTCGATTGCATTTAATTGCTTTTTCAGCTCTGCACCCTCTGCAGGAGTTGGTGATGGAAAGGCCAGTCCGCTGTCGCTTTTCTGTACACCACTTCTTTTCCATGGTTTGGCCAATGTATGGGCCGTTGCGAGCGAAGCGAAGTTGTTCGCAGCTCAGTCCACGGCAAATTGTGCCATTCCCGGCACAATTTGGGGGGTCCTCGGCCAGTGTATTGCATTCTGGAAGTTGAAGGGTCCTCGCCAATGTTGTCTATGTTGTTGCCATCCGGTCCTGCCACCTCTGTGCCCCCCCATCGCCGCCCCCAGAACCCCCCCTCCAATGCCCCGCCCCCCCCAAGGGGGCCTCCGGCCAATGGTTAGTTAGGGGGGTAGTTGGTGTCCAGAACTGAGGAATCCCCCCCCCCCCCCCGGGCTCTTGTGCATGTGTTGCACCGTGGGAAACATGACTGACTGTAGCTGTTCGGGGATGGCACCGCGGTACATCGCGATGGTGTGCGGCACATGATTCGGTACATGAGCAATGCATGACCAAGTGCATTAAGAAGGAGCGTGCCAAAGCCCCGGTGGAAGCCCCACTGAACACTTTTGTTGTCTAACGCCCCCGCCCCGCGCACTGCGAGTAATTCCGTGCCCCCGCCCCCCGCCCCCCTCCCAACCTCAAGTTTCGCCCATGCCGCCAGCCGGGCTGACGGACGGAGGGGCTTGAGGGGGCCAACGCGGCCACGTCCCCCGTTCGCTCAGTGTTACGCTGTGCGCGGCCACGGGCATCTTCATCGAGTGGGGCCTGGCCCGGATCGGCGCGTCGTCGGCGCTGCGGCGGCGGCTGTCGTACGTCATCCTCCCGTTCTTGACGCGGCTCTTCGTGTTCGACGAGATCCCGGTGTCGCTCTTCTCGCTGAACTGGATCACGCTGCAGCTCCGGCAGTTGGTGCGGGACACGGGCCTGCCGTCGCTCGCCCGCATGGTCCTGCAGTCCCTGAAGCCCAACCTGCCGCTGGGGCGGGCCCCGAAACCTGAGGACACCTGCGCGTTCTGCCTGGAGGAGCTCGGGGATCAGCAGGTGCGCGGGCCTGGCCGGCCCTCGCTGCCCCTGCCTCAGCCCTCCCCAGAGTTTTGCTCAACAACTCAGTATCTCCTGGGGTGGAGGGGGGAGGTGGGGTCTGACACCCCCCGCCCCCCCTTAAGTGATGGGGCAAATATTTCTCCCGGCTTTCGGCCAATCAAAATTTTTTTTTGGCGCCTTTGGCGTAAGTCAGTTTAGGCCAAAAAATTTGTTCGGCGCCTTTGGCGCCTCTAACACCTCAGCCTCTCCTCGGGGGGGGGGGGGGGCACAGCCCCCCTCGGACCCCCTCCCCCTTAAGGAAAACTCTGGCCCTCCCGTGTGGTCACCCCTCCGCCATTCTTGGCCACCTTGGCCACAGCATCTCTTGCATTCAGTGGACGTTGGGTGGAAGTGCCCAGGCGGGGGCGTGCAGTATCCTGCCACGGAGGGAAACGCATCCCTTTTGTCCGGAGGTGCCTGGGCCTCCAAAGACATGTCTGAGAAGGTGCCAGCTTCGGTCAGGACTGAGAACACGGCAGCTGCGGCAAAAACGTGCAGTTTGGTGGGCGGTCCGCCGTTTGCCCCCTGACCCTCAGCTGGAGCTCTCGCTACACACACCTTTGCCCTGGGTCTCCGCCGTTCTCTCTGTCTGCTGTGCAGGTGGTGGTGCTGCAGTGCGGACATGCGCACCACATGGACCCCCAAGAAATGAAATGGACGGACATGAACCGGAGGTTCCTCCTCTGCCACAACCTCAGCCCCAGCCCCAGCCGCAGCACTCACCCAAACGAGACCTCATATGTATCAGTGGATGGGATCTGCGCGTGTTTCGGGCCCCGCTGATCCATATCAGAGAGTCCGGCGGCGGCGCGCCTGCCGGGGGGGAGGGGGGTGAGTGTGAAGTTCGACAACTTCGTTATCCCTCTCTGCCCCTCCCCCTTGTCCAAGCCACATCTTTCTGGGGTGGCGCCTCTGGCGCCGCGTCTGTGTATGCGATGTGAGTTTCCCGGAGTGATGCCGGAGGGTAGCAACCATCGCTGAATTGTGGCCGAGCAATATCTACGTGTTGTCAACCCAAGGGGTGGCCCTTGGCGTTCTAGTAGCTTCAGCCTCATCGATGCCCGAATCCTGTGGGCTAGAAATGTAAAACTGTGTGCGAATTTGGACGGTTTGTACGCAGAGGAGGCTGGTACATGCTTTTGGCACACGGGCCGATGGTGGTTCGTTTTTCAAGACCTGTTTGATAACATTTTTAATGAAGGGGGGGATGAAGGCTTTGTGACTTGTCTCTTGTCCCAAGACCCAAGTCCCAAGACGACCATATTATGTACCACAGTATTTTCTCCTTGCTAATTGCCCTGGCTGTGTACAAAGGGAGTGGGGTCCAGGGATGTGCTTAGTGCTTGATCCACCTTGAGCGGGGGGGGGGGGGGGGAGAAAGGGTGTTGTGTGGAGGTCGGAGGCAAAAAATGATGGGCATGGTGGTTTGGAATGGTGGGAGGAGCAAACGTGGAAGGGAAAACCACAAGCGGAACACCAACGCAGAGAGTGACCACAGCACGTGCAGCACAGTGGGCCCGGAAGCGTGATCTCAAAAGCGGGGGCCCAGGCATGCATGTGGATTGTACGATAGGCGATTGGGGGCCAAGGAGGCAGCAGGAGGTCCAGCAATGGGCATTGGATGCACTGTAAGTGTGTGCGAGCAACAATGTCTCCAGCCAAGCTAGTGTTCCACAGCAACAGCATGTTCCAATGCAGCTGCAGAGGAGCCAGACCAGCCAAAGGATTGAAGGAGGCAAGAGCACGGCATCATCAGCGGAGGCAAAACTAATCTCACAAGGCGAGGGGGGAGCAAAGGGCTCAATGTGGAGCGGTACAAGGAGCAAGAAGGCGGGGCACAGGAGGAAAGAAGGCCCCACAAGAAAAAGAGATGGAAGTGGGGGGGGGCAAGTGGGTACCAGATTGGGGTAGGGAGAGGATAACGTGGATGGGCATGCAAAAGAAAAAAAGGAGTTGGATGGGGGGAAAGTGGGGAAGCGGAGAGGATAGTGCAAGATCAAGGAAAGGTGAGAGTCAGCCTGGTTGGCGGCAAAAACAAGTGCTTGTGTCCGCAGAAGGGCACAAGGGCAAAAGGGGACGGATGCAAGAGAAGCAAAGAAAGGGACAGGGGACAAGGGGCAGCAGGAGCAGGAGGAGGAGGAGGGTTGGGGAGAAAAGGAAGGGGAGAAGGGGCGAACGGTGCAAGGCAGGGCATTGGGAATAGGGGATGAGGTGAGACTCGTATGCTCGTCTTTTCCCCTGAGCAGCCCTTACAACGGCTTACCAACGGTCCACAGTCCCAAAGGCATTCGGGGATTCAGGGGCCTCTGGGTCCGGGTTGCTGTCGATGGATCCCCCCCCCCCTTTCCGAACCACATCCCGTGCCTTGCGACTCCCCATGTGCCACGCGTATTGCGCAGGTGCCCCATCTGCTCAACGCCCGTCACGCTGCGGGAGCCCCGGTGGAAGCAGCTGCTCCGCACTCTGGCCAACCTGGACGACAAGGACCGGGTGGCGTGGTACGGGCTGCTCAAGGCCGTCCACGACTGGATCGACACCACATTCCTGGACTCGTGGTGGTGGATATCCGAGTGCGACTTTGCTCCGCAGGACTAGGCCACACCTCGTGTGAACAGCAAACGCCACATCCCTTGAGCGGGGGGGGGGGGGGGGGCGGCACGGCAGGGAGGGCATGCCCGTACAACTGCGGGGGAGCACGCCAGGGGGGCTGTGCACGGCATGTTACGGCGTCAGCACACGTTCAATACGACGGGGGGCTGGTTGGCTGGGCGGCGCTGTTGTACGCCCCCCCCCCCCCCCACCCACACCTTTTGTCTGCACTGTTTGGCCGTCTCCATTCTTGATGGCCCGGTTCGGTCACAGGGAGTCACAGGGGCCGGGGGGCACCCCAATCCATAGAATCCGTACTTTCCTGGGGCGGGTGGGCGGGTGGGCGGGCGACCCGCCAATCTCGCCGAAGGGGGCAGTCCCCGACAGGGGCCCAATAGATCTGTACCTGAGCCGGGCCGGTCCGAAGAGGATCCCGGATGCCCGGATCGAATCCCACGTCGCGAGTGGATCACATATTCGGACGCAGACTCTCACCAGCGCCTCCGAACCGGGCAGCACTGATCTTCTGAGGGGCCCTTGGGCGTTGCCTCCGCACCCCACGCCCCACCAGTCGTGCGATGGAGCCCCCCCCCCCCCCCCTGAACATGCCCAAAACGATGGCAAGTGGGCGCGCGTGCCCCTCCTCATGCTGCACGGTCCGTAAATTTCGTCAGCGAGTTCCGTCAGCGCGTCGTGAACGTAAGGGGCAGAACAGAACAAAGACTGGGGTGCATCGGAGAAGGAGAGGCCCCCGCAACCAACGTCCAGACGTAAGGTGGAGGATGAATACAGCCAAAGGGCTCACTTTTTTTCTTCCCTTTTGCTTGTGATCGATCGTCGTGAATTTTCTGTGCAGTGTACAGCGGACATTTGTGTACACTTGTGTTCTGTTTCTCAAATGCGATTAGCAGGCCTTGATCCAGGTGGCATCAGGTGGCCCCATGGGGGGCGCCCAGCTGCAGCCCTTGACACGAACACCCGCCCCACCTTTGAAACGGCGAAAATGTTGAGAGGGTCCGGTCCACATTTGGTCCCGAAGGCGCCGGAAATTTTTTTTTGCACATGGCAGGGGGTAAAATTTCGTTTTTATTTCATGTGTGTATACTCAAAATGTTCAGATTTTCATGGGGAATCCAAATATGTGTGCAAAAGATGCAAAAAGCCTCCCCCCTCCCTCCCCCCTCCAGCCCCCCAAAACTGGCTGTTGGGACCGGACCCCCACATATGTGTGTTCAAAATGATCAGTGCGACGAGGGGATCATTTTGAGGTATGGCTGTTGGGGTACCCGGGACCCCAGCCCGGCTCCCCCCCCCCCTCCCCGCCTCCGAGCCCCCCCCCAACCCCTTCAGGTGACCAAATTAGGGGGTGTCGGTGTCGGGGACTGCACCTGGGCGCCCCCCATGGGTCGCCTCAGGGACATGTAGTGTGAGATGAAGGGGGCACACATCTGCATCCGTTGCTCATATCCTGGGGATCCGTCCCTTCAGCCTACCATTTGCCGGATGCCAGTGCAACAGCCGGCGGACTTCCACCGGAGGCTCCCGTAATTAAGAGCACCCGCAAAAGCGACGCAGGAAGAACGCTGTTGTTTGCCTCTTGATCCCCCGGCCGCGCCGCTTTCCCGGGATTTTGTCCGGCCCCGTCTCTCCTCTCCTCATAATCCTGGGACCATCGTGACGAATCATGCACCGGTCGGCCCGTGTTGCTCATGGAGCGCCCCGTCTCTGACTGTGTGCAACCCCACGGTGGTCCCCCCGCGGCCCCCTCCCCTCTGTATCCCCAAGGGGTCGAAGCCCTGCGACCTCCTGCGTTGAAGGCAGGGATGGATTAGAACGGTCGACAACCGGAGGAGGAGGGGGGTTGCCCCCCCTGGACCCCTGGACCCCTGGTTTTGGTGACGAATTTGCCAGTTACATAGAGTCACAGACACCGCTGTTGTGAGTGATTGCCCATTTGAACCCACCGAGCTCTGATTTTGGGGATGTTTGCGGGAACTTGGGTGACGGTGAGGGTGCACCCATACCATGCGGTCACTCATGTGTGGTACGTGCAAGCTACGGCCTTTTCTAAGCTACAGTGGACCGCCGCCTGTGCACGAGCTATGGACGCAGCTCCGCCGCTCTTGGACGATTTGTGGCGGCTCCGCCGCGTTGCTGAAGTTATGAACTGAGTTTCTGCCGGTGTGAAGCCGGAGGGTGGCGACCATCGTCGGATTATGGCTAAGCTACAGTGGGGCTCAGGGACCGTATGAATTTGGGGGTTTTCTGTGGCTTCGACAAGGGGGGGGGGGGCTACACATCTGCACCAGATGCGAGCTGACAGCGGTCCTGTCGGGACTGTGAGGGGTGCATTCCCGTGCCCTGTGCTGACCGTGTGGGGGGGGGGGGGGGGGCATTGGACTGCGTGAATGATTGTGCAGCGGAATCCATGTCGGTGCCTTGGTGCACTGTCGGCGGGTGGCGGTGTTGGACATGCGTCGGACCCGGCCGCTGCTTGAGTGCAGGGGCCGTGTGCAAAGGGGGCGCGCAGCACGTCGCCTGTGCCCAGGGGGCGGATACGCCACAGGGCACTTACGCACCAACAAGACCCGGCCGGAGACCCCGCAGCAGTGCTGCAGGCCGCCCATGTGGCCGCCCCCTGCGTTCTGGGTCAGCGCAGCAATGCACGGCCTGCCTGGCGCCGAAATGAACGTCTTGTCGATGCTCATGAGGTCGTGTACCCAGGGTCCACTGTGCGGCATCACGGTTTCCGTAACGCGTGGGGGCGTCACAGAAGTCCTGGACGCTTGTTGAAGGACCTGTGTGATTGCACCTCAACAATGCGGGCGCGCCGTGCACATTGCACGCGCTGTGCGAAAAGTAGGCCATTTTGGAGCCGTTTCCCCCGATGGCCAAGGTGACCGCAATAACTACTGGTTTACAGGACTGCTCAGATTCTTACGCAGTCCAGAAACACAGATGAAGCCATGTTTCACACCGAAAACGCCGGATGGCGGTCTGAATCTGCTGTTTTTGCCCCGCGGACGTATGCTTCCCTCGTGGTGGGTGGTTTGCAGGGTGGTCACGGGAAACCCAATGTACTAATGTACAACTAATGGGTGCTGTGCGCGCGCTGTGCAGAAATGCCCCCAAACCCCTCCTGGACAGCCCCGGGTCTTCTTCCCCAAAAAGCGGTTTTCTATCCAGTCAACGGCGGTTACTGGCCAACCGCCGTCGGTTACTTGCAACTCCAGGTCGACGGTTGCGGGCGGTACGGCGTCAGCCGTTGTCGGTCGGCCGCCAACCTCCGTCGATCACGAGCCGGCCAGCGCGTTGCGAACGGATTGCGTTGCGGAGAGGGTCTGAGAGGAAGGGGGCAGGCCGTAGTGACTGAGGCCGCCGGATTTTCGGGCGGCAGCGTCTACTGCTTAGGGCCAACACAACGGGACACACCGGGTGGCGGTGGACACGTCCAAGCTCAGCCCATGTCGTGTGGTGCTCGGGGGTCTTCTCCTCCGGCGCTTGCACGCGGTGTTTTCCTTTTGGACCCGCTTGTCCCGAAAAGTGCTGACGACCCGAGCCGCGTGATGCGGTACGGGGCCCCATCCAACCAACACCCGATGAAGTCCCGGGCAGTCCGAGGCCATTGGACAGCCATGTGGCCTGGCCCCGGGGCCGTTGTAGAGGGGCCGCGAGCTGAAGAACATGAGGGGACAACCAGGGATGCATTAGAAGGAAAGGGGTCTCAGAGGCGGTCCAAGAAGCGGTTAGACAGGCGGTTGGGGGAGGTTGCCAAGGCGGTTGGGGGCGGTTACTGTCGGTTACAAATGCCATTGAAGCTGGCACTTGGCGTCAGGGAGCAGTGGCTGGGCGTAGGCTGGGCGCCCTGGGAGGGGGGGGAAGTACCTCCCCCCCTTCCAATGCATCCCTGGGAACAACCCCTGTGTCCAACACCCCACCCCACGCGCGCGCCACACTTGCAGGGGGGCCGGACCACCGCGACACGATGCCGCCCCGCCCCCCGGCTCTTTGCCGCCCTCAAATGTGGCGGAGTTCCTGCAAATGGTTCTGCCGATACGTGCAGCCGCGGCATAAGAGGCCTCGTTTCAGGGAGTCGCAGACCACAAATGCCACCCGGACCTGTGACACAATCCTGTCCACCGACCCCTTCCGGACGGTGCTGCGCTTTGGTGGCAACACCGAATTCGTGATGGTTGTGCACACGGTAATGCAACGCATCGCCCTCTGTGGCACATGGTCCGCTTTCACTGAATGATAGGCGACCACCGCTTCATTTGCGTTCTATTCCTTGCCCAATGGCGGCTGTTGTGTGCACAGGAGGTGTCTTTGTGCACCCAAGTGACTCCGACGCAGGAATTTTCCTTTGAACACAATTGCAGTGCAAAAAAAAAAAGCAGAACGTTGACCCTTCCCCCAGAGGTGTGTCCTGCTGGCGGTTACTGATGTTGGTTGCCGGCCGATCGTCGGCAATGACCAGCCCACCATCTCCGATTTAACCCCAAACCGCGCTGATGACTCGTCAACTGCCACTGTAACCGCCAATCGCCAATCGCCGTCAGTAACCTCTCAGTGTTTCCTGATATTCCGCCCCCCCCCCCCCCCGCTGCCAACAAAAAACCCGCTTTCTCTGGGTTGTATGCTGGACACCAGTTGTCGTCTGTGCTCAAGCGCCCAAACACACTGACATGTAAGGTACAAGCAGAACGACTGGGAAGTCGGTGCCGAATGAATTTGGGCCGTGCAGTGTTGCAAGTTGTGCAATGCATTTCGTCAGATATTCGGTTCAAATTGCTGCGAGACCGGGGAAGTTGCGTCAGGTGCTGCGAGTGCAGTCCCATCTCCACAGAAGATGCCCATTTCTGGTGGTGTGTTGCATGCCGCGTGCATGTCCGGTGGCCAGTGGAAGGGTGCACAGATCCAGAACATTTTCCTGAACGCTGTTTGGGGAACTGGAGACCCGGGAAGGGGAGGCGCGAGGGAAATGGGAAAACAGTGGGAAGCACAAGAAATTTGTAACCGGAAACTGGCAGTCCATGGAAGGCAGAAGGCAGAGCAGGTGGCACTCACAGGTTGAAGTTGCAGCCAATTTGGTGGGCTTCCACCACGACGCCAAGAAAGCCAGGAGCATGGTCAAAGGTGTTGGGGGTTTTGTTGCTGAGCATTTGGACCATGGAGAGACCCGTCTTGCCATATCTGGCTAGTGCCCAACCACGAAGGGTCCCCACCACATTTGTGTCAACCAGACCATGACTAGTCCTTAGAAAAGGGGTTTTTGTGGGCTGTGGCAACCTGGGCAGGAGTGGAAGTCACTTCTCATTGGGCCCTTGATGCGGGCTTTGGATGTATGGCCAATATTGATGCTTGCTGCAAAAAAGCAAGTGTCGTCATGCATGGTGCATGCAGGGTTCCCGACCGGTGCTGTCCAAGGGCTGTCCAAAGGGCTACGATGTCCAACTAATCGTTGCTTTGGGGATCCCGATAAGGCAAGCATCATGTAGCCATCCGAGTCTTTCCCACCATGCAGTGCTGGATGCATCTACAACCTTCAGCTCAACCCCAACCTCTCATAGGGGGAATGCCGTGCACGCAGTGTGCCCGCAGTGCGCACACAGTGCAAAGTTTTGTATGTCGGCAACGACTTGAACCCTAGTATTGGCCTTTTTTCACTAGTTGGTTGTTCCATAACAGAATTTTTTACGCTTCTTGTGCATTGAGGATGTGGCATATTTGAATTGCCACCCATGTTCACCCATTTTCAGCCATTTCAGCCCATTTTTACCCGGTTTTGTTGCACGTTCTTTGTTATAGGTGGATGCTGGATTATGATGATGGGGAATCACCGGATGTCGTGTACATTCACAATGCAAGAAATCGGCAGGTGGGTTGTTGCACACTCCAAAGCAGATTCCACTCTTCATGGTCATTGCCTTGCTATCTCTAGGAAACAATGTCTTTGTGGATTCTATCTATGAGCCAACACTTGAACCCTCCATCCGCACTCTCGGATCATTGCGAATCAGTAGCACGGTTTATCAGTAACGGCCCACATAGTGCTGCATATTGCTGCAAGTTGGGCCCCAATGGGGTCAAGGTAGAATGCCTATGTCCCCAGAAGGCTGCCACCATCTTCAAACACACTCACGCAACAGCAGATTGCGCTTGGCCACGGCCACCAATCACCAAGTGTATGAAGACCCTTGTGACGCTTGCATAAATGCATGGGGGTTTCCTCCCTTCCTCCCTGGCTAGGTTTCATTGTGTCGGCACTGCACGCAGTACCCATGCAGTGCGCACGCAGTGCGCATGCAATGCACCAACTTGGCCAGGGTTGGCACTGGCTACAGAGCAATGTGCAGAGTGCATGTTTTGTGGAGTGTGGAGTGCATTGTATGCCAAGTGCGTGGTGTGCAGCTGAGTGGCACAGTGTGAAGCGTCCACAGTGCACATTGTGCCAGTGTGCAAAGTGCCTGGTGTGCATTATGCAATATTTCGCTCCCCACCAGCTAATACCCACCTTTTATTAGGGTTCACATTTAGGCAATGGCTAAGGCTCGGTTCAATCCGAATACCATTAAAATCATACTTCCATCAGATTGGTGACCCTACACAAGAGACTAAGCATGAGTTTAGTTGGATGTCTACGAGTCATACTTGGCATGGCTCACTGAGGGGGTGTGAGACACCAAGGTCAAAATATTTGTGAATGCCATCATCTTATGAGGGTGTGCTGTTTCTGTGGTTTTGCAACGTGCGCCAGGACAGGGGGGTTTAGGGGTTGTTGAGTACCATCTTTTTCTAGTTGGATTCTGAAGGAGCCTTTTGATGGTGGTTATTGTGTGAGGGTGTCAAGTGTCAGAGTGGGATGCCGTATTGCTCTTTGTCGAAATTTTCACGCCGGTGCTCTTTCAGATTTTTGACAGCACAACGGGCATTTGGGTTTTGACTACGGACCAGTTGTCAGAATTATGACAACTACTGTGGTGTCAAAACTCTGCTAGCCCATCTGGCGTCACACATGTAGCTGTCAGAAGTCTAACAGATTGTGCTGTGAGATATTGAACTGGCAGTCAGCTATCAAAAATCTGGCAAATCAATTCAAAGAGAGGTTGTAGACCAAGTGCAAGCGCGGGCGGCATATACCCTCCTTCTCCGGGGCCATTCGTATAGCATACCCCCCCGATATGAAATCAGATGTCTGACCCTCCTAAAATCATCAGTTTGGAGGACGAATTCATCCCCCAATGAATTTTTCAATTTTGACTCATCACCCCCCTCCCCTTCCCCCTGTACCTGGGTACTGCTTTTTGGATGGGTGGGGTTGGGGGTGGGGGTGAAAACATTGTTGGCTGATTGCGGTCACTGTGTGCTGGTCCAGGGCAAGTTTTTCCTTCCATATGGACCCCTAACCAATGGCAGGGTCCCGGGCTCTATCTATGGGTACCCCGGTTGGCCCTCCAAGGGCGTCCCATTGGTGAGGACTTGACTGTTTTCGGGCTGCATGGAGTGGTTGAAAAATCGCGATTCTTGGGGTGATGTCCGCCGACGCCCAGGGATCCTTGGGCCGTTCTTGGGTGATCATTTGGTGATAAGGGGAGTGCATATATACCCATGGGGAGCCGTTTAGCACCAATTAGGCCCTCCTCGTGGTGCGTAGTGGCCTCCAAGAGCGCCGTTTTGGACCTGTTTGCACCATGGAGGGCAAAATTTGCTTGGCATATAGCCGCTATTGTGCGTTGATCCACCCCGTAGGCCCTGGGCAACTTTTTGCGTCAATATGAACTGGGGCCCCAGGCTCTATCTTCAGTGACCCCGGTCGGCCTCCCTCTGGCGCCCCACGGGTGAGGACTTGACCATTTTCGGGCTGGCATGGGGTGGTTGAAAGCGCCGTTTGGGGCCTGATGGCACTAGTGTGTGACTTCCCCAGGAGGTTTTCAGCCTCAAACATCACTCGTCTCTCTTCGAGGTGCCTTGCGCAAGGCAACAGAATTTGAACTACCGCTACACCGCAAGAGTAATCAACCCATGCCTCCCTCAGTGAATGCATTTTGAATGTCTCATGGGTGTACAATGGAGCTTTATTTGATACAGTCCATCATTTTGGAGGTGTTGGAGGTCCCGGTCACTGTCCCATGCTGCGACCATTGGTTTCGCAAAGTCCCGCTTGGGTGTGCAGCTACCCCTCCCACCCCGTATGCCACGCTGACTACAATGATAGGGCCTTTGACCCGTGGTTGTGCCCACGCAACTACGTGTCAGATCAGATTCTCGGGTTCATGATGGGCAATCCACAAACCCCTCCTTCCTCCTCCTCATCGCCGACTCCTACGACCTGCCTTTCTTAGTGTCTATTTTTTTCGTTGACGTGTAGCCCCTAAACCGTCTACGTCCAGTGATCGCACGCAGATGGCTCCAAGAGGGAAGGGTGGGGGCAAGCGTAAGACTGTGGAGTTGCGCGAGCCTGCTAGAGACAAGCACGAGGTCAATGCAGAGGTGTCCCGTGGGGCCAACCCCAGTGACCCAAGCGGAAAGTCGCGTGCGAAGGCCCGCGCCGTGTTCCAGTTGCCCACTCCTCCAAAGTACGAAAGGCCCACCGCCATGGCTGTGTTTGTGGTCGCTCTGGCGATGTACACGTTGACCATGCAGCCTTCCGTTTCCGGAGGCGACTCAGGTGAATTGATGACAGTTGCTCATGAATGGGGCACGGCACATCCCCCGGGGTACCCCCTGTTCACCATCTACTCCAAGATCTCTGAGATTTTCCTGAGCCGTGTGAGCGGCGGAGCGCTCGACGCTGGCATGGCCATGAACTTGGGGCACACTGTGCTCTCAGCGGCAGCTGTCGTATTCTTGTTTCTAGCTGGGAGCCGGCTGAGCGGTCTGTTAGCCCCTGGGATCTTGGCTGCGGGCATATTTGCATTCAGTCCCGCTGTGTGGACGTATGCAGTGGTCACTGAGGTCTTCGCCATGAACAATTTCTTTGTGTGCCTCCTGCTGCTGTTGTGTGTGGTCTTCTACGCCGCTGTGACTGAGGCTTGGCCATCGAGGCTTCGCATCCTGTACTTCTCCTCCTTTGTCTGCGGCCTGGCCTCCACCAACCAGCACACCGTCGCCGTCTACTTGCTTCCGTTGGTGCTGTGGGTGTTCCTCATCTACCGCGCCGAAATGTCTGTTTTGAAGTTCATAGGCTGCACCCTGTGTTATATCATGGGCATTTCCCCATATCTGTACCTGATCTGGTCAGCACTCTACATAAAATCAAAGCAGAGCTGGGGTGATTGCCTGTCATTCTCAGGGCTGATGACCCATTTGCTGCGCAAGGAGTATGGCACTTTTCATCTGGCCAGCAAGGAAGCCAGGTTCTCGGGGAATCAATTCTGGCAAACCAGCAGTTTCTATTTCAACGATTTGCACACCCAGACGCTGCACTATGGCTGGCTGTGTGGAGCTTTGGGCATTGTAGTAATCCTGTGGACGGCTGTGCGGCAGCGCACAATCAACGGCGTGCTCAACGTGCAGGTGTTGTTTGTCGTGATGTACGTCTTCTACCTGATTTTTTTCAATTATCTGACTAATTTTCCACTGGACAACCCTTTGTACGTTGGCGTAGTGCAGCGCTTCTGGATCCAGCCTTTGTCCATCGTCTGCCTCTTCATTGGCCATGGTTGTGGCGCCGTGCAACACTATTTATCGAGCCGCAAGGGCCGTGATGCGGACAGCTCGCCCCTGGCCTCGAGCATGCCCACTGCTTTCACCGGCCTGGCAGTCAGCCTGGTGGGGATTCAGTGTGCACTGCATTACGAGATGCAGGACATGAGCACAAACTACATCGTGCGTGATTTCGGCCGCTCTATCATGTTGGGGCTCCCAAACAGCACCATCTTGTTGACAAAGGGGGACCTCATGATCAACTCCGCACGTTACGTCCAGAGCATGGAGGGCCTCAGGCCGGATGTGATCATTGCGGATCAGGAGATGATGACATACAGTTGGTACGTGACCAGTCTGAAGCACAATTTCCCAACGCTGCGCTTTCCCCCGGGAACCGATCACTACTTCCCTGGCAAACCCACGGGCTTCACTGTCAAGCAATTCCTGGACCTCAACCTTCCCAACCACCAAGTGTTTCTTTGTTATGGGTGGAAGTCCGGGGACAACACCTGGCAAGGGTTTTATGACACCCGCCCCTGGGGTTTGTCACAGCAGGTCATTCCTGTTGACAAGGTGTACAGCCCCAAGTCTCTCCGGCTGTACATCAACCAAACCCACAATGTGCCACCACGCGAGGGCGTGCAGCTTCCCCCTCATGACAAGCTGCACCTGTTTCCTCCGCACGCCTGGGAGCATATTGTCCTCAATGACTACTACGCCTCAATCCAAGGACAGGCCTATTATTTAATGCAGTTTGCAGAGCGCAAAAGGGACCAGCTGCAACCCAATGTGAAGGACATTGGATGGGTCTGCCTTCTGCGGACTTTAGAACTATATGGCTTCCTTTTTGAGACCCAGAAGCCGGAGGCCAGTGCCATAGTCTACCGTAATTACGGCGTGGCCCTGCAAACACTCCTCTCCGTACAGCAACAGCAGGAGCTGCCAAGAGTGATACGGATCGTTGACACATTCACAAAGTACATAGAAATCTGCAAGCGTGACAATATCGAGATCGAAGGGGGAGAGGAGTCCATGGTCAACGCGGTGAACTACTGGTCGAATTTCCGGGATTCAATGATCCGGATGAAGGCCGAAAAGGCAGAATAAGCAGATGAGAAACTTCGAGTATCATGGTGCACTCCCGCACGCACCCTCGCTTTTGGCCATAGGCAGGTTTGTGGCTGACAAAGGGGGTAGAGGCTGCTGGAGGGTGTGGGTGGGTCGCATCATGTCTGTATCTGTCACACTTCAACCGTGCGTCAAGCCGCACTGTGGGAATTTCAAAGCCAACAGATTATTAGCCCTGTCCCATCAGGAAGGCAGGTCGCACATTATTTTGTTTTTGGTTGTTGGTATGTGCTCTGGCCTTCTGATTTGATTTTAGGGGTGCCCCATACATCTGACCGGGGGGAATCCGAACTACACTCCGGGCACTAACTCAAAGAGGGGAGGCTGTCGGAGCAGCCTGTGGCCAGTGGCGGGCGCAGGGCGAGGAAGATAAGTTGTTGAATGACCAATGAAGCGCAACCCCTGAAACGAAAAAGCTTCTTGCCGCACTTACTCCTGAAAACCCCGAAGAGGGCCGAGCCCATGATTTGATTACATTACAATCTCTGCTCAGACTTCGAGGGTCATAACAAATGCAGCAAACAAATGCTGGGTTCGAACAGAACTCGACTTATTAGAGGGAAAGTGGCATTCCTTCGATACTGCTTTCTCTGTGCATGGCACACCGCTATTTTTACTCAGCCTTCAGTTTTTTGTTTGTGCTACAGTAGCACGCTGGGATTCCTTTGGGCGCGGCAGTTCCCCCTGCATTCCCTGGTATCAGATTCAGCTTATCCTCACAAGGTGTTATGTCCGCTACCGCATCACCGAGTGGGACAATTGTAGCATTGGACAGCTCTGATTCTTAATTCCGAGAGATTTCTTGAATGCCTTCTGGTAGGTGGGCTTCGCCAGCTCGCCGTGGCCGCAACCCCCCCCAAAAGAACAGGGAACGTGGCATTCCTGTGAGCAGTTATGAGGCCGAGGTTGTAGGGTACATATTGTGCCACTGCACATGCCATGCACCGCTTGTGATTTCTGTTCTGGAACAACTGGCTTTGGCTCGTCACAGGCAAGGCATTTCAAGAGCTGGCCTCATTTCTCATTGAATGGAGGCACCATGGACCTCGCAGTAACAGCTCTGCGCTTCGTCACACACCTCTTGCGGTCCACATTAACATGCTGCCCCGTATGCCTCCCAACACATACACATTTGTGAGCCTTTGGTTGTGTCACTGCTTTGCATTGCGCTGTGCCACAATCCAAATGGGAAATGTATTGAAACCGTAATCTGGGTACACCCGAGGCGTCTCTAGTTTGTTGTCCATCAAGCAACCCAAAAGGAAGGCACCGGGCCCTGATATGATCCTGCCTCCTGCAATGGTCAACAGGGACTTACCGACGTAAAGTGGAGTCTACATTAGGCAGCGGTAGATGTAAGGGAAACAGGAGAGATCCCTGAACAATGGCTTGAGGCTAGACTCCTTCCTGTGCAACAAGGGCCCAACCACATCTGCAATGAATTACCGCCCCACAAGTGTGTCCAATGGCATGTATTTCATCATTGCCCGTTTAATCCTTGACGCTAAGAGTATACCATGGTGAACAGGGCCCTCTCAGCTTTTGTTTCTGAAAATATGACACAGAAAATCCTTTGCTCTCATGGCAGCGATGGCCACTACTCTACGGCTATACCGAACTCATAGACAAGGGGGGTATGCAATAATGGACATACACATGGGGTCAAAATGGGGGTGGGGGGGCTGTGTAAGGTGAGTCCCGTGCCTTATCTCCGAAGGTCAAAGGTCGTTCTGACGGCCTGCCAATTGACTGGTTCCCAACCATCACACAAGGCCACAAAGAGTCAGTGGTGAAAAACACATTTGCCAAATGACTATCTCTCCACACAGGGGAAGGTTGACACCACAGTCCATGAGCTCAGTCGCTCCGTAGTAGGACGAGTAATGAGTGAATGAATTTGGAAGTTTTGGAGGAGTGGATAGGAAAAGGGTGTGCATTGGAGAGGAATGGAACGGTATTGGCTGTAGGAGAGGGAATGAGAACCACAAAGTGGTGGGCATATGGAGGGATGGAGGTGATGTGGATAGGAAATGGATACACAACAGGAACAGGAAGGGAAGTGGGCATGGCACAGCCCATGGTATGAGAAATATCAGACGAGTTGCACTACTATCATGAGAGTCTGTTGTCTACTTGAAACAGTTGTGTGTCATTGCTGTTTTCACCACGATGCCACGTTGAAAAACCTGGGTCATTACACTAGCAGTCAGTGTCAGGATCCTACATGCAACGTGTGCCTACAATCGCCTCTGGGATTATAGGGCACGTGATTGGAGGCATCACTCTAAGATGTGTTCATTGACCTTGGGACACTGGATAATACCTTTTCTTTCTATATTGGTTGTTCAGATTGGCACCATGAAGTTTTGTTCTGCCGACTTGTTGGGACCTCTGGGATTCTAGGTCACCTGATTGGAGGCGTCACTCTCAGATGTGTTCATTTACTTTGGGACACTGGATAATACCTTTTCTTTCTATATTGGTTGTTCGCACCATGAAGTGTTTTCACTGCCCACAAAAAGACGCGTCTGTGGTCCTCTGGGATTCATTGTCCCCCGATGATCAAATTTTTCTGTGGGACAAGTACCCTGATGCTGGTCAGGGGGCAGTTTGTGTTCGCTCTGCACGCCCCAGTGCTTTCTTCAGCCGCCATTCTTCCAGCACCTCATCGTCAGCCCCCCAATCAGTGGATTCTGGGCTGCCTTCGGGTCCTCTAGTTGTGTCTGGTGCTGACACAATGCTGGAGAGGGACAATGCCTCCTGGGGAAGGACACTGCGGTGCAAACGAAGTGAAGTCCCAGGGACACTCATGATGGTCGGTCATTTTGTAGGTGGGAGAGAGCGGGAAAGGCCATCCAAAGCATGATACACCTTCTGGGCAACAACTTTTGTGGGCATGCCATCAAATCAGGAGACGCGCATGTTGCCACTTTTCAGGTGACCAACAATGACCCAGGGAACACAACACATTTGCACCACAGGGGTGGTACCCACACACCCTTCCTTAACGTTCAGAATTCTGCGCCAACCCTCATTTGGGGGGGGGAGGGGCTGGCACTGTGCACTGTGCGAAAAGTGGGCTGTTTTGGACCCGTTTTCCCCGATGGCCAAGGCGACCGCGGTAACTACTGTGTTCCCATACACAGGACTGCTCAGATTCTTGCTCAGTCCAAAAACGAAGATAATGACTTAACACAAGCACAAGCAACAACAAGCACAAGCGAAAAGCATGTTCCACACTGTTTGTGGGCATACCAAAGGCAAGGCAAGTTCGTCATTTCTGTGACGCTTGAAATGGCAGCGCAAGGGGGGGGGTGTTAGCGCGCCGGGCATCTTTCTTGACCCGTGCCCCACCAGTGACCTTTTAGGGGGTGCACTAAGCGCAGTGCAACTATTTGGACGTCTAGCCGTCCTAGAACCCCATACTTTGTGATACTATGGGCATTATTGTTGTTTGACAATGGGTATTTTGATGCTCCTTTCACATTCGGGATATGGTATATTTGGATTCTCACCCAGTTTCACCAATTTTCTTCCATTTTTTTCTCGTTTCCACCACATCCACTCCTTACTAGGTTGATTTCTCCCCACCATGGGGACCCCAAGAAAGCAGGGGTAATGTAGCCATATTGATTTCTCCCCACCATGGGGACCCCGAGAAGGCAGGGGTGATGTAGCGAATACTGAGTTTGCGCTTCGTTCTTGTGACGTGAGGCAGAAACGCCGTCCAAACCGCTTGCGGCTTGGGGACTCATTACCATAGCGAAATCTATGGGAAAGGTAAAGGCAAAGTACCGTTTGTTAAGTACAATACAAACGACATTTGGAGTTGTTGAATTCACAGCTATTGTCTAATTATGCAGTGTGCTTTGTAGGGAAGGTGCGCAGTCCATCATGGTCTATTTGGGGGGCCTTCTCCATCAGAGGGTAAATCTCGGGCTGAAGTCGGGATAGTTAATAGAAAGGTAGCGCGCCGGGCAAACATTCCCCCAAGACCTGGATTTCATGGGGACCTGTTCAGGAGTGAGATTGCTCTATACGGAAGTGTTTCGCGTCGTGTGCTGGCCTATCAGGGTGCCTATTGGGCGGCCTGTTAGGGGGCCTATGAGAGGGCCTATGAGGGGGCCTATTGGGGGGTCCCATCGGGGGGCCTATTGCGGGTCCCATTGGGGGTTCCTATTATTGGGCAATGCAGGCAATTGGGGTGTTGTTCCTTATCTTTGGCCTATTGCTTGTCAGGGTCCAAGGTGGTTCTTATCTTCGACACCATCCGTGCAAAAGTCCGTGTTAATTTTTCTTGCGGCGGGGGGGAGGGGGGCGGTGCTGAGAAACCGGATCACAAGGGGCTTTAAGGGCATTGGAGGGTGCAGACCCCCTTTTTTCGAAGTTTTGTCCGATTTGGATCAGCACCGTTCTTTTGGAGTCTTTTTTGCAGTTAAGGACGGCTGTTTAGTATTTTTTTTCCCATTTTTGTTGCAGGACTTTTTTTTCATTGCACCATGATTAACTCTTGGGCAGACATGTCAAATGTGGGGAACGATTCTCTTCTACAGAGCGAGTGCCGCTCCTTCTGGAAGGGCTACCAGTTCCATGACGAAGAAAAAGAAAAGCAGTTCCACGCCTGGCCTTATCTCGTGCGGTTCTGCCAAGTCTGCTGCGTGATAAGCCTCCTCACGCACCTGATAAGTTTAAGAAGGTTTTCTGGTTCTTTCGGCCTTGATTTCTTCTTGCCTCACGTCCCCAGCATTGTGATCATGGGTGGCCTTCTGATTCTTCTCTCCTGCTTCCGCTCCGTCCGAAGGCGCATATTGCTCTGTGTGGGTGTGGCGATCCTTTCAACAGCGGCAGCAGGCGGAATTCTGGTGCACTTCAAATTCGGCGCCCACATGAGTTACTTCATGGACAGCGAGCTCGTTGAAGTCAGGAAGGCGATCTCCGGCAACGCCGCGGCAATGGCTGAGCTGCAGCCGTGGGTGGAATCCCAAGTCACCCAGATGGTACTCGATACACAGCTTGCACAGGTGTTCCCGCAGATCGCACTGCTGGCCTACGGGGCGGGCTTTGACCGGAGCACGCTATGGGCCCTCATGCTCCAGCCCTTCTTGTTTTCGGGAGCGCTCTTGATGAGCCCAGAGGTTCGGCCGCACCTTGTGCTGGTCCTGACCCGATGCAGTGGTGCATTCCTCCTTTCGGGGATCCTGATCGTGCAGTTGCGCGCCGACTCCCTGGCTCGCCGCCGCACATTCATTCTGCAGCGCCACTTCCAAGCGGCGCTGCAGAAGGCGGTGGGGGCCTGCCGCAAAGCGGAACAGGTTGTCAGCCACATGGTCTTAAACCACATGGCAGACAGTGCCGGGGCCATCGAGCTCTTCCTCGACCAGGTGCAAAGCGAGGACCCCATGTACTCCGAGCTGCACAGCGCCACCGTTTGCCTTCAAAGGGGGATGAGGGCGTGTCAGCATCGCCAGGCCTACGCACAAATCGTGTCCGACCAGTATGAACTGGCGTTGCAGCCGGTGCACCTCGCCGAGTTCGTGCGCAAGCTGGTCGCCACAACGCGCATGCAGGTGCAGGGCTTGCCTTGAACCGTCAGTTTGTTTTGCTTTGCCAGGAACGCTGATTTTGGAACCCAGATTGAGGGCCAACCGATGGCGTTTGGCGGTCAACCGATAGTGGTTTGGGGTCTAGCTGACGACAGTTGGTATTATTTCACCGACGGTGGTTGGAGATTGACTGACGGCAGTTGATAGGTAACAGACGGCGGTTGGTGGTCATTCTGCAGCAACAAATGCCGATGCGGGTTCCTCATGCTTGCTGCCCCGGTAGTTTCTCATGGGTAGAGGTATGTCCTCGAGGAGGGTAAGTCTCCAGTAGCCGGGCTCGAAGCCAGGACGCCGTTGCTGGGCTCACGGGAGGGTTAATCACTGGGTCTACCGTCGCATGGTAGGGTCACGCAGCCCCTCTGGGTTCGAACATGCCCACCTCACGACCTCCTCCATGCGTCACGCAGTGGGGTCGGCCAGATTGGAACGGATTGGCGATTCAGCGACGGGTAGGTGTCAGCGAGTTCGCGGTCTATACCGTGCGAATCCTAATTGTTTGCGAAAATGATTAATTCCCGGCACAAGGTGTTGTTTTAACGCAAAAAAAAAAAAGCAAAAAAATGATAATTTTCAGCTGCATGCCCTTTGCAAAAATGACATCTGCAAAAAAAATCAAGAAATTTTTTTTCATTTGATGTACCCCGTGCACTATTATGGCGAATTTACAAGCCGGTTTTTTGCAAAGTGGTCGGGCCATGTTACAAATTGCATTGGTGTTCCAGCATTTCATGTGTCATGGGCACTATTATGGACAAATCCCAAGTTTTCAACAAAAACTTAAGTTTTGCACACTGCCATCCTCTCAGTTGTCTTTAATTGTCTTGTGTTCCCAGGCGCCGGTGGCAACGCCCCATGACACCTTCCCCTGCAAATGATTGAGTCCGGACCTGTGTTCGTGTGACCTGCAGGAGGGCGGCGAGGGCAGGGGACAGCCACAGATTGCAGTGCGGTTGCAGACACCAGACGCCCGCAAAACTGGAAGTGGTCACTGAACACCTGGTCGACCTGAATCATCCCAGTCACTTGCTTGTTGGTGCTTCTCTGTGCTATGGAATGCAATCCCAGAGTTGATCCACATTTGTGTGCCTGTGTAGGATTGGACTGCAATCCCAGAGTCCAAGGTACCCCAGGTCCATTGCAGTAGCACCCAAATAAATGAACCATACTTACGCCCCCAAAAGGAGGCCAAACGCAAAAAAATTGCAAAAATAAAACAACTTTGGACCCAGTCAACCAAAAACAGCTGTGCAAGACTGAATTCTGCACACAAAAAAATCGCAAAAGTAGAATACTTTGGGGCGGTCGCAAGATAAAATTCAAAACACCCGACGCAAAGGTTAGGATTCCGCAAAAGTCTAGTATTTGTACGGTACATGACAGTCGCGGGATCCGATCAGGTCACGGTACCGGATCGACACTACGGAACGTCATGTGTGCAGGTGCAGGTGCCCAACTGCACGCTGCTGCTGGACACGACGCTGTGCAGCCTGGTCCTCGACAACGCCATCAGCAATGCCTTTCGGCACGGGTCCTGCAGGGACTCCCCCGTCCGCCTTGCAGTGACCACCGCGCCCGCCGGCGGCGACCGGCTGAGACTCTGCTTCGTCTTGACGAACCAGGTGAGCCCTGCCAAAGCGCCCCTCACACCGGACGTTGTGGCCCGAGCGTGGGCGGGTAACTATCGCTGTCAGGCCGCCCCGGGCTCCCCTATGTCAGACGGCATCGGGCTCCGGCAGGCGTTCTTGGCCTCCAATCTGCACGATATGGACCTCGACCTGAAGCAGGATGGGACGGAGGTCCGCTTTACGGCGCGGGTCATCGCCAGCGTCGCTGACGACCCCGGGCGCTTCCAGTCCACTGACCTGGGCGAGTTCCCCCCGGACCTGCACGTCTGCGTCATCGACGACTCTGAACAGAGTCGCCGGATGCTGAAGCACCACCTGCTCCACCGCGTCACGAAGAACGTGCACGTCTTCGGGGAGAGCGCACGCGACGTCGAGCCCTTCATTGAGAAGACGATGGCCGGGGCGGACATCGCGATCCTGGACCAGAACCTCGAGTACGGGGCCGAGGAGAACGTCCTGGGCACCGACCTCATCCAGCGGCTGTTGGCCCGGCAGTTCCCGGGGCTGGTCTGCGTGCGCTCGGGGAACGCCGCGGCGGAGGACGCCGCGTTCTACCGGCGGTGCGGGGCGCACTGCGTGTTCGGGAAGGACGTGCCGCTGCGGAGCATAATCGAGGAACTGAAAGCCGTGTACCTGGCCCACGCCCGGCAGAACGCGGCCGTGCAGTCGTTGGCGGAGTCGGGCTCCAGCAGCAGCGGCCACACCCAAGTGCATGAGGTGCTCAGCACCTCCTCCGCGCACGGCCACGGCGCGGACCATGCCCTGCTGCGCGATGACCACGCACCGATACCCGGCGCCGTGCAGCCGTCGGACCCGGAGTGGGGGGACAGGCAAACGTATGGAAATCTGCCCCCGTTTGCGGCAGGAGTTCCGCCCACGCACACCGCGCGTATGGGCCAGCTACATCCTGGTGACAGTGGCACGGAGGCATCCCGTCCCGCCTCACACCCCCTCACCCTGTGAGGGCACCCCCCCCCCCCGCCCCCGGTGATGCATTAGTAGGGAAGCGGCCTTCGATGGGGTCCCAGAAACAGTTAGGCAGGCAGTTGCAGGAGGTTGCCAAGGCGGTTGGGGGTGGTGGCCAAAACCAAAAAGATACGATTACTGCAACGGACAACTGGGTGACTTGGTCCAGACCCCGAAATATGTGGAAACTTGCATGGTTTGCATGCATTTTCAGAAGTTTGTTAGTTACCGTAGTCGTATATTTTTGGTTCTGACCACCAGCGCTTTTGGGTTTCAGCTGCAGCATCGTCTTGGCTTGCAGTATTTGACAGTGTGTTAAATGGCAGAACAGCCCACTTGCGCCTCATCAAATGTCCTGCCTGGAAGCCGGCCGCCTGGAAAGCCTGGCTCAGTAATTGGGGGGACCGGACTGAACATGCCACTTCGTGATATGATCAGGCAACGCATGGTGACCTTCTGCATACCTCTTGCTTGCGGATCCTTCGATCCTTCGTGGATGGCCTACCTTGACCACTGCGGCCTGCTGTGCGTGAGCGTGTTGCATATCATCGGTGCCACTTGCTGCTGTCGGTAACGTCCCTTCATGGCGCGTTACCCATGCCACCCTGATATCCTGATTTTTTGTCACCGCTCAATCCGTCTCAGCCTGCTTTGGTTCATTGCGCGCCTCAAGAAAATCCAACCAAACCCGACACTCTGACGGATACTCTGACGGATACGTGGTGGAGACCGCGACGCTTCAATGCATGGGCTCAACTTCCACGTCTTCCCTCGTCCTCCACCTCTTCCCTCGTCCTCCACCTCTTCCCTCGTCCTCCACCTCTTCCCTCGTCCTCCACCTCTTCCCTCGTCTTCCACCTCTTCCCTCGTCTTCCCAAACCCTTGAGTGCCGGGGTCCCTCTTCTTCCTCTACAAGGCCTCCCCTACATGCAAACATCCTCTTCCCCGGATCGTGTTCTTGGATCCAAACCATGCGTAGGGGGAGGAAGCGGCTGTGGGCGGCCAGTTTTTGATGCCGCAGACCAGGAGTGGAGGGTCCCCTTTTTTTTGGTCCACATGCTCACTTCTCTAAGCCACCGCGTCCCTACACACACAACAATCATTGAGATATGCACGTCCCTTGCGCCCATTGCCAATTTTTAGGCTTGAAAACAAGTGAAAACATGGGACGGTAGGGTAGTGAATGCTCCCGAAGCATCGTAACGAAATCGTAAAAAAACGCCGTAAAATCGTAAAAAAAATGCCGTAAAATCGTAATAAAAAAATCGTAATCTGGGCCTGTCTTAGCCGACAGCGAGAACCCTATGGAAACAGGTACACCATTCACCCAGCACGAAATGACTCGAACCCAGACACACACTCCCCCAAAACCTGCATTCACCCCACTGGTTTCACGCCGGATGAAAAAGCTGCTGACCCAGCCCCCTACCTCCAGAAATCGGTCCAAAGCCCTCCACTACCTCACCCAGCATCCTGGTACGCCCTACACGGCAGATCCGAAGTCTTTTGCATCCCCACACTATGCACATCCCGAGGTATGTTTCAGCCCACGCTGTTCACTTCCCCACCCGGTTCCAGTCTGATTCGCTTCACGGAGTACGAACAATTTGCCAAAACCCTGATGCGACACCGGCACTGGGACATGGAGTTCGGGAGTCGCTTCCTCCAGGATGCTCAATACACGGAAGCCTCTCTTCTGCAGCATTTTTACAAGCATAAGCGACAGTATTACACAAACCTACACACTTCCATTGCTACTTCGCGTCGCCGTATCATTGTTTGGAGGTGCCAGGGGACCATTCTCCTTACAACACACTGGTGGAAACGTGTAACCTCTGCACCTCCCCAAACCCCCCAAAGTCAGAGTCACGGTGGCAGTGTAGCCGGGCCCCTGGAGAAAAATGGCCTAACCCTCTACATATCACGAATGTTGACGGTACCCCAACTTTCTCAAGGAAAAGGGCACGTGCATGAGGGAAACCACAGCCTTGGGTCCTGGAGTTTTGGCATACCCCGCAGAATCACAATCTTTTCTTTTTTGCTTTGCGCAGATGCCCTTGTGGCGTGGCGGCAATCATCTCTGCTGCATAGACAGGTGACAGGTAACTGAAGTCCAAGTGTACGTCCCACCGCTAATGGCGGCATGCGGGCACTGCTCCGCACTGGACAACACATGTTGTACTTAGTCTGTCATGCTTGGACCAGTCCGTCTGACTGAGCACTTACGAGATACACGTAAGTCTGAGAACAAAAAGACAAAAAGAAAAATGGCCTAACCCTCTGCACACTTGCACTTGACACAGGATCCTTACACTTGTGGATGGTGTCGGCTGCGCGCCAGTTACTATTTTTTCACCAACCTTTGGCCGGGTGGACCTCCTGTGGCATCCTCCCCCTTACTATTTTTCGCCGACAGGTGTGGAATACCCCTCCCCAGCGCGCCGTAACCCTGCTTGTGTTCTTGCTTCTTTCTTAGTCCTCTCCTGCGTCCCACCGACCACCCGCCCCAAACTGGAATGGGGACAGCAGTGTTCTCTGCCCCAAGCGAATAGTGACCAACTGCACCCGAACGTCATCCCCCTCCCTCCCTGGTGCTGATGGCGGGAGCCGCACGCACTGTACGACAACACCCTCATATGGAATGCAACCCGCTGATTCATCTCAGCCTTCAGTCTACACACCTATGTCTTTTTCAGCCTACAGTCTTTGTGCCTCGTGCACACTGGGAAGCCTACGGGCGTGGCAGTCCCCCACTGCATACAGTCTGAGCGAAAATTACCAAAGGCAAATATTACCCAAAAAAAAATGCTCAAAAAAATATTACCACAAAAATTCAGGTTGTTTTGGTAATTGTGGTTTCCCCCCGATTCATCGGCCCCAAGATTTTTATCATTTGTTCTCCTGCAGGCCCCTGTTTCTTGTGCGGTCTGCTTTTGTCATGGGTGGGCATGTTGTGGTTCTTTGACTGCACGAAAGTGTCTCTCTTGCTCCGAACATTTGTGTGATGGCTGTTGGTTGGATCACACCACAACCATTTGCCCCGCCGTTTAGTAAAAACCATGTATGGTGCGACTCACATGGGTTTCCTGTTGCTTTGTGTTGCATTGTGGCAGGGAAGGATGGCGTCAACTTTGCTACGGCACCAAAATATTACCAAAAAAAAATGTACCAAAAAATGGGCACCTCTTGCTAATTTGCTAATGACCTTTGGTAATTTTTGCTTGGACTGTAACCTGGATTCAGACTTAGCTAATCCTCACTACGTGTCAGATCCGCTACCACGCCATTGTGGGATCATCGTAGCACTGGACAGCTCTGAACCTTCCTTCCGAGGGGTTATGTCAAGTACTGTGAGCGGGCTACGCCAGCTCATCTTAGTCTGAACCCCCCCAAAAAAAAACAAACAAAAACTGGGAAGCCTATGGGTGTGGCAGTCTCCCACTGCAAAACCTGGTTTCAGACTCAGCTAATCCTCACGACTTTCTGAGTGTCTATTTTTTTTCCCGCTTTCTTTGACATATCACCCAGTTTATCACAACCTAATGCAGTTGAGACTTTTCCATCCACGCCATGCTTACCCAGACTCCTCAGTAGTGAAGACGACTTTGTTCTCAGGCACCTTAGGTGGGGCTGCCAGTACATCCTGTCGAGGCTGCCTTGCTACAGGATGGCACTCTGTGCACAAGCTTCCGAGGTGTGTAAAGTCATCACGGGGGCACAAAAAAAAAGCGAGTGTGGAGTATCTAACCTGAAGTTGGGGCAATTCATGTGTAATTGCAGAAGCTGTCAATGTGGCTTTATGTCGTGGTCTGCTTTCTGTCTGGTGTCATGGTCTGCACAGGGGCTTTTATTGCCCCCCCCCCCCCCCTCCTTGTGCAAGCACCGGCTTGTCCAAGCACGGAGTGGGCGTTCAGCCGCCGTTTTTCGGATTTTTTGTGACCGCTGTTTTTTATGGTTCTGAATGCAGGATTGGGCGTTCGTCACGCGCTTGTAGAGGGAAAGTCGGGCTCATTCATCTCTTTCCAGGATTACATTGCATGGCTGTGTGGCAAATTGTCTTTCTATTCTATGTGGGCCTAGTGTCATGTCTTTTGTTCCATTCTTCTGCATCCATATTTGCAACACCACTGAATCAAACAATTCGTACAATCTTTCACTGGCAATCAATGCTGCACCATCCTTGGTGTCATGTGTTTGTTTTGTCAATACAAAGTTTCCTCTGTATACGTTCTAAGTCCAATATGGAGCAGCCTGAGATTGTGTGGTCGCTCAGCTAACACTCTATGCAGCAGAGTGCTTGTGTGTGTGCGCGTGTGTGTCTTATTGGTCATTGCTTCATTTGTTTCCCTCACGAAGTGTGTGTGTGTGTGTGCTGCAGACTGGTGCGCTTGCTGCAGGTCACTGCAGCACGGCATGCCCCTGATTACCCCCGGCCCTGCCCTCCCCCCCCTGCTCCTACCTGTGTTGCATTTTGATCAGCAGCCTTACGGCTGCCCTGCCATGGCAAAAGACGTGGGCAGCCCAGATTATGAGCGTCCTGGCATGGGCACAAGTGGGAATGGCCAGTGCGTATCCGCATATGGTGGTAATGTGAGCCTTGCACAAGTCAGTGCGCCGTGTGTACTCAGCATCCCCGCGGGGTGCGGAAAACACTATGCATGCGGTGTATGCGATAGCTCACCACCAGCCGTGCAGGAAGCAATAGGCGAGTAAACGGCTGGTCTGCTGGCTCAGCAACAATGCCCGCTGGAATGGCCAGAAATACACAGACAGGGTCATTCCGCCAGATTTCCAGCCTGAGGGGCACGGGTCAATACAAAGTTTCCTCTGTATACGTTCTAAGTCCAATATGGAGCAGCCTGAGATTGTGTGGTCGCTCAGCTAACACTCTATGCAGCAGAGTGCTTGTGTGTGTGTGCGCGCGTGTCTTATTGGTCATTGCTTCATTTGTTTCCCTCACGAAGTGTGTGTGTGTGTGTGCTGCAGACTGGTGCGCTTGCTGCAGGTCACTGCAGCACGGCATGCCCCTGATTACCCCCGGCCCTGCCCTCCCCCCCCTGCTCCTACCTGTGTTGCATTTTGATCAGCAGCCTTACGGCTGCCCTGCCATGGCAAAAGACGTGGGCAGCCCAGATTATGAGTGTCCTGGCATGGGCACAAGTGGGAATGGCCAGTGCGTATCCGCATATGGTGGTAATGTGAGCCTTGCACAAGTCAGTGCGCCGTGTGTACTCAGCATCCCCGTGGGGTGCGGAAAACACTATGCATGCGGTGTATGCGATAGCTCACCACCAGCCGTGCAGGAAGCAATTGGCGAGTAAACGGCTGGTCTGCTGGCTCAGCAACAATGCCCACTGGAATGGCCAGAAATACACAGACAGGGTCATTCCGCCGGATTTCCAGCCTGAGGGGTATACCCTGGCTTGGTGTTCAGATATCCACCTCCTCCGGCACTGCACCGGCCTGTAACATACATTTGTGTGTATGTGTGTGTGTGTGTGTGTGTGTGCCCGTGTTTGTGGCTGTGTGTGTGGCTGTGTGTGTGTGTGTGTGTGTGTGTGTGTGTGGCTGTGTGTGTGGATGTGTGTGTCCGTGTGTGTGCGCGCGCAATTTGCCAGTGCGCCGAATTAGAAGCTCAATCTCTTCAGAGGATTGCATTGTATGGCCGTGTGGCAAATTGTCTTTCCATTCTATGTGGGCCGGAGTATCATGTCTTTTGTGCCATTCTTCTGCATCCGTATTTGCAACACCACTGAATCAAACAATTCGTACAATCTTTCACTGGCAATCAATGCTGCACCATCCTTGGTGTCATGTGTTTGTTTTGTCAATACAAAGTTTCCTCTGTATACGTTCCAAGTCCAATATGGAGCAGCCTGAGATTGTCTCGTCACTCAGCTGACACTCTATGCAGCAGAGTGCTTGTGTGTGTGCGCGCGCGTGTCTTATTGGTCATTGCTTCATTTGTTTCCCTCACGAAGTGTGTGTGTGTGTGTGCTGCAGACTGGTGCGCTTGCTGCAGGTCACTGCAGCTTGCACCAGTCTGCAGCACGGCATGCCCCTGATTACCCCCGGTCCTGCCCTCCCCCCCCTGCTCCTACCTGTGTTGCATTTTGATCAGCAGCCTGACAGCTGCCCTGCCATGGCAAAAGACGTGGGCAGCCCAGATTATGAGCGTCCTGGCATGGGCACAAGTGGGAATGGCCAGTGCGTATCCGCATATGGTGGTAATGTGAGCCTTGCACAAGTCAGTGCGCCGTGTGTACTCAGCATCCCCGTGGGGTGCGGAAAACACTATGCATGCGGTGTATGCGATAGCTCACCACTAGCCGTGCAGGAAGCAATAGGCGAGTAAACGGCTGGTCTGCTGGCTCAGCAACAATGCCCGCTGGAATGGCCAGAAATACACAGACAGGGTCATTCCGCCGGATTTCCAGCCTGAGGGGCACGGGGGCCGATCCTGGTTGGGACCCGACCCCAAAGGGGGGGGGGGGGACCCCCCCCCCTCTACGGACCCCAAAATTGTCGCACGGAACAGTGTGCTTTGTCGGCGCCAGAGGCGCCGCAGATTTTGTTTTAGGCATACGGCGGGGGGGATTTTTTTTGTTCGACCCCATGTGTCTATACTCAAAATACTCAGAATTTTGTGGAGAATTCAAAAATGGCTGAAAAGCACAAAAAGGTTATGTAGCCACCTTGCCCACTTTTGGGCCACTTCCTGCTCGCCCCAAGAGTACCGGCAAGAGGGCACGCGACGAGTGGGAGGATGATTCCGATGCTTGAGGCCCCTCCCCTCCCTTCGCTTCTCTATATATATGTCTGAGACTCCCTTCGCTTCTCTACATATATGCCTGTGGTTTGTGACAAGGGGAAGGAAAGGCCTTTGGGCGAACTCAAGGCAACATTCAGTACTGCTATGAAAGTGCTGCAGCGCAGCAAAACAATCACCATTCACAGTGCATCTTGTTAGCTTTGTGTGTTTGCGCGCTTGGACGGAGCCTGCCGGAAAAGGTGCTGGGTTTGGGTCAACGAAGGGGGAGGGGTCCCCACACCCCCCTTCGGAGGGGGGTGGGGGTCCCCCCCCCCCCCCCCTACAGCCCCCCAAACTGTCGAACACCCCTCGGGGTCACACATTGGCTGGCGGCGGCCCCCGTGCTGAGGGGTATACCCTGGCTTGGTGTTCAGATATACACCTCCTCCGGCACTGCACCGGCCTGTAACATACATTTGTGTGTATGTGTGTGTGTGTGTGTGTGTGTGTGTGTGTGCCCGTGTGTGTGGCTGTGTGTGTGGATGTGTGTGTGTGTGTGTGGATGTGTGTGTGTGTGTGTGTCCGTGTGTGCGCGCGCAATTTGCCAATGCGCCGAATTAGAAGCTCAATCTCTTCAGAGGATGGCATTGTATGGCCGTGTGGCAAATTGACTTTCCATTCTATGTGGGCCGGAGTATCATGTCTTTTGTGCCATTCTTCTGCACCCGTATTTGCAACACCACTGAATCAAACAATTCGTACAATCTTTCACTGGCAATCAATGCTGCACCATCCTTGGTGTCATGTGTTTGTTTTGTCAATACAAAGTTTCCTCTGTATACGTTCTAAGTCCAATATGGAGCAGCCTGAGATTGTGTGGTCGCTCAGCTAACACTCTATGCAGCAGAGTGCTTGTGTGTGTGCGCGCGTGTGTCTTATTGGTCATTGCTTCATTTGTTTCCCTCACGAAGTGTGTGTGTGTGTGCTGCAGACTGGTGCGCTTGCTGCAGGTCACTGCAGCACGGCATGCCCCTGATTACCCCCGGCCCTGCCCTCCCCCCCCTGCTCCTACCTGTGTTGCATTTTGATCAGCAGCCTTACGGCTGCCCTGCCATGGCAAAAGACGTGGGCAGCCCAGATTATGAGCGTCCTGGCATGGGCACAAGTGGGAATGGCCAGTGCGTATCCGCATATGGTGGTAATGTGAGCCTTGCACAAGTCAGTGCGCCGTGTGTACTCAGCATCCCCGTGGGGTGCGGAAAACACTATGCATGCGGTGTATGCGATAGCTCACCACCAGCCGTGCAGGAAGCAATTGGCGAGTAAACGGCTGGTCTGCTGGCTCAGCAACAATGCCCACTGGAATGGCCAGAAATACACAGACAGGGTCATTCCGCCGGATTTCCAGCCTGAGGGGTATACCCTGGCTTGGTGTTCAGATATCCACCTCCTCCGGCACTGCACCGGCCCGTAACATACATTTGTGTGTATGTGTGTGTGTGTGTGTGTGTGTGTGTGTGTGCCCGTGTGTGTGGCTGTGTGTGTGGATGTGTGTGTGTGTGTGTGGATGTGTGTGTGTGTGTGTGTCCGTGTGTGCGCGCGCAATTTGCCAATGCGCCGAATTAGAAGCTCAATCTCTTCAGAGGATTGCATTGTATGGCCGTGTGGCAAATTGACTTTCCATTCTATGTGGGCCGGAGTATCATGTCTTTTGTGCCATTCTTCTGCACCCGTATTTGCAACACCACTGAATCAAACAATTCGTACAATCTTTCACTGGCAATCAATGCTGCACCATCCTTGGTGTCATGTGTTTGTTTTGTCAATACAAAGTTTCCTCTGTATACGTTCTAAGTCCAATATGGAGCAGCCTGAGATTGTGTGGTCGCTCAGCTAACACTCTATGCAGCAGAGTGCTTGTGTGTGTGCGCGCGTGTCTTATTGGTCATTGCTTCATTTGTTTCCCTCACGAAGTGTGTGTGTGTGTGCTGCAGACTGGTGCGCTTGCTGCAGGTCACTGCAGCACGGCATGCCCCTGATTACCCCCGGCCCTGCCCTCCCCCCCCTGCTCCTACCTGTGTTGCATTTTGATCAGCAGCCTTACGGCTGCCCTGCCATGGCAAAAGACGTGGGCAGCCCAGATTATGAGCGTCCTGGCATGGGCACAAGTGGGAATGGCCAGTGCGTATCCGCATATGGTGGTAATGTGAGCCTTGCACAAGTCAGTGCGCCGTGTGTACTCAGCATCCCCGTGGGGTGCGGAAAACACTATGCATGCGGTGTATGCGATAGCTCACCACCAGCCGTGCAGGAAGCAATAGGCGAGTAAACGGCTGGTCTGCTGGCTCAGCAACAATGCCCGCTGGAATGGCCAGAAATACACAGACAGGGTCATTCCGCCGGATTTCCAGCCTGAGGGGTATACCCTGGCTTGGTGTTCAGATATCCACCTCCTCCGGCACTGCACCGGCCTGTAACATACATTTGTGTGTATGTGTGTGTGTGTGTGTGTGTGCCCGTGTGTGTGGCTGTGTGTGTGGCTGTGTGTGTGTGTGTGTGTGTGTGTGTGTGGCTGTGTGTGTGGATGTGTGTGCCCGTGTGTGCGCGCGCAATTTGCCAATGCGCCGAATTAGAAGCTCAATCTCTTCAGAGGATTGCATTGTATGGCCGTGTGGCAAATTGTCTTTCCATTCTATGTGGGCCGGAGTATCATGTCTTTTGTGCCATTCTTCTGCATCCGTATTTGCAACACCACTGAATCAAACAATTCGTACAATCTTTCACTGGCAATCAATGCTGCACCATCCTTGGTGTCATGTGTTTGTTTTGTCAATACAAAGTTTCCTCTGTATACGTTCCAAGTCCAATATGGAGCAGCCTGAGATTGTGTGGTCGCTCAGCTAACACTCTATGCAGCAGAGTGCTTATGTGTGTGCGCGCGCGTGTCTTATTGGTCATTGCTTCATTTGTTTCCCTCACGAAGTGTGTGTGTGTGTGTGCGCTTGCTGCAGGTCACTGCAGCACGGCATGCCCCTGATTACCCCCGGCCCTGCCCTCCCCCCCTGCTCCTACCTGTGTTGCATTTTGATCAGCAGCCTTACGGCTGCCCTGCCATGGCAAAAGACGTGGGCAGCCCAGATTATGAGCGTCCTGGCATGGGCACAAGTGGGAATGGCCAGTGCGTATCCGCATATGGTGGTAATGTGAGCCTTGCACAAGTCAGTGCGCCGTGTGTACTCAGCATCCCCGTGGGGTGCGGAAAACACTATGCATGCGGTGTATGCGATAGCTCACCACTAGCCGTGCAGGAAGCAATAGGCGAGTAAACGGCTGGTCTGCTGGCTCAGCAACAATCCCCGCTGGAATGGCCAGAAATACACAGACAGGGTCATTCCGCCGGATTTCCAGCCTGAGGGGCACGGGGGCCGATCCTGGTTGGGACCCGACCCCAAAGGGGGGGGGGGGGCATCCCCCCCCCCCCTCTACGGACCCCAAAATTGTCGCACGGAACAGTGTGCTTTGTCGGCGCCAGAGGCGCCGCAGATTTTGTTTTAGGCATACGGCGGGGGGGATTTTTTTTGTTCGACCCCATGTGTCTATACTCAAAATACTCAGAATTTTGTGGAGAATTCAAAAATGGCTGAAAAGCACAAAAAGGTTATGTAGCCACCTTGCCCACTTTTGGGCCACTTCCTGCTCGCCCCAAGAGTACCGGCAAGAGGGCACGCGACGAGTGGGAGGATGATTCCGATGCTTGAGGCCCCTCCCCTCCCTTCGCTTCTCTATATATATGTCTGAGACTCCCTTCGCTTCTCTACATATATGTCTGTGGTTTGTGACAAGGGGAAGGAAAGGCCTTTGGGCGAACTCAAGGCAACATACAGTACTGCTATGAAAGTGCTGCAGCGCAGCAAAACAATCACCATTCACAGTGCATCTTGTTAGCTTTGTGTGTTTGCGCGCTTGGACGGAGCCTGCCGGAAAAGGTGCTGGGTTTGGGTCAACGAAGGGGGAGGGGTCCCCACACCCCCCTTCGGAGGGGGGTGGGGGTCCCCCCCCCCCCCTACAGCCCCCCAAACTGTCGAACACCCCTCGGGGTCACACATTGGCTGGCGGCGGCCCCCGTGCTGAGGGGTATACCCTGGCTTGGTGTTCAGATATACACCTCCTCCGGCACTGCACCGCCTGTAACATACATTTGTGTGTATGTGTGTGTGTGTGTGTGTGTGCCCGTGTGTGTGGCTGTGTGTGTGGATGTGTGTGTGTGTGTGTGTGTGTGTGGCTGTGTGTGTGGATGTGTGTGTGTGTGTGTGTCCGTGTGTGCGCGCGCAATTTGCCAATGCGCCGAATTAGAAGCTCAATCTCTTCAGAGGATGGCATTGTATGGCCATGTGGCAAATTGACTTTCCATTCTATGTGGGCCGGAGTATCATGTCTTTTGTGCCATTCTTCTGCATCCGTATTTGCAACACCACTGAATCAAACAATTCGTACAATCTTTCACTGGCAATCAATGCTGCACCATCCTTGGTGTCATGTGTTTGTTTTGTCAATACAAAGTTTCCTCTGTATACATTCCAAGTCCAATATGGAGCAGCCTGAGATTGTGTGGTCGCTCAGCTAACACTCTATGCAGCAGAGTGCTTGTGTGTGTGTGCGCGCGTGTCTTATTGGTCATTGCTTCATTTGTTTCCCTCACGAAGTGTGTGTGTGTGTGTGTGCTGCAGACTGGTGCGCTTGCTGCAGGTCACTGCAGCACGGCATGCCCCTGATTACCCCCGGCCCTGCCCTCCCCCCCCTGCTCCTACCTGTGTTGCATTTTGATCAGCAGCCTTACGGCTGCCCTGCCATGGCAAAAGACGTGGGCAGCCCAGATTATGAGCGTCCTGGCATGGGCACAAGTGGGAATGGCCAGTGCGTATCCGCATGTGGTGGTAATGTGAGCCTTGCACAAGTCAGTGCGCCGTGTGTACTCAGCATCCCCGTGGGGTGCGGAAAACACTATGCATGCGGTGTATGCGATAGCTCACCACCAGCCGTGCAGGAAGCAATTGGCGAGTAAACGGCTGGTCTGCTGGCTCAGCAACAATGCCCACTGGAATGGCCAGAAATACACAGACAGGGTCATTCCGCCGGATTTCCAGCCTGAGGGGTATACCCTGGCTTGGTGTTCAGATATCCACCTCCTCCGGCACTGCACCGGCCTGTAACATACATTTGTGTGTATGTGTGTGTGTGTGTGTGTGTGTGCCCGTGTGTGTGGCTGTGTGTGTGGCTGTGTGTGTGTGTGTGTGTGTGTGTGTGTGGCTGTGTGTGTGGATGTGTGTGTCCGTGTGTGTGCGCGCGCAATTTGCCAGTGCGCCGAATTAGAAGCTCAATCTCTTCAGAGGATTGCATTGTATGGCCGTGTGGCAAATTGTCTTTCCATTCTATGTGGGCCGGAGTATCATGTCTTTTGTGCCATTCTTCTGCATCCGTATTTGCAACACCACTGAATCAAACAATTCGTACAATCTTTCACTGGCAATCAATGCTGCACCATCCTTGGTGTCATGTGTTTGTTTTGTCAATACAAAGTTTCCTCTGTATACGTTCCAAGTCCAATATGGAGCAGCCTGAGATTGTCTCGTCACTCAGCTGACACTCTATGCAGCAGAGTGCTTGTGTGTGTGCGCGCGCGTGTCTTATTGGTCATTGCTTCATTTGTTTCCCTCACGAAGTGTGTGTGTGTGTGTGCTGCAGACTGGTGCGCTTGCTGCAGGTCACTGCAGCTTGCACCAGTCTGCAGCACGGCATGCCCCTGATTACCCCCGGTCCTGCCCTCCCCCCCCTGCTCCTACCTGTGTTGCATTTTGATCAGCAGCCTTACGGCTGCCCTGCCATGGCAAAAGACGTGGGCAGCCCAGATTATGAGCGTCCTGGCATGGGCACAAGTGGGAATGGCCAGTGCGTATCCGCATGTGGTGGTAATGTGAGCCTTGCACAAGTCAGTGCGCCGTGTGTACTCAGCATCCCCGTGGGGTGCGGAAAACACTATGCATGCGGTGTATGCGATAGCTCACCACCAGCTGTGCAGGAAGCAATAGGCGAGTAAACGGCTGGTCTGCTGGCTCAGCAACAATGCCCGCTGGAATGGCCAGAAATACACAGACAGGGTCATTCCGCCGGATTTCCAGCCTGAGGGGTATACCCTGGCTTGGTGTTCAGATATCCACCTCCTCCGGCACTGCACCGGCCTGTAACATACATTTGTGTGTATGTGTGTGTGTGTGTGTGTGTGTGCCCGTGTGTGTGGCTGTGTGTGTGGCTGTGTGTGTGTGTGTGTGTGTGTGTGTGTGGCTGTGTGTGTGGATGTGTGTGTCCGTGTGTGTGCGCGCGCAATTTGCCAGTGCGCCGAATTAGAAGCTCAATCTCTTCAGAGGATTGCATTGTATGGCCGTGTGGCAAATTGTCTTTCCATTCTATGTGGGCCGGAGTATCATGTCTTTTGTGCCATTCTTCTGCATCCGTATTTGCAACACCACTGAATCAAACAATTCGTACAATCTTTCACTGGCAATCAATGCTGCACCATCCTTGGTGTCATGTGTTTGTTTTGTCAATACAAAGTTTCCTCTGCGCGTGTTCCTTTCCACGTCCAGTCTGCCTGTCGTGTGGACCTGCCCACCCCCACACTTGCCGTCAGTGACTTTCAACGGCCTGACTCCGCAGCTTTTGTACGCTGCGTTTTCCAACCGTTGAACAAAAGTTCGTCTGTGGCAAACCAAGTTGAATGTGGGGAAGTGAGGGGGAAGAGGGCGCCCAAAGTGTCTGCCCATCGTTGTGTTTTGCATACGGGGCTGGGAGCAGGGGGGGTAAATTGAGGTCCGCGTTTTTTCACAGTTTTTCGCAATTTCCCGCAATTTCCCGCAACTTTTCCGCAATTGCCTTTTGCTTGCCCACATTGCGTGCTTTAGGCTCCCCTATGTATGCAGAATTGTTGCTCTTTGAGGCTTCGGGAGGTTTGGTTACGGCACCGCAATTTTCCCACAATTATCCCACAATTTTCCGCAATTTCCCGCATTTTTTCGCAATTGGATTAGACGCTCCCTGACTGCAATGCCCTCCCCCCCTGCTGGGGGGGTGGGAGAGATGGGACCGCATGGTGTAGACCAGGCCTCGTCTCAATACCCGACAGGACGAGTGGGGCTCTTCTGCTCATAGCAGAGAGAGAACCGATGCTGTGGGACGTGTGGATGACATGGCGCCAGTGAGAGCACACATCGCTGCTGCCCCACAGCACCGGTAGGTCTGTCCGCGGATCATTGCACTGCATATGTCACATGGCCTATGCGCCAAGGAGAGCCAGAGAGGGTAGTTTATACCTCTCTGCGTCACCCCCAGCTCGGCTAATATCCTGCCCAGATTGTCCCAATCGACTGTGATGTTGAGTCACACTCTGCCATTTTCGGACCGTTCAAGCTCTTGCAGTTGCACGTAAACGGATCATTCACCAGAGACGCTGAGTACGCGCGCACACCTCGTTCCAACAGGAAGGGGCCTGTGGAAATTGCCACTGTCGAGCAATCTGTTCTGCCTTATGTGCTGACGCGTGCTTCCGCCTTGTCATAAGCAGTCTTCTCATCGGAGGGGGTTTGTTTGGCTTTTTTTTTATTTATTTTTTATTTCATTTTTTTGGCATTTTTATTTTTTTCGGCCGCTTTGGCCATTTTCTGGCCGCTGCATTTTGATTATTTTCGGCCGTTTTGGCCATATTCGGGCGGCTGCATTGCTATTATTTTCGGCCGTTTCTGGCTATTTTCGGTCGGCTGCATTCTTATTTTTTTCGGCCATTTTGGCCATTTGCGGTCGGCTGCCTCTTTATTATTTTTGGCTGTTTTGGGCTATTTTCGGTCGGCTGCCTTTTTATCATCTTCGGCTGTTTTGGCCATTTTCTGCCTCGTGCATTTTTATTATTTTCGGTCGTTTTGGACCATTTTCAGGAGGCTGCATTTTTATTTTTTTCGGCCGTTTTGGCTTCTTTCGGTCGGCTGCCTTTTTACTATTTTCGGCCTTTTTGGGCTATTTTCAGGGGGCTGCATTTTTATTATCTTCGGCTATTTTTGGCCTTTTTCTGCCTCGTGCATTTTTGGTATTCATGGCCTTTTTGACCATTTTCGGGCGGCTGCATTTTTATTATTTTCAGCCGTTTTGGCGATTTTCTGCCTCCTGCACTTTTAGTATTTTCCGCCGTTCTGTCATTTTTGGACGGCTGCATTTTTTTTTTAATTTTCAACCGTTTTGGCCATTTTCGGACGGCTGCATTTTTTATTATTTTCAGCCGTTTGGCCATTTTCAATCGACTGCATTTTTTTTTAATTTGTTTGCCGCCGCCGTTTTGGCCGTTTGTGGTCTGTTGCATTTTTATTTTTTTTCGGCTGTTGACGCCATTTTCGGTCGGCTGCGTGTGAATTATCTTCGGCGGTTCAGGGTATTTTCGGACGGCTGCATTTTTATTCTTTTCGGCCGTTTTGGCCATTTCTGGCCGCTGCATTTTGATTGTTTTCAACCGTTTTGGCCATTTTCGGACGGCTGCATTTTTATTATTTTCGGCCGTTTTGGGCCATTTTCGGGCGGCTGCATTTTTATTACTTTCGGCCGTTTTGGTCATTTTCGGTCGGCTGCATTTTTATTATCTTCGGCGGTTTAGGGCATTTTCGGACGGCTGCATTTTTATTCTTTTCGGCCGTTTTGGCCATTTTCGGACGGCTGCATTTTTATTATTTTCGGCCGTTTTGGCCCTTTTCAGGCAGCTGCATTATTATTATCTTCGGCGGTTTAGGGCATTTTCGGACGGCTGTATTTTTATTCTTTTCGGCCGTTTTCGCCATTTTCAGGCGGCTGCAGTTTTATTACTTTCAGCCGTTTTGGTCAGTATGTTGCATCACACTGACTATATAATTTTTCGCAATCATTTAAGGTTTTTGTGTGTCTGCTGCTGGATAGAATTGATCCATTGGATTGAATGGTTGGGAAACACTGTGTATTTGTGAATTGTGCTTCAGTTTCTCCGGCCTGTGACAGGGCAACCCCAGGTGTTGGGTGCCCAAAAAAAAACAGGCACATTGTAATATTTGCAGGGCTTTTTGCTCAAAGAAGGGAAGACAAGCCGCCGGGTTTCTCGTAACAAGGGAGAGGCACACTGCAAGATTTTTTCAAGCAACAATAGCAGACAAACTGCAAGGATGTATTTGAAAACAAATCAGACAAATTGCAGGGTTTGGTGAGAAAACATTCGCAAGTGGTAACATTATTCTTTCTGCTGAAACAGACAACTCGATTGGTTTTGTTTTGTGTGGCCTAGGTGATATGTGTCCACAACCCCACTCTGTTGGGGTGTGGCTGCAAGACAGCAGGTCATGCAGGCACAATCCATATTGTCTTCAATTGTGGCCCCAAGTTGGCAGGGGTCATGCAGCCACAATGCCCATGCTATCAGAGTGGCATGTTGCGGGTGATGGTCGCTACAGATTGCAAATATGATGTATGAATTGGTGGTTTTTTTTACCTGAACCAGTTTGACCAAACATTCTGGGGACAAGGTACCACCCCAGTCTACATGGCTCAATGTTTTAAATTACATGGATCCATCAATTGTAGCCTAAATCAATTCTTCAACTACTGCGCATCATTCTGCCAGTATGACAGTTGCTCAGTTTGCGGCGCATACTTTGTTATGAAACAATCATACCCGAAGATTTGTGTTTTGGGCTGAGCTTTGGGACTGAAGGATTAGGTACACACGGGCAATCGTACAAGAAGGTCGTTAAAGTATTTGGCATTGGCCAGGGTTCAACAGTAACCATTTCGATTTTCTAGCCCAACGATGCAAGAGGTTTCAATTGTTGAAAACGGCACCATGCCCTAGAAATGAGATGAGAAGGATCTTTAGTTGTGCAGAGCAAGCATTAACAAAAGCACAGGAACAATTCTAGTATTTAATTGTTGTCATGATACTTCTTGTTTGTCTTGCGTTTGTAATATCAGTTATTGGACCCGCACTGTGCCACCACACCACACAAAGGTATGTCGTGTTGACCCTACCCGAAATGAGTTGCTGCTTTTGTGCGACACAATGCCCCCTGTTGGTTGAATCCTCAGGTGCCTAAGAAAGCGCTCTAAAGTGGCTAAGTTTGTGGTTGCCGTCTTTGTTGCTTGCTTGCTTGTTGCTTGCACTCCTGTAGATAAATTGTAGGGGAAACAGAGAGACCCTCAAACACACACAGGCGAGCTGCTATCCACGGCAAAATCACCAGTTGTTGAACCAGTATCGTAGCCAGGGCATGGCACACGTTTTGGAGGCAAGAAGTTTCAAGAATTCGCCTTTTTTGAAAAGACCTTTTTGGTTTTCAAGCACATCAGTTAGAAATTTTCCAGAAGAAACTGTTTGAAACCTCTTGCCTTCTTCGCAGAAACGTCAGAAGGTTGAATTTTTGAACAGGGTACCATGCCTTCATTGTACCACTTGGGCACACAACAACAATTAAAGTTACAATAGCAGCATACAATCACATGAAACAGTGAACTTCAAATTTTAAAATTGGTTTGACTTCGAAATCTTAGATACGACCCGAAATCTGTGCTTAAATAGGCGCTGCAATGGCAGCAGAAATTGGGGTCAAGCTAGTTTGTATACAAGAAGAGAAAATTTGATCTGAATTCATCAAAGAATGCGGATTTTTTTCTTTGGATCCAAAATTGTATGACAAGCACATCCTTCTGTCCATTTTTGGTGGACAGGGACTGGCAACGAAGAAGTTGGGAGTTTTTTTTTTTATTATGGAAGAGTTTAGGGTTATTTGAGGGTGCATTTGTGATCCAAAAAAAATTGATAGATTTGAACAATCTCCCAAAAAAATTGATGGATTTGAACACAAACCCAAAACCCTGAGCTGTACAGCTACAAGTAATGGAGCACGCAAACGTTCAAGAAACAGAAAACGAAAACACGCCCTCTAAAACCTGCGCACGCTGAGAATAAGGGTCTACAAAATGTGCAAAATACATGTCTTGAATACTTAGCAGTAAACATGTTGATAATGGAGATCCTCCCACTGCCCCAGGGGGTCCCTTGAGGGACTAAATTTTTTTTGTTAAGGACCGCCCTTAGGGACCGCCCCAAGGGACCATCAACCGCCAACCACCAACCGCCAGCAGCGACCAACCGCCAACCACCAACCACCGCCAACCACTACCAACCGCCGCCAACTGCCACCAACTGCCAGTCGCCAACCCCCAACCGTCAACACATGGTGTGCCTGCGGGCTTTTTTGGGAAAACTGTGTAAAGGAACACTTTTTTTCCATTAAGGACCGCCCTGCACTGCCCCTACGTGCTAAGATCACCAATGGGTCATACCCATTTCTTGTCCCTCTAGAAATACACCAAAGAGCACCATTGGCTAACAAGAGATAGGTGCATAAGTTAGGCGCATAAATGGATTCTTGCGCAATGTAGTCGCAATCACTAAAACCAAAATGGGTGCTTTGTGAGCAAACAACCATGTAGTGGCACAACAATTGGTGCTTGCCCCCCCCCCCCCGTGTCCAACGAACACTGTGTCCAACGAACACTTCCCGTTTGGACAGTATTTTTTGGGGACCTAATTAATTTGGTACTTAATTAGGTACCAAACATCAGAACGGAGGTTTTAGGCTAATGTTGCGGGGAAATGAGGGGCTGTTGTGTTGTATGTTGCAGAAATGGTGTGCAAAACTGCAAAGTGGGGTGTGAGGGATGATTTGATGGAGGACAGTGCTGTCCCATCAAATCTGTCCGTCCCCAAGGTGAACGACTCGGATCGGGCTGCCACTTCTGCCCGCGCCAAGAAGAGCCCCAAGCCCCCGGAGCACGTTCAGCTTTTCCGCATGAAGCGGGACCGCAACAAGGGTTTCTACTCTGAAAAGTGTTAAATGGAAGTGTCCATCGCATTGTGCTTTGAATGGGCTGGGTGTCTTGTGCCTAGGGATGTGTTACCGTCGGTTCACCATATTTTGGCGCGCACCGAACACTGTGTCCAACGAACACTACCCGTTCGGACCGTATTTTTTTGGGGCATGATTATTCGTTGGACATTGGGGGGGGGGGGGGGTACAATAACTGGTACCTTTAATGTTCAAATTCAAATGTCGCCATTTTTGAAAATGTCATAGTTTTCTGATCCAAATTGGCTCACAATCCACAAAGCAGAACAGTGACCAATGGCTGCATAAGCCCGACCTCCTCACTAAAACAGCCCAGCAAGACAATTTTTCTTGAAATACAACTGAGTGAAAGAAAACGTGGGTGGGTGGGTGGGTGGGTGGGTGGGTGGGTGGCTTGGCCGGGGCCCTTTCCTCGTTGTTCTGCACAGGCCTGCTCCCCATTTTCCACCCAGGCCGCCCTTCAGCCACTGAGACTAAATTGCAAAGAGCACAGATACCCGCATAGAAGCACCAACGCTATTGCTTACTGCCCTTCATTCGGGGCTGGGCACTTGTGACTCCGTGCATTTGAGCGCACACTCCACATCAAATGGACCTGCTTTGGGTGTGTGTTGTATTTCGGTGGGGTTCTGTACAACAGAAAGAAGGACCAACTCTCAATTTGTGCGGTCCTCTGAGAGCCTCCTTGCTGAAGGCAACAGAGTCACCATTTTTGCGCCGTGCACCGCCAGACCGTTTCCTGCACCATGGCAAACCAGGCTGAGGCAGAGACTCTCCAGAAGGCCTTAAGCTCTGTGTCAGCAACCCAAACGGAGTTCCCAAGCGCCGTTGACGACGTCATTTGCTTTATTGCCAACACAGGTGCTGTGGCCCTCTCCCCAAGTCTGCACAGCGAGTGCCCAGGGTGCCCATCCAGCTTCGAGCTGAGGGCCCCAGACTGGGCACGCGATGGAGCAATGTGGAAGGTAAACACAATAGTGCGACTGAAGGAAAGCGCATCCCATGCCTCAGAGCGGCACAATCCATTTGGACAGTCCCCATTTCCACTGGACATCTGCTCACGGCCTCTTCTGTGGTGTCCCCAGTGGTGTCCCTCCTTAGGGACACACCTGACCCGTGTGAAGCGACACGTCACAAGATGGAGACTGTACATCACTCTGGACCTATTGTAATGTGGCACTTTTCGGGGGCTGCTGCACCGAGAAACAACATCTGCTCGCAGCGTCTTCTAGGCCACTGCGTGTTGCATGTCCTTCTCCCACTGGTTGTGGCTCCAGAACCGGTGCTATTGTCATGGACGGCTCTACCTCCCCCCCCCCGCCCCTGTATAATACTTGTACTGGAATGATTTCGGCCTGCGGGGAATGGATGACAGTCACCAGGCAGCAGTGAGTACAATTCAGATTCATCCGATGAGGGCTGGCACAGTCCAACAGATGATAGTGATAGTGAGGACAGGACAGACTGTGCCAGTGGCAACAGCACTTCATTTGGCGCCACCAGCACCGTTGGTTCGGAGGGTGCTGTGGTGGGTACAAGGCGCAAGGGAAATGGGCCGACCTTCGCCTGACCGGGTTCTCAGAGAGGGGGAAGGGCTGAGTTACAGCCAGAACTGATGAGCTGCAGTGCGGCTGGACGATACATGATACGCAGCGGCACATTTCGCAGTGCAGCAGGACAATGGAAAGCCCACAGGTTGCACAACATTGATTGAGCGATGACCGCATCGCCTGTGACACCGGGCTTTTCGGTAGCTATCAGGGATGTCAATGAGAATCCCGCCATTTAGGGGGTGGGGGCGGGGGGCTGGCCAACCATGGACATGTTCATGGGGTGATGCTCATGGTATGTCCATAATAGGCCCCCCAATTAGGCCCCCTAATGAGGCATGGTTGGCTGTCACAGTATGGACACAGATGCTATGGATGAGTTGTCCCTGTTGTTGTAGTCTTTGTTGTACCCCGTTTTTCTGGAAAGGTTGTGTGCTTCCTGTTGTTCCCTGTTTTTTGACAGCCCCGTGCCAGCAAAAACATGGTCCGACAATTGCCCCCCCCCCCCCCCACCAAGCGGTGGTAACGCGAAGGCATTCAACAGACCTGCGGATCTGCAGACCGATGGACCCAACCATGGACGGGACAGCGGCGAGGGAGACCAACCCCCTCCCCCGTCTTATTGGGAATGCCATGCACGCAGTGCGCACACAGTGCGAAGTTTTGGATGTCGGCAAATACTCGCACCCTCGCTACCTTTTGGTGGTAAAACATTGATCCTGTGCCCTTGTTTTCCCATAAAGGAAAAGTGCTTCCATGAATAGTCAAATATTTTTGGATTGTTCATTTTTTTAGAAATGGATTCCGAGGAAATAATACGGTCACCACCAACCGTATTACTTGGGTGAGTATCCCAGCCTCTGCATGCGCAGTATGCACGCAGTGCCCTCGCAGTGCCCACGCAGTGCCCACGCAGTGCAAGAACTTCCCCATTGAAAACACTGGTGGCTATGTATCCGTTGCTTCATGGCCCCCTTGTCCAGTAGTCGTCGCCCTTGCATATCCCTCAGGGGGGGCGAGGGAACCGTCACTTCAGCACTGTTCCTTCGAGGGTATGAGGGAACGGTTGCGCACCAGCGATCACTGTACAAATGGGGGGGGGGGATACGCACAGTAGACGTCGCGCGCTCCGCGGATGGAAGCACAGGACCCCAGCATCAAGAACGCGTTGGTGCACCAAATAACTGCTGTCGATCAACCGCCAGCCGCTGTCGGTCCGCTGGCAAATGTTGTCAATCGGCGGTTCATTGCCGTTGTCATTCAGCAGCGGCACTGCCCTTGGGAACTGCGTCCCTTCGCTGTGCACTGGATGCTGCGCTGCACACCGCGTGCCCTGTGTTGCCGCCCACGCAGCACTGCTCTCCATCAGGTCGCAACTGCTTCGATTGGGCCCAACTGAAAAATCTGCTGGTGGCCAAACTCCGAGTCATCTTGGGCGACGGCAGTCAGGTATTGCCCGCGCTTCCCGCGGGAGCCATCCCCTTGGCGCTGGTCGTCGGGACGGCCCCGCGGTCATCAAACGCTGGAGGCTCGGAGAGGGGGCGGTGTGAACCACAAAAAACCAGATCTAGAGAAATAGGCCACTTCATACGCCCGTCACACGCTCGTTCGAGTGTTGTAGAGGAGGCCCTCCAACCTGTTGGTGGTCATTGCCGAGTGGCACAGGGGGAGCGTTAGCGCGCCGGGCATCTTTTTGGGCCCATCCCCCCCCCCCATGACGTGGTGTGTGCTTTGTGTTGCCAACAGCGCTCCACCATCACAGCTCGTGGTGAGTGCAAGGTGCCTGATTGACCCCCCACACTTGTGGGGATCGTGCTGTTTGTTAGGCACATGAGAAGTGACATGTGTTGATGTCGATTTCGACTTCTCCCATTTCGCCTCATGGAACGTGCTTTGTGGGGAGGGTTTGCGGTCCACTCTAGTCCATTTGGGGAGCTTCTGGGGGAGGGTGAATCTGGGGTTAAAGTCGGGATTGTGAAAACAAAAGTAAAGCGCCGAGCAAACATTCCCCCACTTCTGCATGACAGCCGCTGTTGAATGATGGCAGTCCCCTGGACATCTGTTCGGTGACCGGCAGCGGTGGCGGTGCCCAGGGCTCCAGATGGGGCCGATTGACCGGGAACGGCTCCCGCTCCACGGGGACCGCCTGTCCGGCCTCCTCACGGCGTCGGCAAACATGCGCCTTCTCCCCCGCCGCCTCCAGACCTGATTTCGAACGGCCGGAGCCCTTGGCCCCCGGTCCACTGCCGGGGGCTGCCGTGCCTGTGGCGGACTCCACTGCGGCGCACCACCGCCGTGTGACGCTCAGCAGTCCGCAACTCCCTCCCCTTGTGTCACCGCTGCCGCGGCGGAGAGCACCCTCCAAACCCTCATCATGTGGGATGGCACAAGGGCAAGGGCGAGAATGCGGAAGGGAACGTGGCGGGGGCACAGGGGGGGGGGCAGAAGGGGCTCCGGTCGCAACTGCATTGTGATTGTCCCCACAACGCATTGCTGCGGGTGCTGCTTCCGGCGATCGTCGCCGGCGCTCAATCGACGCTGAAGGACATGCCCATCCACGTGTTTGTGTTGAGGTTGTGCTCTGGTTGAACAACTCAACAGAGGCATCTCTGCCATTCAGGGGTTTCGGTCTGCCGTGTGTCCGGATCATGGGCACATTCACTGCTCCTGAGTCTCCAGATTCCCAGAGACTCCCGGGGATGTGCTGATTTCCCCCATTTATCCGTCCGGAGGCTCTGGAGACCAGATTTTTTTTTCGGGAACTTTCAGGAAACCCGCCGAGCCCGCGGAGACAAATGGGGAAAATGGGAGTTGGAAGAATGGGAACGGTGTCCCAAAATGTCCCATTTTTCTACCCTTTTTCTTTCATCTTGGAACACTTGCATACATTTTCCATCATCCGTTTCTGTGGTCACTCCCAATTTCCCCCCATTTTTCGCTATTTTTTCCCATTTTCCCCCATTTTTCTGGAAGAGCTGCTTTGGGAAAAAAAGACCGGAGAATAAAAGGCCAGAGACTTAGGAGGCCTGTCCATTGTGTATCTGCCTCTTGCCCTGGGCGTGCCAAGGTTTGCATTGCGACCGTCGCTGCATGCGGGTGCCCATTTGCCGGGTCTTGCACACCGCCCGTGGCTCATGCTCCCCTCCATTTGCGCCCTGGCTCACGCTTCAGGAGTACAATGATGATCGGGACGATGTCATCAAGACGCTGCAAAACTTCGGTGCGGCCCCCTTCACTTTGCAGCGCTTGTGCGAGATCTTGGTTGAGCCCACGAAGCACTACACATCGAAGGAGAAGCTGCTGTTTGCTATCAACAAACAGACCAGCGTGTCTTCGACTCTTGAGCCCCAGCCGTTCCCGTTTGAAGATGCAGCTGCACCACAAGGTCGGCGCGTGTGAGGGAGCGGCGGGTGTAGTCACCTGCTCACACAAGGGCACGGGGTTCTGTTGGCCGTTCAGGATCGGCTCGCCATGCACGCTCGGCTCATGGTCAGGCCGCTGTGTTGTTGTGCTCTGGCGGGGACATCGCCATGCCTCAACAAGGGGTGGGCGTGGGGTGGAGGGTGGGGTTGTTGGACTGGCACATGCTAACCGGGGGGGGGTGGAGGGCTGTGGGACGCGTGTGCTGGCGGGAGGGGAAGGGGGATGCTGTGCACGCACTTCCTGGTGTGTTACAGCTTCCATTGACTGGGCAGTGAGGGTCTCACGATTTGTACATGCCATTACCCGTCTGTTAATACTTTGGCTGCAAAGAAACGCAGTATGGTGGAACACACTGGCATGCACCACACGATGGATGGTGCTCTGCACTTTGTGCCCATTGGTGTCCAGACTTCAACGTTATACATACACTGTATCTGTAACAATCAAATGATGGGAGGGGAGGGATTAAGGATCACGAGATTTCAGCAATTCATTGTTGTTTGATTTGAGTTGTGAAGTTAGCTTGGTGGCTGCAACATTACCGCTGTGGATTTTGCAGGGTTGATGAGTCTTAGTCATAGTACCTGCAGTGCCAAGCTCAAGTGAGAGAGGCATGGTGTCAATTTGACAATATGTTCTCTGTAGGTACACAACTAATTCAGTCGTTTGTTACTGCAGGGCCGAAAGGTGCCTATGGTACCACTGACGAGGATTTCTTGTGCTGATGTGTCCTTGCACAATTGGATTTTAAGGTTGCAAGTAGAGAGTTTAGAGTTGCAAGATTCTTCGGAGGACGCAGCACCCCCGCAGAAGCGGCGCCATTAGCGGTGTTGGTGACTGCTCTCAGAGCGACCCCAATGCATCCAGCAGCTGCACGCACACCCAAGGCAGCAGCAAGCACAACCATCTTGGGTGAAAGGGGCCGAGCAAGAGCCCCTGAGGCCAGCCCGCACCGCAGCTGGATGGACGCTCAATCGCTGGCACATGGCGCATGAGCAGCGGGATCAAGGCCACCGCCACATGGTCGCGACCCATTCGCCTGCTGACGAAGCTCCACGATAGAGCCTACCCCCCCCCCCCCTGCGATACTGAGGCCTTGTGCCAAACCCCCCCCCCCCCTGCGCATGCACGGCTAAGCACGGGGTGGGCGTTGAACCGCCGTTTTTTTTGGGACCGCTGTTTTTGTACTCCAGAATGGAAGATTGAGTGTTTGTAGAGTGCTTGTACAGGGAAAGAGGGGCTCAGTCATCTTGTGATAGTCCATTATGTTCACAGCAACATTGTACCACACATTGCAACCTCATGCTGTTTGTTCTGATGTTGATGTGACTTTCAGCAATGGCTAATAATGTTATTCCCGGCATGGCTGTCACGTAAGTTTGGAGCACTGAGGAACATGCGTCTGCCACTATTATTGATCCCTCTTATCATGGGGACACCTACATCCATTTGAAGTACACACAGAACGGGAATGGGATTGAGCACAATGCCGCTTTTGACAGAGTGCTCTTCCCCATTCGCAGCCCCTCACCATCCCCATCTGAGGGCTCTACGCTGTCACATGTGTCGCGCGCATGCACGGCCTTGTCTCAGCATGGGGTGGGAGGACGTGGGGGGGGGGGGGGTACAGCTAATGTCACCCCGCCACGGTACCAAGAGCTGGGCCTGCCTCTAGCAGAGATATATTGGGCATTGGCAGCCATGAATGCTCGTAGGCATGCTCGTAGGCAAGAGCTTGCCGTGCCATTTTGAGCCATGTGCTCCCAAGACGCACCAGGTAAAATAGTGGTGGGATCACGCTACCGGCCTCTACCATCCCACACCATGGGGGAAGGGAACTTGGCTCTACGGCCGTTTCTAGGTGCAGAGGTAGACCAATCACCTCCGTGCCCATCTCCACCCAACCCACGCCACGTTCCACTTGGGCGCAAGGAAAGGGAAGGGTTTAGCGGTACGCCCTGGGCAGGCGGCTGGGCACAGCTGGTGGAGGTGGTCTCCAAGACACATGTCCCCCCGCAAACTCTGCTGGAAGGGGGGAGGGGCTGCCATCCGCAGGCTTGCCACCCACATCGAAGAACGCAGCCGCAGTGTTCCCTCCCCCTTGGATCGGCCTTCAATTTCGGACCCCTTTAATAACTTTCATTTTTCATTGTTTTCTTGTGGGAAAACTTTGTGATGGGGGGGGGGGGTCAGCTCAGGGTTGGCCAGCACCCCAAATGGGCCCCGTTCCCCCGGGTCCTTACGCAATGGCCTGATTGCGGACAGCAATGAGCCCACAGTCAGCTTGAAATTGGTGGTGCAAGGTATTTGTCTCGTGCAAGATTGGCCGTGTCCAGTCCCAGGGTCCCCATTTGACAGTTGGTTCCCCTGCCGGACCGCATCATTCCGATCCCTGCCTTATAGCCCACTTCGCATATACTTTACGTCGGTCGCGGCTTTGGGAGTGCCTTCGGTACACAAGAAAGGCCCGGTACCGGTCCACGGCATATGGCCTGCTCCGTGCCTCAAGGGGAGCACAGCCCCCGGGGCCTCAGACAGCTGCACAAGTGCCTTACACAGTACCCCCCTGTGTCCAACGAATGCCTTGTCCAACGAACACTTCAGACCATATTTGTTTTTTTGGGACCTAATTAATTAGGCACTGAGTTAATTGGGTACAGAACAGTGTGTCCAACAAACGCTCCTATTCGGATCGTATTTTCTGAGGATGTTATTGTTCGCTGGACACAGACGGGGGGGGGGGGGGTCCGTGTCTGCTGGCAAATGGCATGAGTTCCGGGATTCTTCTCCTTTGCCGCGTCCAATGATCGTCCTTGAGACTCAGGACTCCAGAATGGGGCTCCCCAATGCCCATCAAGTGCAGTGCGGCCCCGGAAACTTTTTTGTTCGCTGCGGGGGGGTGGTGCCGAAATCAGTCCTGCCACTTGGGCAGTCCAGGCCCCTTTCAGACAAATATGGGTATGTCACGAGTGGGACCCCCATTTGACCCGGAATTTCAGTTCGCCCTTTCAGGCACAGCCCTAACACAAGCCCTCTGCTTGATTCAGGCATCGAGGTCGACGGGCCAGCGGCGGGCGGCAACGAGGCGGAGAACGCCGGCGACCAGATGGAGATCAGCACCTGAGCCCCTCTCGAGTCGTGCACCAGACGAGCATTCCAAATCGAAGGCTGTGCCTGGGGGCAGGGGGGTGGGGGGCTAGGTGTCGTTTAATGCCTGACGGTAGTTCGAGGTGCGCTGTGCGGTGGTTGTCTTTGGCGCCCCCGTCCACAGGGGTTCGCATGCGGTCTCCTTCTGCGGTGTGTGTCAACCGCTTTGAGGGCTTTTGCCAAGGGCTTAGTTGGAGCGGGAGTTGTCGTCCGTTGAGGGAAGGGGTGCATTGAAGGAGAGCAAGCCCAGGCAGGGGGTCGGAAGCGGTCAAGAAGGCGGTCGGAGAGGGTTGGCACAACCGTTCGGAGCAGATATTGTCAGTTATCAATGTTTTGGGGTGGTCAGTTGCAGAAACGAAGAGGGCGGCTGGGTAGCACGCTCGGCCTCCGGAAGGTGGGGGGGACACAACCACAACCGACAGCACCCCCCCCCCCCCTTCTGATGCCACTGTGTGCCGCTGACAGGAGAGCCCCTTAATTTTGTGAAGCCTGTGCTCCGTCCGCACGCGGGCAGCCGGACAGGGCATGGGCGGACAAAATCTCTTCATAATGTATTTTCGTCGTGTCATATCTGTTCTGTCTGAGATTCGATTGTTGAGGGTCTGGTTGTTGGTGGCCGAATGCTGTGAATGTGCGTAGTGGTACCCAGTGAAACCAAGAGAGAGTATCTTTTGGAAGGAAATAGGTGCCTGTTCAAGGGCCGTATCAGTGCATGGATGTCGCCGTGTCGTGCAGTGCTTCGGCTCGTGGTTGTGCTACAAAACAGCGACTACTCCGGACAGTAGGTGGAGTGTGAGAGAAAGGGAATCGAGGCAGAGATACGCTTGAGTGGAAGATGGGAGGACGCTGGCTCCTGCAATACATCCCATTCATCGAACGTGAACTTACCAGGGCAGAGTCCTCCGTTTGTGTGGGCGAGGGGCAGTGGCCAAACGTCAATTGCTTCCACTGCCTTACCGCCCTCCCCCTCAACGAAGGTGGTCGCGCTGCTTCGGTGCTCGGTTGTCTTTTGCATCGCCTACTCCACAATTTTTGTCGCCACCCTCGTTGACCACAAGACATGCCGTGGGCTGTGGAGATGCGGAAGCCACTCGTCAGACACTTCAAAGTGTACTGCTCGACACTGAACAGTGACGGGGGGGTGCTGTGGGGCGCGTAGCCCAACGCGTTCATTGGATCAGTGAACGTCGGATTGCACGGTTTCAAGGGTCGAGGAAGGCAGGCAGGTCAGGAGCTCTTTGCGCGGATGGAATTAGGCACTACGGAGTATTCCCCCTTCTTCCCCGAAGGGCAGCGTACAGCGATGCCCGGTCAACCGACGCCGGTTGGCCGGGCATCGACAGCATTTTCTGATCGGCCGGTGCTCTGTTGAGGTCCAAGTGTACTGGGGTGCAGCGGGCTTTTGTTCGTCGGTGATCAGGGCAGCCCTGAACGGTGCAGGACTTTTGGAATCGCTTGGGGAACGGAGATGGGCAAGGTACATTTTGGCCAGGAGCAAGTCTCAGTGGTCGTATGCATAGATGTCCGGGGGCAGGGCACAGTTTTGAGTCAAGGTGGGCGGTTTACAGGGCATCGATACGCTTTGAATGTCATCCTTCAAGTTCTGTCACCATTGCTCCTGTTGGCATGCAGCTCTGCAGCATTGAGGGTGGCAAGGGATGCACGAGATGCAGGCGCCATGGAGTGTCCATAGAGGGCCAATGCTGACGACCGGCCTTTTGCCGTTTTGGGGCGTGTGTCTTTGGCGCGGTGCCCATTCAAGTCTCAACAGATCACCTGCACACGAATCCTGTGACCCCAGGCCGCGAGGGGTGCCACGGTGCAGAGCAGGCATGCTTGTGTGTTTGAACGGATGGGCGCTTTCACCCCCATGAGGCGGGGGGGGGGGGGATTCAGTCAGCATATGCGTCTTGGCACATGCCTCACGATGGCCCCTGCACACATCAGTGTGCAGGCTGGTGTAATGGATTTCCTATATTATGTGCGATATCGCTGCACCGAGACCCGTAACAACCCATCCGTTTGGGGCCTGTGGCCTGGGGGGAGGGGGTCTCAGCATTTTCCATTCCAATCGTGTGAACCGTATGGCACTGTACGGCAGGCCCAGGAGTCCCTGCTTGGCAAGCGCTGCTGCTTCGTTGTTTGTGTCCTACCCACACGTCATTGCGCGCTTTGTGACAGAAAGGTACCGACGGTACTTTAGGCCACTGACGAGCCATTTTCTTCCTGCGCTTTGTGCTGCTCTTGTTCTCACGTGCAATAGCCCAGGCTTCCTCCGGGGAAGGGGGGGGGTGTTCAGCTGGGGACAACTTCGTGGCGAAATTTTCGTCTCCGCCCCCCAAACCTCCTGATGACCTGATGTGCTTCTTTTCCTGGTCCTTCGTGTCACAGAAGTATGGCTGCTTCGGACGGGGCTAAGGAAGACTGTGTTCCACTTCTGACGAGGGTGCATTTTGCCGTCGCAGTTCCAAAACTCTCCTAAAACGTAAAGCACACGTCCGCCGTCCATTTTGTTTGAAAATGATCAGAAGTCACCATGCCAGACCAGTTCTGAGGTGGCTATAATTACAAGGTGATTGATTCCGTGGTATGAAATGGCATGGCTGGTGGGTCTCTTCAGGAACCATGCAATCTTTGGCAAGCTGGAACAACAATTTTCAGCTGCAGGTCTTGAATAGGTGGGATGCAAGTTGATAGTCGAGGGATGGTGCAAAGAAATGCAGAAAGACAAGGTACAGAGACTTGGTATCTGGACGTGGTGCAGGGAAATTGTCTGATCATTCAGAGACAGGGAGGGTAATGAGATAAACGAGACGAACGAGGGCATGGAGTCTTCGTGCAAGGCGTAGTTGAGGCATGGCGCGAAGTTTTTGCCCTCGCTGAGAACCTCTTCCCACGTGGGTGGAGGGCATTTGGCACAGTTTTCCTGCCCATGGAGGGTCTTACGCCCCTCCCCCAAAATAGGTCATTAGACAGGGAAACAAATAAATTGGTGTTTCATTGGAATATCGTGTTCACGGTGCCCCCTCACACATGCATGTGTCAGTTTGCAAGTTGATGTGCAGTAAGGGCGTGTTCTTTGTTGTATCATGGCTCACGCCCAAGCACAGCCTTGTGTAATATTGTTGAACGATACTCCAAAGAAAGAAAGACCGAAGTTCTGAAAGCAAAGCACGCCCTCCTTCAAGATCCCTTGGAGGGTAGGTGCACACAACAGCACTGTCGTCACCATCTTTGAGTGTTAGTGGAAGAACATATCACTGCGTTGTCCCAACAGTGATGCAACCTTTTGGTACTTTTGGTCTACCCTAGTTGCCAAGCAGCTAAACAATTGCACTATGCTCAAGACACCCCCTAAGTCCACTGAAAATCAGGCTGCAACTATGGTTGTGTCAGGTCTCCAAAAAGGATGCACTCAGGAGGAGGAGGAGGAGGAGATGCGGTCCCCCGGTAGGGCGCCCCCGCGGCACATCCCCATGGTGCCCGCCGGCCCTCCGCGGTCTGGTGGGCGACCGGGAGGGGGGTGTCATCCCAACCCGTCCGGCTAAGCATCATGGCGGCGGCTCTCCTCTTCGTCTCCTCCCCTTGTCCCCTGGTCCGCACAACGTGCATGCACCCCCGCCCTACACGTTGCTGGATCCCCCCAGGGGCACGGAATGGGGGGCGAGGCGGAGCGCCGGCCCCACTTCCGGCACGGTCCACCACCCCCCCAAGGGAAGGGGGACGCAATCTCATGGGTGTGGGCCCGAAGCCCGCCAGGTACTACCGACTGGGCCGGCGTTTGGCCGGCAGGTCTCGGGGGCTTGGTCCGTGGCCTGGTCCCCCCCCCTCCCCCGGCGCACGGCACTTCTGCCGAAGGTGTCCGTGCGCGGAGCCATCCTCTACATCCCTCCGGCCACACCCACGTGCCCCCCCCAGGTGGCAACAATACCTTCACATGACAGCGGCAGTGCCTTCACGATGTGGCAGCACTGCCTTCAAACAGTGGTGCCACTGCCTCTGCAATGCTGCATGCCTTTGGAATGCTGCAGCACTGCATCCCCACACTGCAGCAGTGCCAGTGGACTGCAGCAACACTGCCTTCAGAATGTGGCAGCACTGCCGGTGGACGGCAGCAGCACTGTTGTTGGACAGTGACACTGCCTTCCCAATGAGGCAGCACTGCCTGCAGTTGGTGGCAGCAATGCCGTCACATGGCAGCGGCATTGCCTTGACAATGGGGCAGCACTGCCTTCAGTTGGTGGTAGCAATGCCTTCACATGACAGCGGCAGTGCCTTCAAACAGTGGTGCCAGTGCCTCTGCAATGCTGCATGCCTTTGGAATGCTGCAGCACTGCATCCCGACACTGCAGCACTACCCGTGGACTGCAGCAACACTGCCTTCAAAATGTGGCAGCACTGCCTGTGGACGGCAGCAGCACTGTTGTTGGACAGTGACACTGCCTTTTCGTTGAGGCAGCACTGCCTGCAATTGGTGGCAGCACTGCCTTCACATGACAGCGGCAGTGCCTTCAAACAGTGGTGCCACTGCCTCTGCAATGCTGCATGCCTTTGGAATGCTGCAGCACTGCATCCCCACACTGCGGCACTGCCGGTGGACTGCAGCAACACTGCCTTCAGAATGTGGCAGCACTGCCTGTGGACGGCAGCAGCACTGTTGTTGGACAGTGACACTGCCTTTTCGTTGAGGCAGCACTGCCTGCAGTTGGTAGCAGCACTGCCTTCACATGACAGCGGCAGTGCCTTCACAATGTGGCAGCACTGCCTTCAAACAGTGGTGCCACTGCCTCTGCAATGCTGCATGCCTTTGGAATGCTGTAGCACTGCATCCCCACACTGCGGCACTGCCTATGGACTGCAGCAACACTGCCTTCAGAATGTGGCAGCACTGCCTGTGGACGGCAGCAGCACTGTTATTGGACAGTGACACTGCCTTTCCAATGAGGCAGCACTGCCTGCAGTTGGTGGCACCCACGAACAGTTGAGTCACGCACACACACACACACACACACACACACATCATCTCAACCCAGTTCCTAAAGCCCGGCGACAGGGCACTCGGACACGAGAACTCATGGTTTAGTCGCGTCATTGTTGAACCTCGCAGTTTGAGCATGATTTGAAAGATTTGGGCGTCACACACACACACACACACACACACACACACACAAGGATCCCCAGCTAACTCAACCGGGCTAAGCGTAGGGCTCGCAACCGAAAGGTCGTGGGATCGATCCCTTGATCAGGCATGTCTGGAGGCAGGCGGTGGCAGCCGTGCGTCAAGGGCATCCTTTATGGGGAAATCGCCAAATTGAGTAGGCCGTGGAGGCCGCCTCGCTGCCGCGAGCACCACCAACTGTGAAAGCCCCAATACACACACAACACATGGAGCGACATGGCGATGACGGGCTCGTTGAACTGATACCGTGGAGCTGGCCCGGCGGAAGCCACGGAGCCACCACCCCACTTCCAGGGTGACCCTGGGGCAGCGAGCCACGTTCTGGCCCAAGTGCATATCGCACTGGTCGAGGGGCAATACAGGGACGCACCCCTGGCCTAGCCTGCATTGAAGGCTTGCTATAATGGGGAGCGACCCGACCCGAGGACGCCAGTGTGGCCATACAGGTCCAACCGGGATGACCTGGTAAAAACGGTAACACACACACACACACACACACACACACACACACACACACACACACACACACCAACAATTAGGTCGTATCCATGAGTAGTTCAGTCATGTCCCCCAAAAGCTAGGCCACCCATAAAAAGTTGAGCCACATCCAACAAAAGCTACGCCACATGTACAAACAACGATTCCATAAATACCCTCGAAGAGTCAGATCAAGCCCAGGCGTAGACGCCATACACCCCCCCTTTTGGGGTTCATTCGCGTAGCATACCCCAAGGCATGATGTGGGATGTCTAACCCCTTGTAAAATCATCATTTTGGGAGACAAAATGATCTCTCAATGAATTTTTCGATTTTGAGCCCTCAACCCCCCCCCCCCTACCTAGGTTCCATTTTTTAGGGGGGTGGGGGTGGGGGGGTGGCTTTGGGGGGGGGGGGGGGGGCAAAAAGTTTTGTGCGTAGGAGGATTCGAACCTTGGTCTGCAAAATGACTGAGGCGGAAAAACCACCGCACCTCCGTCCATATTGAGATCCCATCCTAGATGCAGTGAATGGAAGAGAACGGTTTGTCCGCTCCACCAAGCTGCTCCCCATCACTGGTAGATGTAGGCTGCCGCCGAAAAACCAAACTGGGTGCTTCTGCCTGCCTGCCTGCCTGCCTGCCTCCCTGCCTGCCTGACTGGCTGACTGGTTGACTGACTGTCAGCCTAACTGACTGACTCCAGTGTTCTAGCACTCTTTTCAAGGTGCCTTGCCGAAGGCAATAGAATTTCAGTGGCATTGGCATCTTTCTTTACCTTACCATCTCTCGTGTGCATCATCAAATTTCTGTTGCATCACGTCTGACAAGATATCAACCTAGTGACTAGCATTACTGACTAAGTTTGACATTTGATACACTTGACATTTCATACACTGACCATTAACTGATAGTGCTTGAGTTTCATCAGATTCAGGTTTTTCTCAATACATGCGATGCCCGCCACCACACTGCTTTGTGGGTCAATCGTAGCATTGGACAGAGAGAGATTTCTCGCATACTGTCTGGCGAACCGGCTTGCCACGGCCTGGACCCCCAAAATGGTGCTTGTGTTTCTACATTTACATTGAAGTCTAAATACTTGACATTTTGGTGAGGGGGATTGATCTCACAAGTGACGATTAGTCAGAAAAAGTTGCAACAGGACGGGATTTTTTGTTTTGCATGTGGTGCCCAAATGATTCACTACAATCTTCACAGGGGTACCTCTTAATCTGACAGGGCTCTCATATTTTCTCTAAGATGAATGAGACCTTTCAGTTGCTGTATGTTGGTCTCAAAAAAAAAAAAACAACCTAAAAGCCGAGGTGGTACAGTGGTGTTAAGGGCAAGTTTGGGAGGGAGCAAGATTAACAGGTAGGACCACTTTCACTTTCCCTTGCTTGTGTTTTGTATGCTTTCTGCCCTATTAGGTAGAGTTGACTGAATCACAGTGGATGGAGACATCTTCCTCTTTTTTCACAAGTGCCATGGTATGTGATTGTGTAGGAAGGGTCATCTCATTTACAATAATGTGGCCATCATGGAAGGGGGCATTTATGTGAACATTGATATGGACACCAATGTGTAGAGGCTCCTCCGGCAGGTTACCCACTCTCACCGCATGAGCTGGACCAGCCAGACCAATTGGCAAGCAAGCCATTCATCATGGAGCTCAGTCTTGGCAACCTGTTGACAGTGGTTGAATCATTCGGGGGGGCCTCAATGTGAAATGCGCATTGCAGCACAAGTGTCCAACAAAATGATGTTCTGTTGTTATGTTGTCTTAGCCTGAGGGAGAGTGGGAACAACACTGCACATCTAGGTTGTTCATGGTTTGGGCAGCGCTTTTGGAGGGGGGGGGGGGTCAACCGTGCCACAGGTAAGAGCTCACACACCATTCAACTTAATGTGCTGTGCACCCGGCCGCATTTGCGAACGGTTGACGGGAAATCCTTGGACTGCGCACGCACTTTTAGATCATACTGCTCCCAAAAGGGTTTTGCCAATTTTGACATACCTTCTGGTTCCAGTACACGATTGGTGACGGTCATGTCACTGGCGCGCGCACCCTGCGCCCCGCCCGCTCTCCGTGTCCGGTCTCATTGTAGATTGGATTTTGTTTGGGCTCCACCGGACCGCACTTCTTCATGCGCTGCGCCGCTTCAATGGCGCACGCGCGGCCCGGATCGACGTATCTGCAGATGTGCCGCACCCGACCAGAGCTGATCGCAAACCGCGGCGTGATGCTCGAGCACTACTGCGCCGACATGCACCGCCTTGCGCAGACCTCCCCGCCACCGCCGCTCGGATGCCCCGCGGGCGTCCGGCTCGTCACGTGGAACATCAACTGTTTGCGGGGGCCCACCGGGAACTCCATCGTGGCGCCTGCGGACGTGGCAGGCGTGCTGCAGTCGTTGGATGCGGATGTGGTGGCGCTGCAGGAGGCCCCCATCGACGCGGACGATGAGGTGTGGGGCCAGTGGCTCGTGGAGCCCGTCAAACGGTTGCGGGAGCTGGACGCGTTGCTGCAGGGCCTCGGGTACACGCTGCTCCGCAGCCCGGCCACGAACCCGACGTTGGTCGCCACGCGGCTGCCCGTTCAATACTCCGAGGCGTTGCTGTTGGACGCGCAGCCCATCCGGTCCCTCAACGGACCGAACAGTGATCAGGTCTGGAGTGAGTCGCGCGGTGCCCAATACGTGGAGCTCGCGCTGCCCACCGCCCAACGGATTGGGGTCTACGCCACGCATCTGCACCACAAAGACGCGGAGCTGTGCAGAGAGACGGGCGCGACCATCGGGGGCGTCAGGGGCCGGCAGACCGGGGCGCTGCTGCGGCATTGGGAGGCGCGCGCGTCCGCCAGCGACACCATCGCCACGTTCGTGTTGGCGGACCTGAATCAGCCCCTCCGCCGCCACCACGACGACGCGGAATGGCGCGTCGTCTCCGCGGGGCTGCGGCATCCCGCCGTCGCGCAGCCGGAGGCGGATGGCGTCGAGGAGCAGCTGCGGGCCAAGGGCTTCGCCTCGGCGTACGACGCCGCCGAGGGGCGTGACAACTTCGGGGGCCGCCCCGCGCCTGCGCTGACGCACTGGACCGGCACCGCCGTTGACTTTGTGTACGTCAATGCGCCGGCTGCGGTTTGGGGGGTGGCCGGCGCGTACGTGCGGTACTGTGACCTGTCGGACCACGCGCCGGTCGTGGTCGATTTTTCGCCCGTGCCCTCCGGAGGCGACGACGTGTGACCCCGGCGCTTTCGAGGGTGGGCTCGAGCCGCCACGAGCTCACGGGTCGTGGGACCGGACAGCGCCAGGGCACGGGACCCCACAAGATGCACGGTCACAGGCGCAGGGACGTGGACTGGAAGTCATGGCGGGGGGGTCCAGAGGTACGAAACGTGCCTGGCCTTGGCAGAGTTCCGGTTACGTTACGGAGCGTGGGTTGGGGGTCGGTGGGGGAGGGAGTTTTGCGACAGAAAGGTGCTCATGGGCCTTGATTGGCTGCGCAGTGAAGCCAGCGCCTCCGGCCTTTGTGCATTGTACAGGGGTTTCGGTGCTACACTTCCAGTTGCAGGAGGCCAATGGCTGATGGGTGGCGTTCAAGAACGGAATGTGGTCACTTCATCGGCAGTGGATCGCGTTTTTGATCCTCTTTGTCTGTACATTATTGTGTATATTATTATCGTGCTATTGCCGCTGTGACGCTCCAGCAGACCGTAGCAGTGAGGAATTGTGCGATTGGGGATGACTGCGGCAGCTGCAGCAGGGCGGGCGGTAGTGATCAACGGGGGGGGGAGTCTGACCAAGAGGAGAACACACAGGCAACCTGGGCAGGGCAGAAGAATCAGATTAGGATTTAGGATGGGTTGAGTATCACCAAAGCGCATGATGTGGCGCTATGCATTGTCTGAGATGTCATTTGGCTGTGACTGAATGTCACCAGGCAGCACATGGGGTGATGCGGAATTCGTCTTTGGATGACACCCCCCCTCACCCCCCTTTGTTCATACCCCCCCCCCCCCCCCCGGGGGGGTGGACATGGGGGGAGGGTAGCATGAAGTGTGAAGTGTCAAACACATCCAAAAGACAAAGCGATGTACTATGAACTGAGAGGCACAACACCCAATGCAGCCTCTTACGGGGGGGGGGGGGGGACTTTGCGGCGGGAATATTTCGCCGTGGGATATTTCGCGTTTCAAATTCGTGCGAACTTTCCCACGTAATTTTCAGGCTGTTGTGCGAAACAAACCCGCTGCGAAATTTAGCAAAATGTCTTGTCCAACAGTTGCCTATGCAACACCTTTGGCTATGGCAGGTTTTGCTTCTATGGCCGAACTGGCCCTGATCACGTCAAAGTCTTTGAAGGCATGTAAAGTATTGGATGGCCATGCACTCAGGATAGTGGATGAACTGAAGAAGCGCCACGCCCTGGGTGTGGTGCCTCCAAAGAAGCCATCCAAGAGGCCTGCGGACATTCCTTCTTTTATGGATTTGAGCAAGAAGCGGCAGAAAAAGGAGGCACGCACATAGTGTCTTTTTGTGCCCCCTGTCAATGCATGAGCCTGAGTGCTGTGTTCGAACAGTTCTTCAACTGTTTTTGTGCACCCCAGCCAGTTTTTTCTCAACTGCAATTGTCAATTGCAGCCATCTAAAACAATTCTTCAAACTTTTTATTGCAGCCTTTGTTCAATGGTCTGAGTGCAGAGTATTGTGCCTTGCAGGGATTGAACGGTAACAGCAATGCATCAGAAAACACCAGCAACCACCAGGAAATAACAACAACCACCATGAAGTAACAACAACCAGCAACCAGCAACTCATCAGGAAGGAACAACGACCCTCTAAGACTCAACAGCAAGGCATCAGCAAATAACAGAACCACCACCAACCAAAGGTCGGCTCACAGCATGTGGGTGCGAAATTTCCCACAGCAAATTCAGGACTGTATGCGAAATAAACCCGCTTTGAAATATCCCATGGCGAAAATTTCCCCCCGCAAACTTCCGCCCCCCCCCCCCCCCCTGTACAAACAATCCATCTACTCTGAGTTATTGGTTCATGATCATCTGAACCAGAAGATAGCTAATCCTCACTACGTGTCAGATCCGCTACCGCAGCCACTGTGGGATCATCCTAGCACTGGACAGCTCTGAACATTGATTCCGAGAGGTTATTTCGAGTACTGTGAAGTGGGCAGGCTACGCCAGCTCATCTGGCCTGAACAAAAAAAAAAAAGAATAATCCATCTACTCGGAGCTGCTGGTTCATGATCACCCACCCAAACTTCACCACACGAACTGTAAAAATACAGCAGCAGACGATTGCACAGCGCTGTGCGAAGAGGGAACGACGTGGCGCTCATCTGTGGAGGTTTAGTGCGAACCGAGGGCGAGGACAGGGGCCTGACAAGGTAACCTCCTTCAATCAAGACTCAAAGGGTACGTACCGTGTATGGCCAACTTTTTGGATCCCCTGAAAGCAACAGGCGTCTCGCTGGGAACAAGCAACGAGGGGCAGAGTATGTCAGCATTTGTTGAAAAGTGACGCAGACCCGACCACTGCAGGAACCAAGAAGCCCAAGGTATGAGCTACATGCGGTCTTTTTGCAAAACTGCCGTTCAGGAACACTTCTTTTTTTCTCTTAAGGACCCCCCAGGTGGTGCTGGATGGCAGATGGCGGGTCAATGCTGATGAGGGTTGGGAAGATGTGGTGGGGGGGGGGGGGGTCCTCCCTTATTGTGTCCTTGGTGAGCTCTGTGAGCATGACCATCTGAGCCCAGGGCACTCGGGACACGACTGGCCTGAGCTGGTGAATGGCACACACGGCGTTGGCTCGGCCACGGGCACACGTGCCTGAATGCACGCCTGCCTTCTCCAAATCTCGCAGAGAGCGAGACGGGGAACTCTTCTGTAACATGTTGTTGCTTCGTGTGGCGGACACCGAATCCCCAAGCCCGGAGTAGTAAGCGGATTAGTACCCGGATTAGTACCCAGATTAGTACCCGGACTAGTACCCGCATTAGTACCCGGAGTAGTACCCGGAGTAGTACCCGGATCAGTACCCGGATTAGTACCGGGACTAGTAACCGGATTAGTACCCGGTGTAATACCCGGATTAGTCCCCAGATTAGTCCCCGGATTAGTACCAGGTTTAGTACCCGGATTAGGACCCGGAGTAGTACCCAGATTAGTACCCGGATTCGTACCTGGATGAATACCCGGAGTAGTACCCAAATTAGTACCCTGATTAGTTCCCGGAAACCGATTAGGTCCCGGATTATTTCCCGGATTAGTACCCGGATTAGTACCCGGAGAGCCCTCCACTTATGCAAAGTTGACATTCGCGAAATTAACGCAAAGTTGAACTAATTATTAATTGCTTTTCATGTCTGCAAAAATTCGTATTTTAAAATTTTTGTATCTGGCTTGTAGTGAACAATGCGTTGAATAGAGCTTAGATGGTCTTTGTTTTGCTTGCTCAACGTGTGAGGAAACTGAAGGTGTTGTTGTTGGGTATCACCCAAAGCATTGAATTTGTTTGCATCCGGTACAACCATGATGGCAAAGATTTGCACTACAACCGAGCTAGAATGAATCCGGGTTGTGAAACAGTTACCTTCCCCACTTTTATTACCAACTGCCAGATGCAGACAAGCATGATGTGGTAGTGGAGTCCTTGCTTTCATCTGCAGAGTCTCTTATTAGATGAAATGTTTCTTTACTTTCTTACTTTGAAGTTCTACGCAATGGATAAGAGATTGGCGCTCTGATGCATTGAACACTCACGTCAGCTCAAGTACGACACAGACCATCATAGCATGTACCCCTACACCATGCTCTTCCTCTCCCCACCTTACCTCTAGGGCAAGCCCCCAATAGGCCAGCTGATCAAGTGCCAGCCATGGTGGGACTGCCCAGAAGGTAACACATAGGGGGCACACTTAGCGCAGTGCGTGCGCAGTGTGCGCGCTGTGCATGCCCACTGCACTGCAGTGCATTGCACTATTTGGGCGTCTAGCCGTATTGGAGACCCATACTTTGTGATACGAGGGGCATCATTGGTGTTTGAGAGTAGGTTTTGATGCTTCTTCCATGTTGGGAATATGTCATTTTTGGATTTTTACCCAGTTTCACCCATTTCCACCCTTTCTCACACTTTTTTGCTCATTTCCACCACATCTGCTCTTTTCTAGGTTGATTTCTCCCCACCATGGGAACCCGGAGAAGGCAAGGGTGATGTAGCCATATTGATGAACCGGCAATGCAAGATGGATACCTGGGGAACTTAAGTGGATATTTTCCACCCAAGTTAAGGCTAGTGGTCTCCCCTCCCAGAATGTGGATACTCTGAAATTTGACATAAACATTGTGGTCTGATTCTGATTCAAATCTGATTAACTGCCATTTAGTTGCTTGGCCAAGCCATGGCCATGGAAACCTCTGTGTCTCACCATTTGGTGTCCTATATTCCTAACCAATACCCGGGGTGGCGACCATCGCCGTTCATGGCTTTTCCCATTGTGTGTGATGTCTCATGTGAAGTGAAGGTAGCTTGCAACTGTCTTGAGCTAGGGTAGTTAGGATCACCTAATTTTAAGGGTGTTTGGAAGGGGTGTGCCTGGGGGCTCTTTGGGGGGGAACTAGTCTAAAAGTAACGCGCAGTGTGCGCGCAGTGCAAGGAGCCCCCATAGTAGAATACAAGCTAGCTGTTGTGGTTGACAACACATGGCTAATCAGAGGTAATGGCCGGTACAAACTAGCAAGTGTTACATACAGCAATGATCTGCATGGAATTTTCTATGTGCCAGCTGTGAGACCTGTCAAAAATTGTTGCACATGCATACCGGGACATGCATGTGCGAATCAGTCATAGAAAAAGCCAGTCACTGCTGACAGTGGACCCGAATTGAAGGCTTTTAGGCCATCATTTTTACAGGGCTAGTCATAGCAGCTTTGCTCAAGCTGTGCTTAGGTGCGGTGTTGCTAGTTTCCATTCCAAACCTTCTGTTCATTCTGTTTCTCTGCAGGTTCAAAATGATACCTACATTGCCTGAGGAAGTATGGGATGCCATTGCAGAGTTCCTGCAGTCAGAGTCACTGAGTCAAGTGTGCAAGAGGCTGAGAGAAGTACTTGGGAGTCATCGGTATGTGAAGATCAGTCGTGGAGAAGAGCAGATTGTGGCGTGTATGGAGGGATTTATGGGGAATGTACGAGCACTACATCTTCGAGACTGCTCTGTTGGAGACAGTGGGGCCCAAGCACTTGCAGCACTCAAGGAGGCCCCCTTGCTGCATACCCTGACCCTTGACCTTTGGAACAATTCAGTGGGAGCAAGTGAGGCCCAGGCACTTGCAGCACTGAACGAGGCCCCATCGCTGCACACTCTGACCCTCAATCTTCAGTTCAATTCGGTGGGAGCAAGTGGGGCCCAGGCACTTGCAGCACTGAAGGAGGCCCCGTTGCTGCATACTCTGGCCCTTGATCTTTCGCACAATTCAGTGGGAGCCAGTGGGGCCCAGGCACTTGCAGCACTGAAGGAGGCCCCATCGCTGCACACTCTAACCCTCAATCTTGAGCACAGTTCATTGGGAGCCAGTGGGGCCCAGGCACTTGCAGCACTGAAGGAGGCCCCATCGCTGCACACTCTGACCCTCAATCTTCAGTCCAATTCGGTGGGAGCCAGTGGGGCCCAGGCACTTGCAGCACTGAAGGAGGCCCCGTTGCTGCATACCCTGACCCTTGATCTTTGGGGTAATTCAGTAGGAGCAAGTGGGGCCCAGGCACTTGCAGCACTGAAGGGGGCCCCATTGCTGCACACTCTAACCCTCAATCTTGAGCAAAGTTCATTGGGAGCCAGTGAGGCCCAGGCACTTGCAGCACTGAACGAGGCCCCATCGCTGCACACTCTGACCCTCAATCTTCAGTCCAATTCGGTGGGAGCCAGTGGGGCCCAAGCACTTGCAGCACTGAAGGAGGCCCCGTTGCTGCATACTCTGGCCCTCGATCTTTCGTGCAATTCAGTGGGAGCCAGTGGGGCCCAAGCACTTGCAGCACTCAAGGAGGCCCCATCGCTGCACACTCTAACCCTCAATCTTGAGCACAGTTCATTGGGAGCCAGTGAGGCCCAGGCACTTGCAGCACTGAAGGAGGCCCCATCGCTGCACACTCTGACCCTCAATCTTCAGTCCAATTCGGTGGGAGCCAGTGGGGCCCAGGCACTTGCAGCACTGAAGGAGGCCCCGTTGCTGCATACTCTGGCCCTTGATCTTTCGTGCAATTCAGTGGGAGCCAGTGAGGCCCAGGCACTTGCAGCACTGAAGGAGGCCCCGTTGCTGCACACTCTAACCCTCAATCTTGAGAACAGTTCATTGGGAGCCAGTGGGGCCCAGGCACTTGCAGCACTGAAGGAGGCCCCATTGCTGCACACTCTAACCCTCAATCTTGAGAACAGTTCATTGGGAGCCAGTGGGGCCCAGGCACTTGCAGCACTGAAGGAGGCCCCATCGCTGCACACTCTGACCCTCAATCTTGAGCAAAGTTCATCGGGAGCCAGTGGGGCCCAAGCACTTGCAGCACTGAACGAGGCCCCATCGCTGCACACTCTGACCCTCAAACTTCGGTCCAATTCGGTGGGAGCCAGTGGGGCCCAGGCACTTGCAGCACTGAAGGAGGCCCCATCGCTGCATACTCTGGCCCTTGATCTTTCGTGCAATTCAGTGGGAGCCAGTGGGGCACAAGCACTTGCAGCACTCAAGGAGGCCCCCTTGCTGCAAACTCTGACACTCAATCTTGAGCACAATTCATTGGGATCCAGTGGGGCCCAAGCACTTGCAGCACTGCAGGGGGCTCCATCGCTGCATACTCTGACTGTTAATGTGGAAGCCTGGATGGTGTTACGAATGCACGGATTTTAGAATTTTGCGATGACAAGAGTCGACGGAAGTTGCAGAATCAAGATTGTGTCCCTATCCTTCTATGTGTGTGTGTGCTCCCTGGCACCCTTGGCACCCCAGGTTGAGCACCATGGTATCCATGCCGCAGATGTCAGAGCGGTGCTGCCTTGGTCTGGGCGAACATGAACCTGTGACCGAAAGATGCACAATGTTTGAACATTACTGCTCTGCTGCTGTGAATACAAACTATTGTTGCCTCCTGTGGCATAAATCATGCGCATTGCATCAACCACTGCATGCCACCCAATGGCGCATTTACCCATCAATCACGTTGTAAAACGGTTGCAAGTATCAGACTGCGTTGCTAACAGAGGTGCAGGGGATGTGGTTTCGCACCGCTTTTGATGATGTTGGTAGAGTGTGAGTCATCATTGTGGAGCCAATCGTGGACACACCTGCATCTTGCAGATGGTATGGCTAGAACCGCTGCCAGTAAGACTGGTTCCCCTGTTTGTTTTCTGCAGACGCTGGTACATGTTGGCTACTATGAGTGTTTTTAGGCTTGGGTGAGTAGCAGACAGAGGGTGTTTGTGATGCACATCCGACTCCCGGGTACTTTCTCAACCAACCACCCCCACCTCCCTGCGGCCCCATCTTCAAGCACAACCCCGTGTTGGGGTCAGTGCTGTGAGGAATGCGAATTGGTGTTTGCCGCAGTAATCATTGCAAGTAATCATTGCAGGTCCTTGTGCCATTCCTTCTGCAGTATGCATGGCACATAACCGGACCTCACTGTGCCAAGTCGAGAGCCTCTTGTGGGGGTTGGGGGAGTTGATTTATGTGCCCTGCATCCTTCCCCCCCCCCCCCCTGGCCATTGCAATTCCCCCCTGTCTGGGCTTCCCAATGCAAAAATGACACAATTTCTCCAACATGTTGTTCTCGACCAATTGATTGTGATGTTACAAATTGCTTCTGCACAAAAAATCAATGGGTGGACCATTGTGGCAATGGTTGCAACGTCATGCACCATGACACACCAAGGCGTACAAACCCCCATGCTGGTGGCTGATCACCATGACTGACATTGAGGCAAGGCTCATGCGTGGGCATCCCCCTTTGCCATCAGCTACCCACTGATGTGACATACTTGCAAGATAACACAATTTCTCTGACATGTTGGGTCGTGTTTGTATAGAAGTCACACATGTTCTCAACCAATTCATGTTGATAGCAAAGGTCGCTTCTGCACAAAAAATCAAGGGAGGACCCTTGTGGCACCGTTTGCAACGTCATGCACCATGACACACCAAGTTGTAGAAACCCCATGCCAGTGGCTGATCGCCATGGCTGACATTGAGGCAAGGCTCATGTGTGTGGGCATCCCCCTTTGCCATCAGCTACCCACTGGGCATGTCGGGTTTTCACTTCCGGGGGGTGGGGGTCAATAGAGCCCCCCAAAACTGGGGGGGGGGGGGGTTCGGGAAAAGGGCTCAATTGACAGGCACCATTAATCAGTCATTATGAAGTCTGGCGCCAAAGGCACCGAAAATTTTTTTGAGCACTAAAATTGGTCGATTTTTTTTCACCAAATATATGGCAAATGATGACTTTTCTGAACCCCCTCGACGCGCTGATTCCAAAAATTCCATTTTCTTTTTTTCCCGATTTTTGGGTCTGGGTCACCTCCAAGGCTTGGGGGTCAGACTCGGTAGGATTTTGGGGGTCTTGTCAATTGAGCCCTTTTTGGGGGAGGGGGGGTCCGGCCGGAGGGCTCTATCGACCCCCCCCCCCCCCGGAAACGAAAACCCGGCCTCCCCTGACGCGACATGCAAAATGACACAATTTCTCTAGCATGTTGGATGGTGTTTGTCTAGAAGTCGCACATCTTCTTGCCCAATTCATGTTGAAAATTTGCTTCTGCACCAAAAAATTAAGGGTGGACCATTGTGGCACCGGCTGCAAAACTGACACAGTCCTCTGCCAATAGGTCCGGTACACCCCTGTATGTGCCAAACAACACCAAAAGACCGTCTGCGGGACCCAAGGGGTGCTGTACGAAGGGCCCACCACACACGGCGCCAACCACAAGGGTACTACACCGAAACATGGTTGGTGTAGTACTTGGACTGGCGCCCGCAGGACTACCCGGACAGCCGTAGTACTTAGCAAGTTTCATAGTACATTGTGTAGCCCTAATTCCAGCAGTACCGGCAGACAATGCTGTATGAGGCAACGTACAACAGTATGAAGTATGAAGGGGGGCAACCATCTCCTACAGCAACGGCACGCCTCAATCACTGGAGCCAAATGGGTCGCAAGATGGCTCAAGGCATCCATCCCAGCGCGTCAACTCCAGTGGCATTGGGCAGAGCATTACTGCATCATGTGTGGGCTGTAGATGGCGGAACACACATGCAATTTGCGATGTGCCCATTTCCCGAATGGGTGCTCCTAGGGAAGGAGAACAGAGTGGATCAGAGCGGCCAAGAATTTGTGTCCAAGCGACGCATCATCATCACCGCGATGTGTTTCATGCACCACACAATGAATCTCCCTCATCACAGAATAGGCAGCCTATAGTGTGGCAGCCCTGCTGCAATAGAGAGCATCATGACGTGCACAGTACGAACTGTGGGTGAGCGCCTTAGTGCCCCGTTCTTGCTGGGAATCTAGTGTATCATATGATCCGGATGTCCATTGTCCAAGAACTGTCTTGAGTCCTCGGTGTTGACCCCATCAAGTTAGCCCCGGAAAAACCATCTGATCTTTTTGGGACCCAAAGGGACTAGTAGTACCCGCTAAGGGAGGGAATATGAGAATGCCAAGTGCGCGCTTGGCACACGCTGGGCGCATGCTGTGCATTTTTTTGTTGGACAACATGCCCCCCCTCCCCCCAACACTACACATATACCATATATGAGGTGGCACGAGTGCAATATGTTTTTCTGTTGAGCGAGCCAAGGACGGCTCACACGCCAGGTGAGTGTTGGCCTCACCAAGTATTTGGCTGGCAAGTGGTGGTCTCACACAGCCGCCTTTCCTGGATAGTGTCGGTGTATCCGGCCCGGTCAAGCAGCGGCATTTGACCAATTCGGGGTTACACTTCGACAATCCACCAAACACAATCAACTTAATGACCGGTACGCATCATGCACCGATCTGGGCAAGGAAAACAATTCCTCCATGATAACTCCAAAAAAGACACGTGGGTGCTTGGTGTGTGGTATGTGGTGTGGTGTGGTGTGGTGTGGTGTGGTGTGGTGTGGTGTGGTGTGGTGTGGTGTGGTGTGGTGTGTGAGCCGAGAAGCTCCAGCGTCCAGGCAGCTGGTGCAACCATTGCGTATGTGACACTCTGTACATGATGTGTTGGGTTGGTGAGTGCAGTGGGAAAGAACAAGGTATGGAAGGTCTCGTCTTCTTCGTGGTGTAATGGCTATGCACGCCTTGAGGCTCCTGGGGGCTATGTTTGAACCCCAGAGGGTCATAGTACCCCCCCCCCTTGCAAACTCCCCCCCCTTTGCAATCTCCGGGGGATTACTCGCGCTGCGCGTGCACTGCATGGGACATTCTCACAAAGACCCAGGGCAACGGTCCGCCATTGAAGCCCCTCAGAATGGTGTGCCTTGCGCGCCTGTGGAGTGCAGCCGTATTGTCCCGGTGTGTTGATGTGTCTTCCGGATGGTTTGTGGTCATTTCATGGCGGCCTCTGGACGGTTGGGTGGTCTGGATGGATCGGGCCGAAGGCGATGGACTCTGTACGTGCACTTTGCAATGCCTGGGAGCCGGCGGATGACAAACATGTGCACCATCAACTTCACAACAAGCGCCAACGAATTGCCCACAGTCAGACGGGGCAACGACACTGGCTGGCACCCTGTCCCCGGTCGACCGAGTGTAAGTGACAGTCATCCCACTGCACAGAACGAGAGCTTACATTTGTTTGCCAGTCTCAACAGTTCACAGACTCCCCCTTGCCCAAGGGCAGCCAGTGTAAACGAAGCGCACGGGGGTTAGTGTGCACAAGGCGCGCGGGGGGTTGGCGCGCACACTCGGCGCTCGCTTGGGTCCGCCATGGGAACCCTCCTTGGAGGTCCCACACGCAGTGCCATGGCGGTTGCTGGCGGTTGCGCCATGTCGCATCCGCGTGCCTGGGGCGGGGGGGGGGGGTCCACGCAGCGTGCATGGGCAGTGGTGGGGTGACACACCCATGATGCAGGGGGGGCGCAAGAGATCGCAAGGAATGTTGGCACGCAGCCGAGGGGTGCATGTTGAAGACCACCTGCAGATCCCTTGAGCTTGCGTCTGACTCCGATTTTCAGTGTCCGCTCCGATGCCTGAGACCATTCACCGCATCCCACACTTTGTCCCACGTCCTGACCCACTGTCCAGGGCATATCCCATTTTTGTCGCATTGTGGTGTTGAAGGAGATGATAAAAAGTGCACGTGTGGCTTTTCTGCATCCAAAGCGGTCTTGCCAGGCGCAAGGGCATGACCTCTGGCACAACATGAGAAATTCTTTTGCTTTTGCAGCCGTGCAAATGCACGCACTGAAGCCCCGCCTCGAACGGACACTCTTTCTTCGAACAGCATCGATTTTGGTGCTCATTGGACAACGGGAGGGGGTAAATGTGGCAAGACACCTGGCTGAAGAGGATCATGCAGTCAGGCATCGGGATGGGGTATTTGCTGGCACGCTGTCAGCCCAGGAGGGCACGGTAGTGCGGTGGCGACGGCATGGTCACGCATGGTCACGGCATGGTCACGCATGGTCACAGCATGGTCACGCATGGTCACGGCATGGTCACGCGCGAGGCATCACCTCCCTTTCCTGTTGGGCCCGTCCACCCACAGTGCAGCATGCTGCGCCCGCAATATGCCGCCCCTTCCCTGGTGCATGCCCCCCCTGGCCACCCCATCGTGGTCGGGGACTGCTTCACGCCCTACCAGTCGCCGATGCACGCGCTGCCGGCACTGGCCCCGCCGCACAATGGCCTGGACATCCCCGACCACGAGGAGCCCCCCAAGCCCATCGACGCCCTTCGCCAGGCGGCCGGCTTCACTGTCCGCCGATTCAACGGATACTACGGGAAGGTGACGCGGCTGATGCGCTACAACGCCAAGCAGCTGCACCTCCACTTCGGTTGGATCCCGGTGCTGCTGCCCAGCGTCACCGTCTTCAAGTCCCTGCCGCACACATTCCAGGTCCGCGTGGCCCCTCCTCGGGCCTAAGCAGCAGGGCTGTCTCAGGGTTTTGTGCAGAAGAGGGACGGTCCAAGCGGCACCGCAGGGATATTTCTGGGCGAAAAAATGCCGGAACAGATTCGAGAACCGGGAAGCCATCGTGACGTGGCAGTCGCATGCCACTGCACCCGCTGGTGACGGATTCCAAGGGTCAAGTAACCGTCACACCGCCTTCTGGAGGCTCCGCACGGGACAAGGGGGGAGCGTTAGCGCGCCGGACGCGCACCTGGCATCTTTTTTTGACCATTCCCCACCCGTGCCTGTTTTTGCACCCACCTCACCAAACAATTTGGAGTACCTTCTCACCGTGTCTAAGAATTTGGCCCATTCTTTGCACCCAGTTTATGACAATGACAAGGGTGGTGGTTGGAAGTGGTGGGAGTGACATTTTGTGTTGTTGAATTCTCATATTGCGGCTTATGCAAGGTGCCTGGCAGGGAAGGTTTGTGGTCTAGTGCAGTCTACTTGGGGACTTCCCAAGGTGAGGATAAACCTGGGGCTAGAGATAAGATACTTAATACAAAAGGTAGCGCGCCGGGCAGAGGAAGGGATGAGGCGGCCCATAAGGTTGTGTAACAAGTGTACATACGGAATACCAAAGGACCCACCTAGAGTGGACCTTGTTGGGCCCAAACAGGGGGATCAATTGACTCTTGCATTGTTGTCTTTCCTCTTTGGGCACGTTTCGCCACATTTGTATCACAGTCTCTTGGCGTGTGTTTCGTTTTGGAATATGGATTGGGAATTCGGTGCAGTTGCGATGATCCGTCTCTTTGGAGAGTTGTTGTCAATTGGGCTTATTCACGGTGACCGGCACGCACGGGCAAGGGGCCGTCAGCCAAAAACAATTCAGCGCCTGTTTGGCCCCTGGCAACGGAGTATTTGAGTTAATTTGAGTAATTTTCAGACAAACATGTTCAGTACAACGTTCCTGACAGTGTTAAATATTTCTAACAGGCGACTGTTCAAGGACCCGCGGCCTGCGAAGAAGTGGTGTTGAACAGATCTGCGGCGAGCCTACGGTCCTGAGGGTAGAGGGCCTGGGCTCCGGCGTAGCTGCGCAATGTCCTCCGGGCGTTCCCGTATCCGCCGGGACCCGTCGCGTGGTGGCCCAGAGGTCACTCAGCCATGTCCATCGCACCTGCATCCACGAGAGGTGGTGCGGGGCTGTGCGGACCGATGCTGGCAGCCCCAAGCGATGGTGTCCTATCTTAGCCCACGCAAACTGCACCCCCTTTTTTTCACCTAAGCACCTAGATTTTGTCACCGAAAAAAATAGTTTTTTTTGCCATCTTGAAAATACTGTTTTTCAAACCCTCCCAAAAAATGCATTTTTCATCAGTTTTGCCCATTTTTTGCTGTTTTTAGGGGGGTCAAATAACCATTCTTTAGTCCAAAATCAGAGGGTTTACCGGTCATTTTCCCCGAAAAAAAATTTTGTTAGCTACTTTGAAGAATACCAATTTTTGGATCGTCTGGAAAACTATTAAAGATGGGCGCTGTTCACACATCCGGTACATGTCCACATGAAAAAATACTTATTATGGGAGGCTGAGTGCTCGAGGCCTCGCGCACTCAGCCAGCTGGAGTGAGATTTTCAGGCTTTTTTGAGATCACTTTTTGACATCGGAAGTGGCATGAAGCAAGGATGGAGCAAAAGCAAAACTGCAAGATTCAATATGGGTTAAAGACTTGCACAGCGGAACACTCAGTGCGCGAGGGCTCGCGCACTCAACATGCTAGAAGCATGGGTTTTTGAATACCCCTGACTACTTGCATTCTGCCGATAGCCTCCAAAAGGCTTTTTGAGATTCCTCCCTTTTGGAATCCTGTGAAAACAGTGAGCTCAAGAGTAGCGATTAGACTATCCTCCTCTAGAGCACTTGCTTCATAGGTCCTGTGACCTAGCGCTTCTGACAAACTGTTGTACAGCCCCAAAAGATGGGAGGCTGGGCACCTCATTTGTAGGTAAACTAACTGAAAATCGTGTGTTTAGCAAGGACTGAGGGCAACCCGCCTTTTTAGATCTATTACACCTTACATAGTGCATGGCGTGTACAAAACGTCCATTGAGTGACCACTCTTGCTGCTGACATGACCCGAACGGTACACCATGAGGCACCCATGAAGACATCAGAGCCTCATTTGGCATGGAATACTGTTTATTCAGGACCATTGGGAAATACACATTCTGCATAATTGAGTGCGCGAGGCCTCGCGCACTCAACATGCCAAAAAAAACTTTTTTTCATACCTCTGACTACTTGCATTCCGCTAATAGCCTAAAAAAATATATTTGAGATTCCTCCGTTTTTTAATTCTCAGTTTTCAGGTGGAAACACGCGGAAACTGCGCGTCTTTTTTTTGCACACAAATGCCGCCCTTGAGGTGAAAAACAGGGTGCAGTTTGCGTGGGCTAAGCCTATGGACCATCCAACAGGCGTAACATCCTCCGGCGTGGCGAATTGCGGGGGGTCAAAAAGAGCGTGTCGCCGTTTCGAAACGCGGCCGCCTTTTTTTTTTCTTGTGACGCTGAGCCTGGGAATCAATGACACTGACAGCGTGAGCAACGGAGTGAAGCATCGGAGGTTCTCGTCGTTGGCAGGCTGCGTGGGGGGTAGAGCCCGTACCGAGTTCAAAACAGGGGAGACCAAACCTGTTGGCACCCCCTCCCCGTTGCCCAATGACCAACAACGGCGTTACAATGCAGTGCAGTCTGCGGGTGGAATGCCCTGTTTGCGAGAACACGCCCATGTCAGACCCACACGCGGTGGTGTTTCCGTCCGATTGGGACTGTGGTGTAGTCCTCGCGAGGGAGGGGGGGGGGGGGGGGCGACACGTCACACGACGCAGCGCAGTCCGCGTGCAGAACACAACCAGCGGCACGCCACACGGCGCGGTCCGGAGGAATATCGGGATCTTCACGCACCGCAACACAAACCAGTCCAGTCTTTTTGCCTTCCTTTCCCGCGGTATTCTGGGTTCAGCCGAGGGCCTACATGACATTTGTTTCCGTTGTGCCGGACTTTGATCGATTCTGTCCCCTTTTTCCTTCCATCGTCCTTCGCCTCGCGATGCGTCCTACGCCTCACGGCCGATGCAGCGGATCGTTGCGGACCGCCCCCGCGCCTCCCGCCCGTCGCAGGTGCTGCTCTTCATCATCTGGCAGCAGATCCTCGGCTTCTTCTACACGGGCAAAGAGCCCGGGATGCCGGACGATTGGAAGCTCACGTTCCAGCGGGGGTTCGACAACACCTTCACCCTCCTGGCCTTCCTGCTCGGCGGGTTCGTGACCCGGCACGTGCTACGGTGGCGCGCCAAGCGGGACCACTACCAAATGATCCTGACCAAGACCCGGAGCATCATCACGCTGGCCGCCGCGTATTTCCAGGACCCGACACAGCGCCACCAGATGGGGCGGTACGCGAACCTCGCCTTTATGCTCGTGGCCATGGAGGAGCAGGTGTGCTGCCTGTGTTTGGGACTCCTTTTGTGTGGGGCAGGGCTATCCTTATGAAGCCAGTTTTTTTCTTCGAAGGACAGCTCTTAAGGACAGCCCTCAGGGACCACCAACCGCCAACCGCCAACTGCTAACCGCCATCAACTGCCAACCGCCAACCGCCACCAACCGCCAACCGCCAACCGCCAACCTTTGAAGTAGAGAAGGTCCCATGACCATGAAGCAGAGAGCGTCCACGTGAACGTTTGTGTTGGCGTTACGAAGGTCTTTTTTTTCCCCTTAAGGGCAGCCCTGGTGTGGGGTGAGGGACACGTGGTGCGTGGCCACAGGTGTGAGCGATCCCGGGGCGGTCCGCAACGGGCAATTTCGTCGTGTGTTGTCAAGCACTGCACCCCCGACCGGCGGCTATGGGCCACGTCTGACGGTGAGCATCGACCCGCTCCCGGTTTCTGACCAAACGTCGCTTGCGGCTCCATCCATCGCTGACCGCCGTCAGCCAACCACCAGCCCTGCCAACGGCCAGCCAGCTGTCGTCGGCGATGGGTGTACCCGTGCCCTGCCGGCCGCTGCGCTGCTGGACCCGGTGGCCTCGATGGCCGATACAATGGATCATGGCTGTTTTAGAGGGTCCTGATTCCAACGAGCTTCCTGGGCCCCACGGTGTTCGGCATCCCTCGAGCAACACCCAGCCGACCCCCGAAAGCCACCGGTGCTTTGTGATGCTTCATCATACAACGTACGTACCCAAGCAGTCCACCCACGCCCCAAACCTACGCCCACCCTTCCCCCCTTTAAACAACTCGGCGCCACAGGGGGGCACTGGAGAGGGGGGGGGGGGGCTGCACCCCCCCCCCTGGACCAACCCACCCATCAACCCCCCGCCCCAGCTGTAGGTGGGTAGTATCGACAGCTTCGACCTGTAATTTTCCTCACCCCCCGCGTATCTGTGCATGAACGGGGTCCTTGGGTGCTCGGTCTAGCCGAGTGAGTGCCAGCGTAGGCAAAGACTGAGTCCACAGGGACTGCTGGGCGTGGATGGTGGAGAGAGAGAGAGAGAGAGAGAGAGAGAGTGTGTGTGTGTGTGTGTGTGTGTGTGTGCGCGCGCGCGCGTGTGTGTGTGTGTGTGTGTGTGTGTGCGCGCGCTCGCGTGCGTGTGTGTGTGCGCGCGCGCGTGTGTGTGCGTGGCCAGCCAGTGCCATTGCTTTTGTTCTGACTGTGCCTGACGAGAATCAGTGCGAACAGGCCTTCTTGACTGTTGCCCGTCCCGTTACGTACATCGTGTGTGTGTGTAGGTACACGGCGCATGAATGGCGGAAAGTAGGGACAAGATATGGTAAACAGAGACACTCGTGCAAGAAAGACCCAAACCCATGTACCATAGCTCCCCGATCGCCCATTGGGAGTAATGACTCTAACGGGACTGAGCACCTGCAGTTTGAGAATGCCATGGCCCTGCTATAGCCCGGCCCTGCGCTTTGGATGTGTTGCTGCGGCCCCGTTTCGTTGTCGCATCCGCCCGGGGGTATGTCGGGGCCAGGGATCGAAGCGCAGAGATTTTCGCGTCCCCCTCCGGGATCCGTCATTGGGGAAGTCCTGTCCTCCCCGCGCCGTGTGCCGCATGATGGCAGACTTGTAGGCCGCGGTCACATGTTCGTTGAATGCGTCTGCGACGGCCTGCGCGACTGGCAACTGCTCACCGCAATTCGATGCTGTCGTGGCAGAAACGGTTGTGTCTCATATGAGAGCAGCGCCGCAGATTGCGTGCTGCCCGTGTTGTTGTGTGTCCCCGAAGGTCTCACGAGCCCCGCTGGAGGGCCGGGGGAAAGGTGTGGGGAGGGGGTTCACAAGTGCAGGCACGCAGGCAACCAACCGACCCCCCCCCCCAGTTTTTGACCCATAGCGGGAAGCCCCCCCCCCCCCCCCCCCCTCCCGAGGGATGGATGGTGCAGTTTTCCGGTTGAGAGTGGAATGTCCATTCCGCTGCCTCCCATGGCCCCGTACCGCCCGCACGGTCTCCCCGACACCCCCTGACCTGTGCCGCCCACTCACGCACCCGCTCAGGGCGAGGCCGAGAAGGCCGAGGAGTTCCTCTGGGGCGAAGGGCTACTGCAGGGGGACGAGTGGCTGCGGATGGTGCCCTACGACACAAACCGCTACGGCACCGTGTACTTCTGGATGGCGACGATGGCGGTGCGCGCGCGGCGGCAGGGGGCCCTTGAGCCCGAGCAGTTCCTGCGGCTTGATCAGACCATTGCCGAAGCGCGCGAAGTATGCCTCATTTTCTGCCACGGGAAGGGCTGCACTTACACGACTCAGGGGGGCGCAGCCGGGGGTAGACAAGATGATGTACTGGGGTAGAGGACCACCCGCACACTACACGGACGAAGCCAGGGATGTATTAGAAGAGAAGGGGGGGGGGGTCTGGAACCCAAAAGATTGTGTATGAAAAATGGCCCAAATCAATATTTCTCTTTGTAAATTTCATTTCTTCCCCATTATGAAATCTGGGTCCCGGGGAGGGGGTTCCTTAGGTGGGGGGGGGGGGTCCCCCCCCTCCTCCTGCGGTTATCAGCCGTTCTAATACATCCCTGGGCTAAGCAGAACACATTGGCCTCTAAACATGGCACTCGATGTTTTTGGGCATGGGGCAGTGATGCAATCCGGGGGTCCCCCTTACATCTGCCATATTTTGTTGCAATGTCTTACCCATGTTTCTTTTGTCTTTTCCTCCGGTGGTCATTTTGCGTTGGGTCTTTCTTTGCTGCTGCTGCGGTAGGGAAATGAGGGGTTTCCTGTGCAGCCTGCTGTACAACCGCGCGGGTTCCTGCGGCTCGACGGTCATTGGGTGGTGTTCCCTGATTGGTCACCCTGCCGCACGGTTGCACAGATGGGTACTGCCTGGTCATGCATTCCCTTGGGGGGGGTTTGCTGTCCCCGGGAACTGGCTCACGGTCGGCACTCTCGCCGTCTTGGTGGATTGGAAACGGGACCGAGGGAGGCCAAGGGCTGAAGGGTCGAGACTGATCGGCATTCCCACGCCCAGTGCCATTTGTTCTTTGTGGAGGGGTCCCTCCAAGTTTTTTGCGGATGAAGCTGAGGTCCCGCGGGGCGGGGGGGGGGATGGCTAGACCCGGTCCCGCTGTGACCCATCACCCAACTATCTGTCAAAAGCTCGGGGGCGGGGGGGAGTCAGCGGGGCCGCAGGGCGGGGGGGGGGGGGGATTCAGGAACCTCCGACCAGTTGGTTATGCGGCCCAAGTTGCGGGACTCACGCACCGCCCCTACCCAAACGGGTACCCACGATGTGTCGCTGGGCTGTACTAAGGGAACACAAAGAGAAGCAACGAGACCACCACATCCAAAACCCGACGCAGCAACTTCGAATACTCGTTGGTGTTGCGGCCTCACTCCCTGCCCTCCAGCCCCCCTCCCCCTCAAGTGCAGTCCCTGCCCCGGCCCCGCCGCCTCCCCCTCCCCCGCCATCGGCCCTGCCTCACTGCTCAGGTGGCGGACAACCTCGCGGGGACGATCAACAACACGATGCCGCTGCCGTACGCGCAGCTCGTGGCGCTGTTCGTGAAGTTCGTGCTGTTCATGGCCGCGTCCCTGTCCGGGATCACGCTGGCGGAGGCGCGCGTGCGGCAGGATGCGCTCGGGGCCGGGGGGTTCGGGGCGGAGTTCTGGGGCTGGTGGGCGGTGGACACGTTCCTGCTGATGGTGTACCTCTGCGGCATCCAGGGCCTGTCCGACCTCCACTCCGTCCTGACGACCCCCTACGGCCCCCGGGTCATCGACCTGCCCCACGAGAAGCACAGCTCCGAGCTCCGCGCGTTCACGGCGGGGCTCATGGACCCGCCGGGGGTGCTGCCGTTCCCGTGAGGCGGGCGGCGGGCCCAAGGCGCGGGCGGGGGCGTTGGGACGGCGGATAACCGCGGGAGGAGGGAGCCCCTCCCCCCCCCCGCGGACCCGGATTTCATAGGGGGAAGAAGAAATGAGATTCACAAAAGTATTGATTTGGGCCATTTTCGTTCCACAAAATTTTGGGTCCCAGACCACCCCCCCCCCTCCCTCTCTTGGAAGACATCCCGAATCGACGGGATCAGGCATCGTCACATCGTCGCAGGGGCGCATCGTTCTTGAGAGCCCTCAAGAGCAAGGCCCGGGTTTGTGGGATCAGCGCCTCCATTTTGCGGAGGGCTTTGCACCGATGACCAAGGGCCCTACTCTTTGTGGAGTACGCCCCGCATGACGAGCAAGAGCCCATTATGACCCATGCCGGCAATACGTGATCCCTGATCCCGGCAATCCTCCGATCTCCTTTATCTTTCCGGAACTGCAGCCCGATTGCCTCTTGCGCTGCCGATCCCATCGATTCCCCGGGCACGGATGTCATCGCGTGGGACGTGCAGTGTGGGCTTGGGCTGCGGCCGCCGATGAGGATACCGCGCCTTCCCTCAACTCTACCCTCTGGGGGGGGCGGGGGGTTCCACGATGGCATGAGGGGACGCCGGTACGTGCCCCTCGGAACAACCACAAGCCATCCTCACGTCAGGTTAGGCACGTCCGGTGGGGAGACAAAGCCTTGACGGCGCAGTCCACTAAGAGCTTCCGGAAACAATGCGGCCAGGTCGTTTTTTTTTGTTAAAATAAATAAGAATTTGGGTCGTCCAGGAGCCAACTCATAAATATTAGGAACACAACCGGAAGGCACTTGAAGGGCCAACAACGCCGGTCGGAGGGGAACCAACGGCGGTTTGAGGTCGACCTGTTTTCAAAAAACAGAAAAAGGGAGAGAGAATCGCCTCGAAGAGAGGTTTATCCACTGGAAAAACGCCCCGCATTGGAGGGGGTGTGTGTCTGTTCCAGAGGTGCCAGGCGCCCACCGAAGCACTCCCACTCGCCGCCAACGGCACACAATCTCTCCAAAAAAGGAGCAAAGATGTGCCACTCCCCCACAACTGGAATAGGGATAGCAATGTTCTCTGCCCCCAAGCGAATAGTGACCAACCGTGCCTCAATGTCGTCCCCCCCTAGTCCCTCTCTGGTACTGATAGTGTATGAAATGCCACCCACTGATTCATCTCAGCCTTCCATCTTCACACCGCTGTCTTTTTCAGCCCACAGTCATTGTGCCTAATGCACACTGGGAAGCCTACGGGCGTGGCAATCTCCCACTGCATTGCCTGGTTTCAGACTCAGCTAATCCTCACCACATGTCAGATCCGCTACCGCAGCCACTGTATCATCGTAGCACTGGACAGCTCTGAACCTTGATTCCGAGAGGTTATCTCGAGTACTGTGAAGTGAGCAGGCTACGCCAGCTCATCTTGGTCTGACCTCCCCCCCCAAAAAAAGGAGCAAAGATGTGCCACGCGGATGATGGAAGAGGGCGGCTGCAGCGAAGAGATGAGGGTCAATCAGAGAAGACATCGAGAAGGAAGGCCGACGACGGCAGAGTGCCCAACCACGAGCAGGCGCAGGAGAGGGGGCAGAGGATGAGGGAGGCACAAACGTGAGGCACAAACGTGCGTCCAGGCCACGGTATCCCTAAGCCCCCGCGGCATGCCTCGGGGGCGGAGGGTACGGGCTGGGCAATTATAAATTTCTTCGGGCCGCAGAGGCCCGATCACGTGTATTTTTCGCGAATTTTTCCCGGCGGACCCAAACGGAGATATATTTCCGATAGTCCGGATTTTGGTCAATTCCGACGCGCCTAGACCGAGTACTGGCCGTTGTAGATGGTACCGTACTCCGGATGCAGATCGGAGTGGCATCGCCCAAAGCATTGCTACAAGCCCCACCCCGAGCCCGACCCCAAGTACAAGCCCAGATTGCCTCCAAAAGGCTGAGGTAAGGGCAGGCATCCTGGCTGGTCACTGACTGCCATTGTTCAGGCCAGTCAGTCGCGCACCAACCGCCGTCCATCAAGCGCAATCCAGGCACCTGAGACCCCTTGCCCTGTCTCTGCAATGCTACCCCTCCTGGAGGCAGGCCTGCGCTTGAAGGGGGGGTGTTACCACCCCACCACCATCCCCCTCTTCCTGGATGACTGTCAAGTCCATCCCAACCGCTTCGGTCCCCCCTTGGCATCCAACCGTTTTGCAACCGCCAGCACAGCCACTGAAATCGCAATCCAACCGCCAGTAACGTCTCTTGCTGCCGCTCTAGAACCTCCCTTCAGCTCCCCTCTCCCTCAAGCGCAGCCTTTCGTGGAGGGCCCTCCCCCAAGAGAGCGGTCCTGCGGCCCCCTCACAGCCACATTAACGCCACAGTCTGTGTTGTCAAATGAATGAGAATGAGCCTAACACACACACACACCTGACCCCCCCAAGAGTGCTGTGGGACGACATGACAGGTTGGCCGATTGAGAGCCAGCATACTGCAAGCCTGTCCAGCCGCCTGTAGACCTCAAATCCCAGTATGGTAACATGAAGGCTAGAGGTTATGGCCGACAAAACACGGCCAGAAAGAAGGGTAACATGGCAAACGTCAGTGCAACCTGTACATACGCTCAAGTGCTTGTGGAACCATCGTATCAATGGAACTGCCGAACATTGCTGCATATGCATACCAGGACGTGCATGTGTGGAGCGCTTTGTTGACCTGCTTGCGGCCAAGAGAGCGGTACACCAGTGGCCAGAACGCTGGAGAGTACCCCCGGGAGAGGTATTTCAGGGAACAGGGTAACACAGAGCCAGCAACCGGGTGGGCGCTGTGGGCAGTACTTGGGCAGGGGCGCGGGACCCGTCAGCTGAGGGCTTTTCAACAGCCAGTCACGACGAAGCACTGGGGCTTTGGTGGGGGTTGTGCCAAGAACCCAGACACCAGGGTTCCCCAGGATACTCCAGAGGTCTCCAAGGGACAGCAGTCAGGGCACATTGGCCCCAGTTTTCGTCCAAACCCCTGCACCATGAGTGCACGGTGCGCACACAGTGCAGATGCTCCTGCCGTCCCGAGCATCCAGCAGGGGTCTAGGGTCTCAGCAGGATCCGTGGTGGCACCGTGTGCCAGATGCAGTGCAATGCAAGAGCCATTACAGTGCAACCTCCCCATGAGCCAACAGCGGTCCCGCAGGATGACTGGACCACCTTTCATGGTTAAGCCCGAGAAACTGCACCCGGCAGCGGTGCCTGTCCACTCCCGCCGCCGTTGTCTCTAGACCAGGAATGGGCTTGAAGTGGCGGGTCAGACCCCCCGCCCTGCCTCCCGCCCCCTCCCAAGAGGTGTCGCACAGGTGTTTGGTGTCTGCGACAAGGGACCAGATCAGTCTGGTGCGTCCCCAAAAAAACCCTGTTTCCTGACCCAAAAAAAACATTTTTACCAAAACCATCCCGGTTGGTTTGGTTTGGGTTGCAGGGTATTTTGGTAAGAATTGGGGGGTTCCGGGGATTTTGGGGTCAGGATTGGGGCCTCTTTTAGTAAGGATTGGGGGGTTTTTGGTAAGGAGTGGTGGGAGTTTGGCAACATCCAAGGGGTTCTTTGGCAAATTTTTGGGGGGGGGGTTGTAAAGTCTGGGCTCATGGCTGTATTGATTCCTCCCCGTGAAAGTAGGGGTTGTGTAGCACCTTTCATTTCTCTCCGATCTGGAGACCCCAAGAAGGCAGGGGTTATGTAGCCACTTTGATTTCCTCCCCATTTTGGGGACCCCCAAGACCCTCCAGGTGACTAGCTCTACTCGTATCGTGGTCGTCTTGTGGTTATACAAGCGACCAAGTGAATGTGCATCGGGAGGCTGCCCGCAAAGTGTAGTGATATATAGCACGGTGTCTAGAAGCACAACCTCCAAGACCTGTTGGCATGCTTGTCCGATTCAGTGAAGGCCATGGCAGAGTGTGCACCAGACATGACCCAGTGTTTGTCCGTGTGTTTGTGCATTGGTTGCGACAGTAGTGACTCTTTGCAACCATGCTTTTTTTTCTAATGTCTTTTTGATTGTTATGTGGTGCACATTAATTGAATGTTTTTGCCAGGGAACAGCTCTGGGTTCCGTTGACACGTCAACCACATCCCCCAGCCCACCGCCATTCGGTGCCAATGGAGAGTCCTTGGTTCATTTTGCAGGTCACACCTGTACCATATCTCCTCCTTTTCCTCTATTCAGAGCCAGGCGATCCTCCTGAGATACTCGCCATTTTCTTTTGTTGTTTGTGTACATGGTATTTTTCGGTAAGATTTGGGGGGGTTTGGGTAAGGTTTGCAGGGGGGGGGGGGTAAACAATTGGGGGGGGGGGGGGGGATTCCGATGCCGGCCAACTTGACAATGTGCCACTGGTGGCAGTGTCCAGCACCCGGGTTGACATCCACCACATCCAGTGATGGAACAAAGCGTTTTGCACACTTGAGAGAATGATCTGTGGTATGTACAAACAATGTCCCTGCTTTTTACCAAACCCAAGGGAAACAAGGGTGAGAGAGAGCCATCTTCTTGTTGCCCCGCTGCATCAGACCTCAGTCTTCTCCCTCTGCTGTGCCTGTGTGTCAGCAGGTTTGTACAAAACACCATCATCGCCACAAGATCCTGTCCAGGAACAGGCTGACTGGCAGACTTAAGTGTACTACCAGCACAGTGGCGCATGTAGTTGCAGTGCATACAGAGGAACAACGGTTTTATGTGTGCAGCGATGTGGGGAAGTGTGGGAAAACATTTGCGGTTTGTTGAAATGATTTATGCCTCGTGCAGCCGACAGGTCGCTGGAGAGGACCTCGGCCTGGTCACACACACCACCCAGCACCTGACTCTCACCACAGATTGCTGCATTGTGCGTGCAGCGTGAAACCGTTGAGTTGGATCCGGAACAGTTGAGGGGGAGGAACATTCTGTAGCAGACGACTGTTCTGTGATTGGAGCTTCTCCTCACTTTTCCCTGATTGTCTTTTACATTCCCTTTCTTTTTGGGGGACTGTCCCAGGGCCCCTCCTCTGGAAGAAAGCGGGTCTTCGGTGCGCCCTGTCTGCCCTCCGAACCAATGCCCTGATTTGCACCTGTGTTGTTACAGGGGCTGCAGCGTATTTGCCCCAACAGGCAAACGTGGCAAGCAGCATGGTCCTTAAGGATATGGTTCTTTTGCGACCCAAAAAGTTGTCATCAAATCTTCACTTCAAGTGAAGGGACAGTGACACTGACATTGTTGTGGTTTGCTCTGCATCTTCCACAACTGTCTGCTGGAGCGGCTGTGTTGTTTGCCTGTTGCTCATTCTGTCATGCTGGGTGTGCCATTAGTCTGCTAAACTGTTCAACACTTTCAGAATCCTGTTGTGGTCCGGGTGTGACTGCACTATTCACATGTAGGGGGGTTATGCATGGTTTCTTGTGGGCAGTTGTGACTCATCTGGGCTGTTTGTAGCAATTTGAAGCCCTTTGTGGCAACAGCAGGCCCCACTGTGGCCTTTTCTTGCCCAAGGAATACAGTGCAATCCCAGTGCATACACCTCTTGTGCAATGGGGCTTGGGCCTGAAATTTTTACAGTGTGTATTGGTTTGCACTGAAAACCTGAAAATCAGAAAACTCAAACAAGTGGAAAACCACTTAATTGTCACTCTCGTCAGGGCTGTTTGGCCACTGAGGTACTGAACAGAGTGTAAATTTCTTCAGCAAAACCTCAAGTGTGAATTTCTTCAGCAAAACCTCAGTTTGCTGTCAGCTGGTCCAGCTGAAAAAGAAATACAGATGGTTTGTGTGCCTGCAGTGTATGCTGCAGCACAGGAAAAAATAAGAAGATGGAGGATCAAGAAGGATGAATTAATGTCTGGACCACATGATAAAAAAAATGGCAAATGAAAAGAAAGGCTGGTTTCAAATAGGAGGAATCTGCTCAGTGTTTTTTCATGTGCGTGTTTCGCTAGCAGTTTGGTTTATTCTGATGTGTATGCGTGTGAGGACAATAATTATGAATTTCGAATTAATTGCTCAATTAGGACCTTTAGTAAGCATTTTTTTAGTTTGCCCCCCCCCTCCTCCGGTCTCAATGGCGCTATTCCCAGCCAGCCGTGACACTTGGGGTGTGGAGATATGACCCAATCTTTCCGAACCCTAAAATGGGCCAGTTGGGATGGCTTGTCACACAACTCCAAATTGTGCTCCTACTTTTAGCCTCTAGATTTAGCACCCCATGAGGGCCGGAACCTATCACAATGGGTGGCCCAGATGCTTTTTAGTCTGGTGGGGTGCTTTGTCAACAAACCTTGCCCAAAGCGGTCCGCATGGCGGAGAGACTTTGTCGGCCTTTTTGCAAGTTAGGGTGGTCCGCCCGCTAGTTGTCATATGCACACCTACTGAGCCGCCAACCAGTGGCACCATCTCAAGCACTAGGGGGAGGCGTGGCAGGAGCCTAAGGAGTGTTTTGCGTTTTAAGTGGCTGGCGCTTTGCTCTTTGGTGTCTTTGTTTATCAAAATTTTTATTGGTTTGATCTATTGTGCATAATTGCCGTGTTTTCTGTGTAGTTCTGCTGCAGGCTGATGAGGTTGTTGTTTGGCGACGGTATGTGTACCCTGTAGACGCTCAAGATTGGTCAGTCATCCCGTCCGTGATGGTTTGAGGCTCTACTTTGCTACTGTGGTTCGGAGGGCATAGAAGCACAAATTGGGTTCTCGGAGGCAAAAATTTTCATTCATCAAGTCATTGTTCTCTTGTGTGTGGATGCTCAACAATCGTCAAGGAGCACATGGACCCGCTCGCTATAGGTGGGACCTTGCTTTGTACCTGAGCCGTGTCATTCTTCCGTGGTTCAATATCTCAAGAAGGTTGATCACACGCAACGTAAATTGTTAGCACTTAAACAATTGGATTGGGTGGCCGCCAATTCTTTTGAACCAAAGAGCACTATGTTGTGGAACGGCAAAAACATTGTATGGAGGGTGGCTGATGAAGGGTCGCAAAAAGGTCTTCACAACAAAACAATTGAGATCAAGCGTGGCTATGTTCAACATGAAAATTGATGATTGCAAGAAAGTTTCTAGCGGGGCCTTTGCTAATGCAAAAAAAGAATTTGAGAATTATCATGAGCACTTTGCAGGTGTTGTAGCTAATTGGATTGTTGGTGATTATTCAACGGATGTCTACCGTGCCGCCATTGAACAAATTTCGGAGTGTACGCTTAATATCATGTTTCAAAAAGACCTCCATTTTGCTCATTGGGTTGAACGTATGAAGTCCAAAAAAAACCGCAATCTGCAACACGGGTGCAAAACGACAAGGTTGTCAAGGATGTATTTCTCGAGGATAAGCAAAAAGCCAGGAGCTTGGATGATCAAGGGTCGGACCTTCATCTTGCTTTGAAGCGGGCTTGGGGTTCGGACCCGGCGGCGTCGCGATGCTGATACACACTCCGCAAGCGTCTCAGGCCGCTGAAGCAGAAGTTCGGGCCGTAAAACGCCTTCAACGTTGAGTTGCCGGGTTTCAAGTGCATCGAGTCGAAACAGCACATCATCTCACCACTCTTGTCGCTCACAGAGTTCTTGCGGTTCCCTGTCATTTCTTCTCCACAACAAGGTCAAGCTTGCTAAGAAGAGGAAGCCTCAAAAAGCTATCAAGTAGGGACACAATAGGGAATTGGGCCGTCAAAAAAGCCCCATCATGCTTGGGAACGTAAACAATTATATGATGTGAAGCGCCACCGAGCAAAAATGGCGGCGTTTTTGAAGAATGTATTGAATGCTTCCTTCTCTCCTCAATTTTTAGATGGTGATGTCCACATCACCGTTTCTCTTTACATTAGCTATTTGTTGCTTTCAGGATCAAAATTTGTCCCGTATTTGGCATCGTCGCTTGCTCTCACGGATTCTAGGACTAAAGCGTTTGGGAGGGCTACGTGATCTTGAATGTGTCCTTTTATGGAATGCTTAGTTTCACACCTATCAAGATGATCGTCCGATTTTTTATGGGGCAAAACTGTACAAACGACTCCATTGGTCCAAAGGCACTCCTTTCCATCATAATGTGTTAGAGGAATGTGGGCTCGCTGGTTTTGAAGTTTCGTCTTGAATTTCATTTGTGTGTGATTCTCTGATTTTGCGCATAATCCTAAACTAAGTCAATAGAGTTGCCCCGTCGCGGACTTACGTTGCCAAAGCGGTTGCTCCATGAGTTTACGAATCCTTTTTTTGGTAATTGCGGGTGATAAAGACTCGTCTCACACTATCATGTCTATTGAGGCCTACCAATCCGAGGCAAAGACCCATATGAGTAGTTGCGCACCAAATGCCATTTCGCAGTATGTGAAGTTGGGATGCCATGATTCCGGTTACGAGTGGTGGTTAGAACTAGCGATAAAAGTGGATGGATACAATTCACCAACGCATGATTGCGCTCCTTCCGGATTCTCTTGTGGATTTCATTGATGTGTTTTTGCTTTTGTAACCGCCGGTGGAGGTCTCCAATTCGATCTTTCATGCAAATGCCATAAACGTGTCTTGTTCGTGAATGGCCATCGAGCGAGTCGCCCCATCGTTGGAATGGTTCGTTGGGTTGACGACCTCAAGCTCCATCATTATGTCCGTCATGGATACCATGATGCTTTGTTTAGACCGTGTTTTAGATCTTTTGTTTCCCCGTTTGGTTGATTCCCTTAATTTTGTCTCCCGCTTGCATAAGTTTGATAGCAAATGGCCGCTTACTTCTGGTGATTATGCCATTCGTGTGATTGGTTTTTCGGACGTGTATTCAAATTTTTCATGGGATGATGCGCATGATGTGTGGCGGTTTTGGATGAATTTCTTTCGGACCAATCACCATGCATGTGCTTTCTCTGCTCAAGAGCTAGCCTTCGCTAAATGGTTATTCCTTCCAATTCCGGAAGCATTATTGTTTTCTGGTCAGCAGGTACTCCCCTTCCTCTCTATTTTGCATTGTGATCAATTAATGCTCGGAGAGTTCTTATTAGTGGGTGTCTTTTCTCACACGTTGTTGATGGTGCCGGGCATAGGGTTTTTTCGCCGGCGCGTTGGCTTCCTAGTGGGAAATAATGTGGTGCCGCCCTTTGCTGATTTCATTGATCATCACTATCGTTACTATCCATTGCCGAGCACTATAGGCTTTATGCACGACCGCTTCATCGTTGATTTATGTTTGGTTCATCCTGTCGCTTGGGCCCCATATGTGAAAAAGTATTTGCGCCGGTCTTACCTTGCCCACTTGCCTTTTGACGGACAGCATTTCAATTGCCAAGAATGCATTGAATTTTTGGATGTGTTTGTGATATCCATTAAGCATGATTTGCAGTATTGGGCTAATTTTAAGAAAACAAATTTTGGTGTGTATTTGCCGAGACGTGCGACAACCCTCGCTCCCACAAATTAGGCTGCGTAAAAGGTGAGTGTGCTGGCTATCTCAATACCAACTCTCACGAAGAATACTCTGAAATTGTCTCGGGGCACCTCAAATCTTGTTTGATTCGGTTGCATTATCCGAACTGTGCTTATGAACCTTTGCCTTTATCTTGGTCGATGAGGTCCCAATATTTGGCGAAACACCCCCAGTCTGCGTGTGGATCAAAACATGTTGTGCGGGCGCCCTTTCATGCTTGGCTGGATTTTTCCCTTAGCCCCACCGCTCATCGCCGGTTTTCCTTGGGAACATAGTGTCAAAACTTGCAACAGCAGTGTCCAACGTCCACCGGTTTAAAATCACACTTTCTGATTTTTTGGTATTGTGGACCCTGACCATAGTCACCACCACACCACCACACGGTCAGCACATGCCAGCACATTCTCTCTACGATACATCAAGATCTCTGCAAAGTGGACTTTTCTGAGAATTTGGCAATGAGATACTTCTACATCCCAAATCCAATATTGTCTCAGAACCGAAAGCAGCCCCAAAAGGCCTGTGACCCATAGGCCCGTTGTGCTGTTCTGGCTGTTCTGGCGTCTTTGATGTGAGTTCCCGCACTTATGCACCCCAATTGACCTGGAAAATCAGCCTTACAAAAAAAAAGAAAACAGACATTTCCTGCACAATAGAGACTGACAAACTGGCCCTGCAAATGCAATGTCACAAGAATGCAAACAACGGGTAACACCAAATGCCAGGTTCATTGAACCATCTACAGCATTGAAGATGAATGGAGATGGTCTGGAGAATGACATTCCCATCCCCGTAGAGCTCAGACACTGATAAACGATCAGGCTGCGGGTCGCAGGAATTCCTCTTAACCTTTCTCCCCAACATGTAGTTGAATACTTTCTTGGGGCCTCCTCGGGGCAACACAGACACGAAACTAAGTATGTCTCCAACCCGTACCTTTCCAGAGGGTTGCGGTGTGAAATCTCCACAGCCAGCTATGCATCCAAATCCCAACATCAAATGCAATTTTTGCCTGCAATGGGAATACTGTGGTGTATGTGGGGGCAAAACGGGGGAGAAGGGTCTTACAGAAACTGTAAGAATCATGTGGCAGTGCCAGCACTGCATGCTTTCACTTAGAGATGGGATGGGGATCCCATATCCATCTTAGTCAAACCCTCAATTGTTACAATTTTCTGCCCTGCTGTTTGTGTAGATTCCCATGCTAAGAACAGGAAAATGGACTAATGAGTATTTCGAGACTGGAGAGCATAGCTGACCATAATTTGGAGAGGAGGCATCGGGGCCTTGACGTCCACAACTGCTTAGGCAGCATCCATCACTGACATGTGGGCGCTAGGTCAGGTTGTTAAAATGGCAAAAAGCGCGTGGCATGGTAAACATGCAAACAGATGCTCGGAATAGGTGGGGGGGGGGGGGTCCTGTCCTTGTTTCTGCAAAAATGTGTCTGTTGAGATGCTGCTCCAGCTTGCCGCTCACGGCATGTACAGTAGATATCCCAAAAAAGACACATCAAACCAAGGCAGCGCAAATGATCAACTGCATACAGATGAAAAGCTCCGTTTACACTGATTCAGGTTTGGGGTGTGCAAGCTCCCTTGAAAGGTAAACCCACACTTCACCATGCCAATTTTCCCACCCAGTCAGGCACTCTTGAGCACCTTTGTCTGGGTGCTTGGCACCTGAGTTCAGGGACACTTGGTATCTTGGTTTATGCAGATGTGCACGCATACATAGAGAGAGCGTGCGAGCGAGACCGAGAGAGAGAAAAGAGAGAGAGAGAGAGAGAGAGAGAGAGAGAGAGAGAGAGAGACGAAGCACACAGATGCATACAGGCATGGTTGCACATCATCTCCAGCTCAATCCTACAAATCCTGCTGATGGTGCCCATCACCACAAAAACCTCCCCATATTTACTGCCTTGATTGCTCCCTGCAGCAAAGCATTTCACCTTTTGGCGTCTCAGCAGAACCAAGAGGGTTCTTAAAGAAAAGGATGAGATGGGCCAACAAAGGCCCATGTGGGCCCACAACGACTGGTTCAAAAGTGGACTTCACAGACCCTGTGTTGGTCTATGAGGGCATTTTGGACCGCGCTGCGCTGTTATGGGCCCATTCTATCCTTGCCAGGTCCAAAAACAAGGGGAAACACACCCAGTTTGGTAAGAACTGGTCCAAAAAAAAGGAACTTTTCAAGAGATTGCTTATGCAAATCGTAATCTGAGTGCAGGGAAATACTTGGTGTGCATGTGTGGTGTGGTTCACAGCAGGACCTGAGGGGGAGCAGGTCTTACTACCCTGAACCACCACCCTAAAAACCCTTGGTCTGGCTTGCTGGCTGCATTATAGCGTTGCAGGACTTGCAGTTTGCAGCAAAGGCTGAAATGCCATCACGGCAACTATTTTATTTCGTGCAGACCAACAACTGCAGTGAGGCCGGAGGGACCACAGTGCAAGCAAACCAAGGGCTCCCAAGAAAGCTAGTGACCGACAGGGCTGTATGGGATCCTATTCCATGTAGCATCTGTGAGCTCCCCCCAAGAAATTTCTATCCAAAGCATACTGCAATTGGGTTCATGGGGGTATCACTTGGTGTTGTGAAGGGGAAGGGGAATGCAGGGTGGGAGCCCACCTTGTTTCACGGCACGTGTGGAGGGGTTGCTTGAAGAATGGGAAAGTTTCACCTGCACCCATGACTTCCATAGAGCCTCATTCCCCACGACAATGCTTTGAAATGTCAAAGAAGGCACATAGGGCAAACACAGGACGACGGCAGGGGTTATATGGACCCCATAACAGTGCCCAGGCCGTGCAAAATGGGGCACATTGGGGCAAAACCGCGAGACGGGGGTATTATATGGACGACACAGGATGGACTAACACAGGGGACCTGGTGGGGAGAAAGAAGGAGATGCTCTGCAGTAAACCAAGAAGGCACTGTGGGAGGCGCAACACAGGCTACTGCTACAGAGATCCGAGATCAGCAAAGATTTGGAGTTCATCCCCAAACTTTAGAATCAGACAAGATTATTACTGCCTGATCCAGGCCCTGATCTTAGGGCCATGTGGAGTGTAGTCTAGTTTCCCAGGCAGTGAATGCACCCAGGGATGCAAAGGCCAATGCCAAGACTCTGCTGGATTGGGCTCAGATCTCGCTCGAGGCAGACCCGAACCCTAGCTGCAGTTTGTCTCAGCGTGGCACATGGGGGCCATCCCAATTACTTATGTTCGCTAGAGAACCACAGAAGCTGTGCACCCTACCCCGCATTTCTCCCACTGCCCCTTCCAATGGATGGGACCATGATCCAGGTGCCAAAGCGCCCAGTCCATGAATCCTTTGAGGTCCTCCCAAAGCCACACGGCAAAACGTCCAAAAAGCAAAGTGGAGCCCTAACAGCTCAATTCCTTAAAGTACTTGGTGACCAGGGCCCACTTGTGCAGAATGTAGTTGTCATCCTTCAGGCACTGTGCCATGCCCTCTTCAGACCCCCAGCATCGGGTGACAGGAGCCCCAAGGGCGATGCGAAGCACTCCGTGAGTTCCGAGCCAGACAGGCTGGCCAATGAAACACTTCTTCTTCACCGCCTGCAAAAGACAGTCAAGGCAGAAAGGGTTGGGGGCGGGAAGGAGCCGGGAAAAGGGGGGGGGGGGGGCACAAAAGAGAAAGATGATAAACAAGACACATGCAGTATCAATTGCAAATGAAAGCACAGTCTCCGCAGTCTGAAAAGAGTGCATCTGTATTCTCCATTACTATCTTGGTGTGTGCGTATCCCCCACATCAAGGAGGGCACATGCATATTACAGTCCTGGACGCCAATGCAAAAGATAGGTAGGGAGGTCAGTGGGGCCGACCTGTAGCCTGCTGTATCCCGCCCCCCTCATCGCTCCCATTGTCCACGGCGCCGCACTGTGCACCTTGTGGCCCGCCTGATGGCACGAGCAGCAGTGCCTAACCCCACCCAGGGGCACCGCGCTCCGCACAGGTTTCAAGCATGGGGCGCTGTTTGCGCGGCCCTCCATCGACCCTTCTCCCGAAGAGCTGCCCCGGGCAGCACCTCCAGCCGTCGCAGAAGATGGCCCCGCGGTGCCTCACAAGGCTATCAGCCTAGGGGTGAGGGCAGGCCTCCTGAGTAGCCAGCACCGAAGTCACCCCTGCATCAGCAGCATCGCACATGAGAATCACTTACCACTGACTGCAAAGCGGTGGCGGCAAAATGCCCGTGTGCCGTTACCCCTAGGAGCCAGCATGGGATACCTCACGTTCTTCTTGGGTTGCGGAAGGAGGCAGTTCTCCACTCAAGTCTTTGCGCAGGAGGACATGGACTCGCTTCAGATCATTGAGGTTCAAAGTAGTGCCTTGTCCATTCATTCTGATGCCAATGGTCTGCAAAAGAGCAATGACTGAACGGTGAAATGGGCATTGGGCATTGCATCCCACCACTGGTTGCAGCCCCGAGGTGGTTGTACGGCAGGGGAGGTGGTGAATGCTGCCAGAGTGAAAGCTTCCAATGTTCTCCAAAATCCACTGGCGACACCTGGCGAATCACCTTCTTAATGCACCTCTGCTGACCATGGAAATCGGGTCACGCTCGCGTCCCTCAATCCTACAACAGGCTCGGAGGTGCAGGATGTGCCACCCTGTATTACAGGTGCAAGGAGCGAGTGTCCCGTGAGGGATCTGAGCAACGATCACAAGAGGCCTTTCTGGGGAGGCCATACAGTCGTGAGTTTGGTTCCCACGGTCGAAAAACACCCCCGTGCGAGTAAGACCTCCCCACATCCGTGCAGTGAGGTGCAGTGCAGTGCAGTGTGGTGTTATCTGGTGGATGGCACAATAGCTTGGTCCGCTTTACACGGTGTTGCGTGGAGTGGCGTTATGTGGTGGCTGGTGGTCTGTGGCGGTGTCTGGTGCGTAGTATGGTGCGGTGCGGTGCGGTGCGGTGCGGTGCGTTGCGGTGCGGTGCGGTGCGGTGCGGTGCGGTGCGGTGCGGTGCGGTGCGGTGCGGTGTGGTGTGGTGTGGTGCGATGCGGTGCGGTGCGGTGCGGTGCGGTGCGGTGTGGTGTGGTGTGGTGTGGTGTGGTGCGGTGCGGTGCGGTGCGGTCGGGTGTGGTGTGGTGTGGTGTGGTGTGGTGTGGTGTGGTGTGGTGTGGTGTGGTGTGGTGTGGTGTGGTGTGGTGTGGTGTGGTGTGGTGTGGTGTGCCGAAGGCGCTGTTACCAAAAGGCAAAGGCCGGGATGTCTACCCACGGGTACAGGTAAACGGGGGTGTGGTGTGGTGTGGTGTGGTGTGGTGTGGTGTGGTGTGGTGTGGTGTGGTGTGGTGTGGTGTGGTGTGGTGTGGTGTGGTGTGGTGTGGTGTGGTGTGGTGTGGTGTGGTGTGGTGTGGTGCGGTGCGGTGCGGTGCGGTGTGGTGTGGTGTGGTGTGGTGTGGTGTGGTGTGGTGTGGTGTGGTGTGGTGTGGTGTGGTGCGGTGCGGTGCGGTGCGGTGTGGTGTGGTGTGGTGTGGTGTGGTGTGGTGTGGTGTGGTGTGGTGTGGTGTGGTGTGGTGTGGTGTGGTGTGGTGTGGTGTGGTGTGGTGCGGTACACATCACATTGCAAGCACTGCACCGCGCACCACACCACTCCCAAACGCAAGCGCACAAAGCAGGGGCAGCATACGGTATTCCAGCCGCCCATGTGCGCATCATCCTCCTGTCCCTCATCTGGCTGCAACTCCAAGTAGGGGGCGTATTGGGCAACTTGATCTCGCACTCCACGCACCCAGGTAGACATCTTGGGCTCATACTCCGCCTTGTGTGTGTTGTACTCTTCCATTTCAGTCAGCGCACATGTCCAGCGCAAAGCCAGTCCAATGTTGGGCCCGTTCTCTGTCAGTGAGTCCCGCAGCTTCGTCATTGCAGTGGAAACCTGGTGCATGGAGAAGAGGGTGGCACACCGGCGACTGGGGCTGCCATGCCATCATTGTGATGCGACTGCCCATGTCGACTGCGCCATCAGCAGGGGTCGTTGCATGGCAGTCATGCATACCCACTGAGACAAGCACACTAGACCCATGACTGCCAGAATTTTCCTGTTCCTATTTTGCCCATGGAAGCCCCTGGAACACCAGCAGGTTCACCATCAGAACCCAGCGCAGCAGATATTTGTCCTTCGTCCTTTTTTCATTTTGCATTGCATTGTGTCGCATGGCCCTTCTCTCTCGAGACGCCCTGGCCGTCCCCCGTTTTTCCGTTGTACTAAGAACCCCGCTGAAGGACCGCCGCCGGTATTGCTTGGCAGACGTTGGTTGATGGTCACCTGATGCCGGTGAGCATTAAACCAACTGAAGTTGATCAACCGGCACGAGGCTAACTGTGAACAGTGAGTGTCCAGTTCGCCAATTGCGGGGTTTAGGAGAGCGGGCAGCACACACACCCGTAATAAAAGGCTGAGATTGCGTGCCCCCAATAAAGTCTGCGCACTCAGGTCAGCACACGCAAGGTACTTGGGACCCATGAGGGATTACAAAACAGGGAGGTGTGCCGGTGCGGCTGCGGGTGTGCATGTGGGGGTGGCTCTGTCGCGTGTGCAGCGTTGGTGAAGGTGCTGGTGCAGGTGCAGGTTTGGGGGTGCATGTGCACGTGGGATCCGAAAGTGGCTGAAGCCGCTGACGGGACTGGCTTTGCTGCTGGCCCGGTCATAGCGGTCGTCTGCGTGGCCAACGCTGTGTGCTCTGCAGCAGAACATTCCTTGAAGATCAGCGAGCCTGGTTTACATTTGGACATATGGCCAGGAATGTTGAGGGTTGAGGGTAAGCGGCGGAACGCAGCGGGATGAACAAAGCGACCCGAGGAGGCGGGTCGCCAAGGCACGCACCACAAGGCACGCAGCTTGGCACTTCATCAACGCGACATCCCCATTGATACCAGGCCCTTAGCGGAGCAGCCGGGAGGACATACATCACTCTTGGTGAGATACGAGCTCAATCCCTCGGGGACATGTGCATTGGTTGCGAACTCTTGCGTCACCGCCTTCGGGCACACCACGGCGCCACAGAAGCCAGGGGCACCAAAGAACTTGCTGCCGGTGACCAGGATGATGGCGCCGCGGTCCATGTACCAGTTCATTTCCTCGGCAGATACACGCATTTGACATGCGTCAAACACAAGCACATATCGGCCTTTCAGTCTGACAGAAATACGGGGCGTTGACACAACTCAAATGATAAAACCCCCCAAAAAAAATGTTACACCCCCCAAAAAATTTATCCCCCCCCCCTCCCCAGGCTTATTGGGCGTTTTGCCAAAATCTGTACCCCCCTCAGCCGTCTACAAGCAAACGAAACACGAACAAATCCAGGGTACAGTTCCAACACCACAGCAATGGTCACTCACTTGAAGAAAACAGTGATTTGGGTTTGCTTCTTGACATTGGACACACTGGTAGAGGCATGGGCCAGCAGAAGGTGCTGCCGCAGCTCCATCAGCACCTCTGACACACACATCCACAACATCTGGCAAAACCCCCTGGCCTTACTGGGCGTCCCAACAAAATCTGTACCCTGGGGTATGCAGTTTGGGGGGGGGGGGGGGGTGTCTATGAACAACAGCAATGCACCATTGGCAACAGAGACCCCAGACCACACTTTCCAGTCATTCAAGGGGAAATTTCAGCCAACTGCTTATGCTTAATCAGCCCTCGTGCAGGGATTGGCGCAGTACCTTTCCATCATGGCCTCCATTGCACCGTGCGACGGCATGAATAGACCGGTCTTGCTCAGGGCAGCATGGAGGATATAGAACGCCCCGGACATTTCCTCCTCTGCAGCATTGACAGCACTTTCCATTGCCGCATCATAATTGGGGACAATGCCCCCGGTGTCGCCACGCGGCATCACCTCAACAACCTGCCAACAGGACGGAGCGCAGGGATCAGAGAGAGCGCAATGGGAGCGAGAAAGGGGAGTTCCGGCGGGAAGGGGGGCAGGGAGCACAGCCATGCCTCAAACAAGACACGGATTTACTCACTGAAGCGACTGAAATGGGCGAAAATACTTCTGGTCCGGATTGTGCCTCTCCAATCGCGTCCAATACACAATCACGGTTGCAACATGGCCTTGTTGTGGCACGTCAATACCACTCAGTGGGGGATGTTGCTGGTGAAAACCCACAAACTTGTACTAGCATCGCAAAACCATTGGATGGACCAACATGGCTGCTTGCCTCAAGATTACCCACTCTGGATGGACTCCTCCAGGGTGGAGTACTCCATTGCAGTACCACTCGGGATGGTCCTCCGCAAAATTACCACTTGGAATGGACTCCTCCACAACATTTCCACGGGGATGGACACACACACACACACACACACACACACACACACACACACACACACACAAGAGCCCGCAATACGCAAAGCCCCCCCCCCCCTCCACCAACCCCCAAAAACGTGGTACCCGGGTACGGGGATCAACGGTCGGTAACGAGCATTCAGTCGATCGTTACCCGAGTAGGGGGGGGAGGGCGGTCAAAATCGAAAAATTTGTTGGGGGATCATTTTCTCTCCCAAAATGATGATTTTATAAGGGGTTAAACATCCGGTACCATAGCTTGGGGTATCCTACACGAATGACCCCCCAAAAAGGGGGATATATGGCGTCCGCGCCTACACTTGATGTAACAACCCTCTGCGAGGTGATTTCCAATATCAAACCCTGGGGTGTGTTGCATGAAATCCCACAACGGGGGAGGTGTTGGCGCTTACCCTTGATCTCACAACCCTCTTCGAGGTGATTTCAAGAAAAGCAACGCGCACCAACAATCGGGTGGGTATGAATCGGCGGTATAGAAGGGTGAGGAGAAGCTGTACTTGGCGCAGCAAAAGGCGGAGATGCGGTAGTGGTCAGTCGGTAACCACGACTGTTGGCCTGTAACCGACTGTACCCACGGGTTTGGAAGATCATCGACTTTTACGTGGAGAACAACCAGAGCTGTGCTGGGTTCTTGAGTACATCTGACAGCATGTCTGTGCATGGGAGGGCAGATACCTTGATGTTGTTGGTATTGAATCCTTCGACCGGCTCATTGAGGACGCAGGTGCCCCCCATGGGCCGGAAATTGCTGATGTGCTTGCCACCAGCTGCAGTAGCAGTATGGGAACCCACTTCACCAGCGGCTGCAATGACATTGACTACTCGTGAGCAGCCAAGTGCTTCTGCGCGCTGCACCGCATACAGCAGTGGAATGTACTCTGCATCGGTGCCAGATGGATGGAGCACAACTTCTACATCGCGACCAGCGAGACCCATTCCTTTAACAAGGCGAGCGCGGATGTCATCCATTGCGGCCTGAGCTGAATCTAAATGCCCGGGCTGCAATGTGGGAAGCAGCTGTTCGCATGCCTCGAATCCCGCCTGAATAAAAGGATAATCAAAAGACCAACAACCCTTGCCCAGCCTCAGCATCCCTTCACAATACTGCAGTATTCCTCCACAATTCTGAACATCCACAATCAACCAATACTCTAACCTTCAATTATCCTGCACAATCCTTCACCTCCCTGTCATTGTGCACACACCCTCCTCTGTCTCACTCCCTCGTGTGCCATGCCCTGCTGCGCTTCTTCCTCGCCTCTTTGATATCCTGCTTGGCCCCAGCCCAGAGCTCATCCTTTTGAGCTGGGCGACCTCAGGGTGTCCTCCATCCATTTTGCTTGCTTCAGTGCGTTCCTGGTCCATGCATGCCTCCACACCCCAGCCCACAGTGCTACTAATCAACGCTTAATATCTGTTCCTAACCATCACCAACCCTCAAATATTCTTCATAGCTTGAACAGCCCCCACTCAACCCTCCACATCCTCAAAACTCTGCCCAACCCTTCATATCCCATAACAGCCCTCTGCAAGCCATCCACTCTTTTCACTCGCAACACCCTTTGCACATGCTTCATGCTTCACGCAACCATTCATGCATGTGCACTGGCACTGGTCGCCGTGCCCTCACACCCATCTGCGGTGGACGTAATTTGCAATCAGGTTTCCACAGGGTAGAGATAGCTGAAAGAGGAGGGCCGCAATTGGTCAGGTGTGGACCCACCACTGTCGCTCCAGCCGCGCCTGCCCCACGGCCTTCATTGCTCTCTCAGTTCATCACATGTTCGTCCGGCCATTGGCCTTGCTTGTGTTCCAACAGTTCCAGGTCCCTGCCTCCCTGGCTGGGGTCAGAGCTGTGGGTCTCAGGTTCTGGGCTAGAGGAGGGGAGGGGTGTACCGGAGAAGGTGGCGAACACGTACAGTAGGCTCGCTGAATGGTAGATGCGGGCTCAACTTTGGGAGCCACATGGTACTTGTTGAGGCCAGCCTTGCTCAAATGGAGGCGGTCGTCCGATCCCTCGGTCAAATGTTGACTCACTTGCTTTGCAACGGCCATTGTGTGTGGGTGGGATTCTGTGTTGTGACAGACAGAAATCATCAGCACCACATGAGACATGGAAGGAAAGAGGTAAGGGGCAAGAGGGGAAAGAGGGAGCAACCAAACCTGAGGGTGTTGGCTAAAGAGAGTGCTGCAGCATTTGCATTTAAATCATTTCTGTCCGCATATGATATGTTACAACAAGACAACAGTCTGAAGTTTCCAAGCCGGAGCATACAAGCCCTGTCAATCAGTCTGATGGGTGCGCACCGCTGAAGACCAGCCCCACTGCCACACCACTGCCCAGGATCTCTGGACCTTTTTATGCGCCAGATAGGCATCACTCAGTCACAGGGACTAGGCTCACAGGTGTGTGCCGGCAGAATCCTACACAGGAGCGTGTACAGCCCAAATGGAGGGACTCACACCTTAGAGGATTCTTTTTTCATACCCCTTGTGGAGGGCAGCACAAGCCCCAACCAGCCATGTGCTTTCCCTATAACTGATAATCAGTCAGGACTTGGTGGATGACTACTCGTGGCAGGGGCCATAGGGCAGCATGAGGAGGTGATGCAATGGATATAGAAGTCTTACAGCATTACAACCTGAAGAACGGGGGAGCAGCCTCTCAGCCATTCGTTGGTTCTCGACCTCAATTGATCTGTACTTTGAATAGGCACCACGGACACATGTCAGTATGGACCATTCCTCGCTCTACAAGGGATGGCCCTGCAGCCGGTGCATGAACCGTGGCAAGGCACTCTCTCCACTGTCGCTGTTACATTTCATCGTCAAAAAAGCAGATAGCACCAACTGCCAGCTAGCCATGCACAGAGGGACAGAAACTTTCTTCACTGTCCAAGGGAGTGAAACATGATGGAAAGTGTGGTTGGTGCCGGCACATCAGACAAATCCGAGGTCATCTAGGCACTTCCTTCCACATCCCTCTGTCCTTGCAAGGAGGCAGAATAAGGTGCTACCGGGGTAGAATGTGCCTTCGTAATGCGTTTAGAATGTGGCCTACGACGTGTGTGAAAGATCGGCCCCCACACACTGCCACAGATGATGACTGACGCAAACCAAAGTTGAAATAGGCATGAGACAGGGGGCACAACAGGTTCCAATGAGTTTCAGAACTGTCAAAGAGGGGCAGGAAAAAAGCCGCTGCAGTTGCTTTGGGAATGTAGTATGCTTATGGCAGGTGCCATATGCATCTACCCCCCCCCCCCCCGTGGTATTGCCAGCTGTGCGTGACGGTTTCCCCACAGCCCTGGGCAGAAATCGCCAAATAGTTTCAGGGAGACATCAAAGTGGCTGCGCAACCCCTGGAGAAATGAAATGGCCATGTAACCCCTGTAACCCCTGTTGTCTTGGGGGAAACTAAAATGGTTACATCGAGGAACTTTATGCACCGCACGCGCACCGCGCATGCACCGCGTCAGGTATTTGAACAACTTCTCGAAGGTGAAATTTTTCCTACCTGGCTTGTATAGGCCCTGTTGGTGTAATGTCTACAGTGTAGGGTCTGGGCCACATGCTTTGGGTTGAAACACCCCATACCAAGCACTGACTAATTGATTTGGCTGGGTGTCACTGGGCTGGGTTGCCATGATTAGGTCCTTTGGAAGCTGGTATACCATATGAAGCATCGTGTACTGGTGGTGGGCCACTCGTTCCTGAAGTTGTGAACCTTTGCCCTTTGGTAGCTGGTCATAGAAGGACTGTGGGAACCCAAAAGCACGTTGCATGATGCATCATGAATCATCTAGGGGTGCATTGTTTACAGCGGTACCGTCATAAATGGTCCCGACTTTGTTTCTGATAAAAATTCCCCCGGTTGCAGAGACCCTGGACAATCAACCACTTCATGTGCTTCGCCTTTGTGGTTTGCTGCTGCTATCATGGGCATCCACCATTTGCTTATGGGGGGGGGCGGGCGCTCCATTCTCATCTGGCTCTTTGGGGGAATCCTTGCACTGCGCGCGCACTGCGCACTACTTTTAGACTATGTTCCCCCCAAAAGAGCCCCTTGGCACGCCCCTTGGAAACACCCTTAGAATTAGGCGACCCAAACTGGATTGGAGGGGACCTTGAGGGGGACCTTCCCGGTTCTTGTGGCAGTGGTGAAGGACCAGGGGCCTTTGGGGGGGAACTTGACTGTGTGTTGGGCGGCGGAGATGGAGGGCAGTCGGGTGGCGAGTCTGAACTTGGGACGGCAAAGGAGATGGACTCCATCTTGCATCGCCGATTCACCACTCTCAACCCATCTTGGTAGTATTCCAAGTGGAGGAGTCCATCTTCAACCGTCCCAACCACCGTGGCAGGAGGGCGCAGGACATTGGAGCGGGTGTAGAACACCGTATCCCCAATACTAAGATCCATGGAGAAAGTGGGCCTGAGAAATGAGGAGGGAAGTATGATGTCCCGTAGCAGGCACCCTCAAAGTGTATCACCATATCAATCAACCGAGAAAAAGAGTAGATGCAGTGGAAATGGGGAAAAAATGTGTGCAAAAAGGTAGAAATGGGTGAAACAGGGTGAACATCCAAAAATGCCAGATCCCCAATGCATCAAAACCTACTAACAAACAACAATGATGCCCAAAGTACCACAAAGTAGGGGTTTCTACTATGGCCAAACGCCCAAATAGTTGCACTGCGCGCGCACTGCACGAGCACTGCGCTTAAGGCGCCCCCTCAAAGCATGGGTCTCCAGTACGGCCAAACGCCCAAATAGCTGCACTGCGCGCGCACTGCGCTTAGGGCGGCCCCTTTTGGGGGGGGGGGGGGGGACCATGAGATGGGAGGGGCCAAATGGCTGACTTGGTGTCACCGGGGGCGCATGGTGTCGCCACTTTGTTGTTTGTGCTACATTGTCTGCATGACGCGGGTGTAAACTCTTGCGCATTCCCTGCACTGGGGACGTGAGATGGTAGGGATGTATGATTTCCCCATAAGATGCTCCACGTTATGAGGTTATGCAGCCATTTCGTTTCGCTCTTGGACAGCAAGAGTGGCGTAGCCATTTCAGTTTCCCGAGATGGCAGGGTCTCTGTCGTCACTTGAATTTCTCCCCAAGACCTTAGGGTCAAGTTGTTGCACTGCGTGCGCACTGTGGCATGGGTTCTTTTTACTATTTCTATTTCAGTTTTCCCTCAGCTGCACAGGTGCATAGGCAACCACTTTGATTCAAGGATGAATTAAGTACTGGCCGGGCCACTGGCCAAATGGCAAATAAACACGTTTATGCGTTTATTGTTCAAAAAATGCCCTTTTTGGGGGGGGGGGGATAACCTTTGTTTATTGTGGTTTATTGGTGTTTATTGACATTTCCGCATTCATTGTTGATGTTTTTTGTCCCCTTTGTGACATATCCTTAGAGCATTTGTGCGTTTGTGCATCTTTGAGGGTATCAAACTTGGAATCTAGTGCAGGTGAGGGGAGGTGATCAGCATTGTGTGTCACCCGGCATGGTGCATCATAGTGGGAAGATTTGGGATGTGGGTGATGGCATAAATGGACACACGGACACGCCATGTACACTCATTCATGTCATGCACTTTTTTGACAAAAAAACACAAAAAAACCAAAAATAGACCTTGAAATAAACATCCTACTGGCCACTGGCCAAAAACCTCATGGCCAGTGTTTAATTCATCCTTGGACTTTGATTTGCTCCCCCGGACAGCACGGATTATGCAGCCGCAGCCACTTTGCTCTTTCCAGGATGCACATGCCATCATTGGATCCCTGGTAGGGGGAGAAATCAGCAGGGCCATAACAATTGTGAAATGCGCAAAAAAGGCTTCAAACAAAATTTGTTAGCCCTATCGAAATAAGGGGGTGGTTTGGCCATGCCGAGAATTCCAACATTCACCAAGCCATGTTCTTCTTTATCGCGCAGACCAAGATGAGCTAACCTGGCCTACTCACTGTAGTGCACTAGATGACTCAAGGTTTCTATTGTTGTCCTGCCAATAAGAAATAACTTTTGTGGATTTTACAATGGTCGGGGCTCTGGTTCTTCCGTTTGTTTTTGAGTTCCAGGTGCTCAAGGTGTCGAAGTGTGCTCAGGAGAACCAAGAGATATTGATAGGATGAGTTTTGTTCTGTGGCCCGGGCCATGATTCTTCTATCCAGGAAGGGGGTCCTTCAGCAAAGGGGGGGCATTTTGCTTTCTTCCAAAGAGGGGAGGGCACCTAAGATGGACAACTTCATCCAAATTTTTCCATTGGACGTTTCCCTAAACTGCGAGCCTTGCTGCGCTAGTGGGCGGGGGGGGGGGGGGCTGTCCAAAACCACTGGACTGAGTTTGTGCACAGCACATGCTCCGCACACAATGTTTCACCAACAGGGATACAGGGATACAGTGTGACATGCTCAAGAGCCTGTTCACAAAAAATCCTTTCCCGCCTCACACAAGCACAGACGAAAATCTCATAGAATGGCAAATGTTTCGTGACAAGAATGACAAGGGCTGTCAGTCACAACAACCATTACAATGGTCACAAACATGCAGAGTAGTAATCAATCACAACGGCACCGCAGGATCCCCATGCTTAGACAAGGGGCATGCTGTGGGTGATAGAAAAACAGTCTTCTGAGGGACAGACAAGCGGGGCAGGGATCCATGGAGGGCTCTCTGGAGTGCAGAGGAACTGGGAAGCCAAAAAAAGTGCACAGTGACGCTTTCAAACTTCATGCGTTCAGGGATGGGTTACTGGGAGTAGACAGATACGTCCGGGGTCCATCTTAAGTGACTGAGAACCTGACACACAGGAAATACACTACTTAGCGCAGAATCATGCAGGGTCGCACACAGGATAAAAAAGGTTAGTGGGGTGGTTAATTGCTTTGCTTTTGAGACTACTTGTGGAAAGCAAAAGAGTAATCCTGCCAGAACACAGAAACCTAATCATGGCACCTCAATGATGTTGCTGTAGGTCTGTGCTACGATCCCTTCCAGCCTTTCTGTACCCAAAGGCAGTGCCCAAGCAAACTGAGAAACATTCCTGCACCCGTTTACGTCCATGCTGGAAAATCCTGCACCTGTGCCCAGCGACAGACACCAAAAGTACGGATCACTCCAACGGTCTTTTAGCTTATCATTCCGCTACTGATCTATCCTTCGAAAAGCATGGCCACTAATTTACTAATTTGTGACGAATGCCTACCCTACACAACCAACCAGCTGCCAGCATTTTCACCAGCAGTTCAGTACAACTGCCACAAAGGGACCCTCATGACCCACATTGCTGCTTAGAAGACGGCAGACATACATAAAACAATCAACCAACAGCGTGCAACTCTTGACCTAGCGTTGGAGCAGTGCTGTGCCGAAGGCATACATATTTCGGGTGGTGGTCATGCAGTCCAAAGGTCAGGCAGAGGGTACACCAAAGGCCCAAGCCTGAAGACGACCCGGCAACCAGGGTTTAAGCGGGTCCTTAAATTGTATCCACACACACTGTGGATAAAACAAGACTGATTCCCACACACCATCACAGCAGTCGTTGGTGCTTTTGCTGGCCACAGGTCTGATGTGCCCAGTCTTCTTCGTGAACGTTCCACGCTCTCCTGTGGTGCGATATCATGCTACGGTACTCAGTCCTGCAAACATATTGCTGGTGACAACTTGCCCCAAACCAAAAGTCCCTGAGGGCCCAACAGGTCCTCTGTGGCTGTATCCCCAACACAGGTGTGGCATGACCCGCTCCCTGGCGCGAGCAAACCAGCATCTCAAATTTGCCTCCTCTGCCTCTTTCGTCAAAGTGGTTCCCAGCGCCGTCTCTCTATTACTTGCCCACAGCCACATGCCCATGCATCCCTGCTGGTCGTGCCATGCACAGGGCTTGGGCGTCCATTCTCAAAACTGGTTTTGGTCATAGCAGTTCAGGTATCCCACTCTGAAAGATCTCACCCTGATTGAACTAACCATAGAAGCTCTGAGGGAAAAAATGGCCAAAGATCATCATGACCGTCATCGATCCTTTGTGACACCACACCCACAGTGACACTTTTTTCCAAGGCCCACCCACTCCCTTGCCCTTTGGCGTGCGCGCTCTCTCTCTCTCTCTCTCTCTCTCTCTCTCTCTGTCTGTCTGTCTCTCTCTCTGTCTCTGTCTCTCTCCCTCCCTCCCTCCCTCCCTCCCTCCCTCTCTCTGCCTGTGCTCCTCCTCCTCTCTTCCGTTCCCTAGCTTCACCTCCCCCCCCTTCTCCATTCATGCCTTCCATACTTTCTCTTTGACATCCCTTTCCTCCCTGTGTCGCTCTCTCTCCCTTCTTCCACTATTTGAGGGGGCTCTAGACCCAGGTAAAGCCCTCTTACAAGATGGTAGAAAACTCTCGGTCAAGGGTCAGAGCTGTCTGATGCTGCGATTGCCGCACATCACGACATGGTAACGGACGTAACATGTGGTGCAGATGAGCGGATTCTGATACCAAGAAAGGCATCAGGAACTGCAACGCCCGTTGGCATCCCAGTGTGCTGCGGGAGCACCAGACCAAAAGCTGGCGGCTGAGATGGTATTCGAGAAAAATCAAATCAATCAAATCAAGGATCAGAGCTGTCTGGTGCTATGAGTGTCCCACAAAGCAATGTGGTCACGGACATAACAATTAGTGAGGATGAATGAAAACTGATACCCAGAAACGCACTGGGATCACAAAAGTGCCAATCCTTGCAACCTGTAGACCCTTCCCTTGCCACTTCTTGTATCACCAAGACATGTGCAATCCTGTGTGCTCCCCACTCATTGGCCTTGCACATCCCCACACCTGCGGAATATGCTGATCACCAATAAGCTGAAAGAGGAGGATCAACAAACAACAAGATGCGCCAAATCCAGAACCATTTGACGCTGTCAAAGACAAAACTCGGCCAGGAAAGCTCACGGTCGACCAAACACGTCAGAAAGAATTTTCTGACACGTTGATCAAAGGTTCGCCTGGCAAAAGGTCATAGCTGTGCAAAAAGGTTGGGCTGGGTGGAGGTTGCAAACAGCCATCCTGTCTGTCAAAGGGCACTCTGATGCTGGCCCAGGGCACTGAAAAGATGAGGCTCAGCACACCGCCCATGGCACATCGGATTGGGCTGTCCCTGGATACCACTTGAGGCTAAGTACTACGGGAACGTGCCCAATCCATAGCCATAAGTGAGTGGGAACTGCTCCCACTCACGAACATGGCAGAATGCAAATCCGATACCCGCCAGGTTGCCCCCCCTTGTCAAAATTAGGCAAAAAAAACAACAATCAGATGCAGTTCCAGGTTTAGACACTGATGAGAGACACAACCAATGGACCCAAACAGACCCTAGCTTGGCTACTCCTACGAACCCATTTGGAAGTGCCTGGCCAACGGGATTTTCAAGGAATAGCATCATTCAAGATTTTGGAGCCAAATCCTGCAGATGGAAGATGAAAGATATTGACAATATCGAATCCTGTGATACTGACAGGAGAACGTTTCATTTAGTGATAATTAAAATAATCAAGGTTATGTTCTGTATGCAAGCAGTGATATCTCCGAAAAGAGTACCATGCAGTTTCAAGGTACTAGCAGCCCACGTGCAGCGCTGATTTTTTGACAGGTGTGTGTGTCAACGTGTGACATCCATCGACATGCGGCACAATACATCTGCATGATCTTTGTCATGCTGCTCTGTGTCGGGGTGGTGAGAGCGGTAAAACCACAAGATGGCCAGGCCTTGCACGCCTTGACCCGATGGTCTGTCACCGATCCGATCAGAACCAGAGTCTCAACACCTTTTTGCCTCTTATTTACAATTGGGTATATGTGTGCAGCTGCAGTCCATCGCTCCACTGGTGGTGCATGATGTTTCGATGACGCACCAAAGACACCAACCAAAACACCATGCGAGCCATCCTTTGTGCACCATTCAGAACCCAGCTAAGACGGTCAGTGGTCACAAGCTCACCTGCACCAGCTGATCCAGCTGACAGCAGGCAAAAATGGAGAAACCGACTGGCAGGCCTTAATAAACACGGAAACAAAACTGCCGCAATTGCATTGCAACAAGGAGCAAAGTGCGAAATAGGTGCAAAGCGGGAAACACAACGAAGAGTGTGGATCACCGCAAAACCACAGTATTTTGACGCTATGCATGTTGGCTACACTTCCACATAAAACTAGTCTTCCCTGTGAGACTAGTGGGGACAACTGGGAGAGAAATGAAAAGATGCCTCCCAAATGCCTACAAATATCCAAGCAACTGATTGACCAAAAAGTATCTCAGCTGGGCTGTCTTGCACAATAATAAAAGGCCGCCCATTAGGGAAAAAAAAAGTGGTTGGGTACTGAGCGACAAAAATTGGTAAAAATAGAAGCAAGACGTTGAAACGTGAAAGCGTTGGGCTCGGGCAAGCGCAAAGTGAGGGGTAGGGACTATATTGAGGCACAAGAGGGCCAGGGGTCTCACCCTGTGCCCACAGAACCCCAAAATGCATATGGAGTCAATGCCGACGCCCTTGCTTCTTTGACAGGGGCGCCTCCTGTGCCCTGTCCTGTGCGCTGTGCATGGGATACAACACCAACATCAACCATAGTCACCACACCGCTGACACTACAGACCTGCACTTCGGTGCATGAAGTGAAGTGAAGTGAACAGAACTGAAGTGAAGTCAATTCAAGCCAACTGGGACATCTCAACCGGGTTTTTCACTCGGAGAGACAGCCTCACGTGGGTGTGGGTATGCACACGAGCGCAGCACTTGCGCCCATACTGGAGCAGCAAACACCAAAAGTTCGTGGCACAAGGGACGAAAACACACAGTGCCAAGGCAAAGGGCAGCAGTACGCTTCCTTGCAAAACGAGGACATTTTGGGAGGTGAGACCTAACTAAGGTCAGCTAAGCCAAGGCGTAGGTGGTGGAACCTTTGGTAGACTAACCTTGTTTAACACAGCCACCCACCAAGAGCACCGAGGACATTGGCAGGGGGGCATTCCACAGCGAAAATTGCAAGAAAAGAAAGAAGGGGCATGGCATGGGCGCTATGCCCAGCCCCCTGACTTGAGTTTTCAAGGAAAATGGGTTTGCTATGCAACGGATGGGTCCAGAAGAGGCCATCAGGGATGCATTGGTCACTGATCGCAACAAACAAAATACACAGCACGCCCGCCACGATCCCAGGCAGTACATTTGGGATGCGAGCAGCAACTTATGCGTCACTTTGCCTCGCCATTCTGTTCACCCATGCACACACCTTTACGCCAGCACAGAGACTCTGCTACGATTTACTGGCGGGTCCGGGAAGACTGCGCTGATGAGACGCGGACCTGGAAGCCTGACACAGGAATGTGGCCATTTTCCATCACCTGAACACAGAACTCCTCAGTCAAGAGGCTAATAAGCACACCCCTGTCGCCCCCACCCCCCGCCCCGCCTACATCAGCCGGCACTGGCAATACTGCAGCAGTTACCACGAACAGGGTTATTACGGGTTACGGGGGAAGCCGCTAAATGCGCTAAATGCTGTCGTCATTGGACGCCCAGTAGCTCTTGTTCTGCTCGCAGCGATCTACAGAGAAATGCATCGCAGGCAAGTAATCCGAGATGCTCTCGAACATGGGGATGACTACGTAGTTCATGAAAGCCACCTGACTCTTGGCCATTGAAGGAAAGAAGCGATCCATGAATGGTGACACCGGGTCCCCACGTGCGCGCTCATTGTCACCCTGGACAAGAAATAGTAATTAAATGGTGAGTGGAGGTGGCAGTAGGCTGTGCAGAGGGTAACACAGGGGATGGTGACATAGGGCCCAGCAGGAAGCACTGGGGTGGCGAGCTGGTGCCTTGCAGGTAGCACAATGCTGGTATTAGGGCAGTGGCAGGTGGTCCCGCAAGGCGGGGTGGGTACAAGGGGAGCAAGGGCCTTGGGGGGCATTTCACGCCGCTGGTCGTCTACGCAGCCTCCTAGCCTTCTGCTCTCCGGCGGCATTCGCCTGCCAGTGTGGGCTCCGATAAGCTCAGCGTCGCCTCTCAATAATTGTCGGTCATTTAATGATGTTGGAGCACAGTGTCAGGTGACAAAAACGGTAGTAGCAAGTGGCACACCCGTGGGGCAGGGCGTCTGCAGGTTGCACACCAGCGGTCACCATAGCGCTGGCCAAACTAGCGCCATGTCGACTACTGAAACGCAAAGCTGGAGGCAGGGTGTCCAGAAAAAGCAATCGGATAAGGGTAAGGGTCAAGGGGGTAAGGTGGTGAGGCACACGACAGGTGCCTGGCAGGCACCCGCCACAATGGAAGTTGGGCAAGAGGACAGAGCACTGGCACAGGCACAGGCATGGTAAGGGCCGAGCAGAGAGAATGCGGACATCGCTGGAGATGGAAAGCCCCCAGAAATGAGACCAACTGCCGTAGAGAACGTGACGTTCACGGTCTGCAAAGAGTGATACTGTCGGAGAGACGGGGTACGCACATAAAAGATGCGCTGCAGATCGTTTCAGGGGCATAGCACACGCTGGGGGTCGGCAGTACACCACATGCAGCTCAACGGGTACGAAGCACACAATACGCGCAGCAGGGCGTTGTTTAAGGAAAAACCCACCAGTGCCTGGTGTCTCGATGACAAGAACAACCCATCAATCACCGTTAGCTAATCACGAGCCGGTTGAACATCAACCGCCATCAATTTAACAACAACTGATGTCAGTTCACCGCTGTCGGCTCACCATGAACTGCCGTCGGTAAATTGCCACAGGCCCTCGCTTTACCCCTGACCAGCCAAGCGTTCTTGAAGGGGTGCTTGTCAATGAGATTGCGAAAGAAAACTGACCCCGAGAACGTGCTGCTGTGCAGTGCTCCGGGCAATGACGGGGACAATACCTGCAAAAAGAATTCCTCGGACAGTTTAGTGGTCCACTTGAGGTACAAGTTCTCCGGCCGCCCACAATTGTTGATGTCAGCCATTTTGATGGCCATCGACAGCACAAGCCTCTGGTCATCTTTGCGTTTGTAAAGGTCATGATCTTGGCTGATGCGCCGCTTCCACTGGCCAAAGATCTTGGCGTGCAGTCCCATGTCCGTCCACAACACCATCTCAATAATGGTCTCCCGGATGTCGCGCCGCTGCGAGTCCGTCATGCCACCCAAAATATTCAGACGTGGGTTCTTCATCAGCTCGAAGACCTCGGCGCAGTGGTGATTCTCCAGAATGGAACGGTTGTTGTACAGGGTGGCCAAATAGCTCTGAACTTTGACGTGGAAATTGTTGTTAAGGCCTGGGGATGGTGCAGACAGAAGAAGTGAGGAGCAGCGGTAACAGGAAAGCGTATGGTACAGAGCCCATGGGCTGATGGAGAAAGGTCGGGAGGACAACGATAAAGGGAAAGGCTCTTACCAAGAGTGGGACGGTATGGGGTAAGATAGTCTGCAGTGGCATAGTCTTTGACCCCATTTCCCTCAAATCCATTCACCCCACTTCGCTGCCTGGTCAGCCCTACCTGCGTCAGGGGGTTCTCAAGGGAAGGGAAAAAAAAAAAAGAAACTGCCTCTGGTATCTGTGGGTCTGGACTGGCTACAGATTGAAGTCAGTTGGCTGTTCAACAACAGCGGTCGGTAGTTAACCGACGGCGGTTGGCAGTTAACATTGGTGGATCACAAGGAACAAGCGGGGATTTGGGGGGGGTCCTTAAGGAAGAAGGGGTTGGCCCTCCAAGGACCCCCCTGGCCTGCGTACAGCATCTCACCCTGCAAACATACCAGCACCAAGTGATGTTGAAAGCATGTCAGCATCGAATAATGCTAAAAGCGTATCGGCAATGGTAACAACATGTCAGCACTGATCGGTGCTGAGGAAAGCATATCTCTCGGGGACGTCGGGTTTCATGCCAACACGGAGCGTTTTCGAGGGTCGGTGCCGGTGTTGCCTCATTTGCGCCCACCGTGTGTCCCGTTGGGGGGGGTATGCGGGGGTAGATTCGGAAAGCCCTTGAAAAGGGCTATTTGGAACACCCTGTACTAATGGTATGTTTGAGATTTCCGTCAGCACGAAAACCATTGGTCAAAAATGGCCCTGCTTCGGTCCGAAAACGGGGCCATTTTAGGCCAATTCGGTTTCGTGCGGGGACCGGCATTTTCACATATTGCTGAAATAGGCCCTGGCCCCAGGCTCATTTTCAAGCCCTTTTCTCACAGATTTCAAAAAGCATACACATACCCCCACCCCAACAACATTTTCGTGCATTGGACAAAAAATTGAGAAACCCCTGAAAAAGTGCGAACTTGCTCCGTGTTGGCGGGTTCTGAATGTCCCCGAGAGATATGGCAGAGTGATTTCGCTCTTTTTCTAGCAAACCTGAGCGGGTTATCACCAAAGAGCATCACTCCAATAGATGAGAGACATCACCAGGATCCTCTTCGTCAGACAAAGATTCCTGCTTCGCTTTCCTTGGTCCATTTTCCTTGAATCCCCAAATTAGTTCCAATGGGCACATCAATACGAAATCTGGGGCTCACGTTCCAAGCACCGCATATGCTGCTGCGCCCTTTAGTCAAAGCCACACAACGATCACCTGCCAGTGCAAATCCTCATTCTCAAAGGTTGTCTGCTCCTGATTCACTGCAATGCATCTCCAGTAAAACCCAGTTGCTGTTGTAGCCTTTGATCATTCCCTCGTGATCCTGTGGCATGGGTTCTGTAATGTATTGTGTGTCACGGGGGAAGCGTGGGCAGACTTCATCGTACAAACCAGCACTTGAATTTGTGACCTACTTTTGTTATGAGCACAGAAGTGAAGAACTAGACTGAGGATACATGGAACAAAGACTTCGCAAAGGACGCCGGAAAAGCCTGAAACCCCGTGCCTGGACTCCGTCCTCCCCCAAGGAGGAGGGGTCCACTTGTTGCAATGCGGCAATCACCAACTCCCCTGGCTTCCAAAGGAGAGATACCGGCTCCTCCCCCCCACCGCCTGCAGTCTACGCCTCCCAGTCTATGCCCTGCGATGGAGAATACCCGGATGGTCATAATCGTGTATCATGCCAGCGATGATTGCTGCCAACAAGTCTTCGTCCGTCAACTGGGCGGTTTCTTTCAGACCACCTGGCGACAAAATGTAGTGCAGGATTTGCATCACATCTCCGCCGTGCATACTGTTGTGATACGGGTTCGGATGGTATCCAGCCTCAATCTGGCTGATGAAATTGATAGCGATTTCCTCGTCCATGTTGAACTTCCGCAGAAAGTCCCAGCGCATGAAGAGCGCGTAGGCAGTGTAGAAGAGAGCTCCTCTGTTGGCGAAATCCTGCACGCTCCACACGTCATAATCCCAGGCATCAATGTTATGGATGACAGACATCACAAAAGCTTTGTCACCTGGCGGTAGAGACTTCATATACTGGTCATACTCACTCTTCAGAAATGGGCGTATCACTTTCATGTGATTTGGGGTCTCTATGGGGGCATCGTCCCCATCTGCGTCCTCGACCATAGGTGTGAACTTGGACTTGATCAATTTCAGGAGCTCCTGATCGTAATCCCGGTGCCACATGCCACACTCATGCACAAGCGGTATGCGACCGAGGCATCCATTGAAATCCGGTTCTATGGGAGCTTCATCATCGATCGCATCTGGGTCCATGCCGCTCTCCTGGCACTCCTATACAAATTGTAAGAGGATTGTGACACTGAGCAGGCACTCACAACACAAAAATCAACAAAATCAACATCAGCAAACAACAAACAAAAAGCAAGAGACAATAAACAAAGAACAATGAACAACGAACAGCGAGCAACCAGCACCAAACGACAACCAACAAACAAGGAACAAACAACAAGCAGCAACCAACAACACACAATGAACAATGCACAACGAACACGCGCGAACAACGAACAAACAGCAAACAACAAACAACAACAACAACAACAGCAGCAGCAGCAGTCTGCAACAACAACAAAAAACAAAACAGCAACACCAAACGACGCCGACGCCGAAGCCATCACCACCCGATGCAGCCCTTACCAATCCTCATCTGCACAGCCATGTCCAGTTGTTGTTGTCTGGGAAAGGGCAGTGAGGTTGAAGAGAATCGTAAAGGGTTGCACAGGTTGACTTTAAGTGGATCTCCGGTTGGTGATGCTTCATCCTAGTCACTTGCTTCATTTGTTTACCATAGCACTGGCACTCTCGTTCTGGGACGATTGTCTGAGTGGGAAACTCTTGCGTACACCACTGCCGACCCTTGCCCCCACTCATACAAAGCAGTTGACTGCGGACGACTATAGTGGATGTCCTAGCACCTCTCTGCCCAAATTGAGCAAATTACGCCCCGTGCCCTTTTGGTTTTGCAATGTTGAACCACCACTGGAATGAGCAGAGGGTTGCACAGGTTCCGTGCTGCAGGCAGGACATGACGAGGAGGAAATCATACCTTTTTGTGCTTCTCTGTCAGTTCCAGCAGCTCCTTCTGCAGATCCTCGTACTTGTTTAGCAGAGATCTCTCCTCTTCATTGCAATTGCTGATTGATGCCTGCAGCTCTGACTTCTCCTGTTCCAAAGTGGCCTTCTTGCTCTCCACCTCCTTTTTGTTTAGCTCATCCAGGTGCTTGTCCAGTGCCTCTCGGTCCACTCGGTGTTGGTAGAACGTAATCAGCTTGTCCATCAGATTTTGACTGGTCACAAATGCAGTTTGGGCTTTCGCAAGGAGAAACTTGACTTCTGCCCCCGCAGCTTTCATGCTGCACAGCAGCCCCTGGCCCTCCTGAAGTAGCACCTTGAGGCCTTTTGAGTTAAAGCATTGTTCAATATCGGTGAAGAAGCTCTTCCAATTCCCCGTGCCCTCACGGATGCTGTTCAACTCAGCCTCGCTGAAAGAGTTGGTGTACAGAGTGTCATGGATGTCCACACCAGACATCACGAACCGGCTGCCGCAGTCGGAGATGTTGGCGGACATCTTAATTGTTGCGTTTTTTTGCCTGGGGTCAGGCACGCAACTGAATAGTGGGGGGACATTGTGGAGGTCGGCCAACATTCTGTGACGCCCTAAGGCAACTACCGAGCCGAACTTGCTGCGTCTGGGACCTTGAAGGGCCGCGCAGTTGGCAAAACTTCGTGCCTACAGCGCCCTTTGCAGTGTGAAACACAAAATGGCTGTCGGACCAGAGGAGGAACATGGAGGCATGCATAACTCCACAATCCAGCACACCAATCTCCTCCCCCTTCGCAGGCCTTGTCCACCACCAAGCCAAGGAATTTGCAGGATCCCCCCCATCCACTTTTGGGGATGAGGCAGGCCTGTATGCTCACCGCCACCACACTCACCCACTCACCACCGGGGCCTTGCAAAACGGGCAAAACGGGCAAAACGGTGCAAAACGGTGCAAAACGGGTGCAAAACGGTGCAAAACGGTGCAAAATGGGTGCAAAATGGGTGCAAAATGGGTGCAAATTGTTTGAATGGTCAAAAGCGAAGATGGGGAAATGGCACATGGGCAAATTGGCAAATGGCAAATGGCAAATGGGCACATTGCAACACCATGGACATCATTTCCTTTGAGTATGCGGCTGTTATGAGGCATCCACGACGCCGTTGAATCCAAATGAGACATACGCTTTGTGCAACGCATGTTGCATATTGTATTGCTTTTCTGAGCGCACATTTTTCCACATGGAAAAGGAGCGCTCCACGTCACACGAGGTGTGCGGAATGCACAAGGTTTGGATTGCATATGGATACCCATCCTTTGCTTTGAAACGTGTCAACTTCCTTGAGGCATCATAACTAGTCCACCACTCCTGCTTGACTGCCCAACTGTTGTTCACAAAAAGTGAACCATTGTGTGCACAAAAACTTGGGGGATCCATAGCACTGCACAAAAGAGGGAAACATGAGAACACTGCACCGTTGAGTCTGAGCCTGAGCCTGAATACAACCCCAGCCATGCAAGCAGTACAAGACACGCAAGAGAAGTCCCCTTCCCACGCTGTTATGAAAAACTACACACCACCACTCACCGACTGCAAAACGGGCAAAAATGGGAACTCACCGCACTCACCGAAAAGTCGGTGAGCATACACCCCTGATGAGGGGACAGGGCCTCTTGACTATTGCAAGCACACACTTTACCCTCGTTAGCAGTGCCTTGGACGACCCAAAAGCTTCCGTGTACGTTTCTCACACACTTTGTTGCCCCTTTGTACATTCCAACTGTTGCCGCCCTGCCCTGCAAATGTGTGCTGTTCTGCCGAATCCTTGTGGGGCACGGCAGTTCATTTCACACTTCACAGCAGTGAATGCTCTGCATCTGCAACAGGGATGGATACGATGGGGGGGGGGGGGGGGTTGGCACAAGATACAATGGGGGGGGGTCCCCCCCCAGCCCCCCCCCCCCAGATGACGAAATGACAATGACAGATTACGAAATGCCGGCCAACCAAAGTACAGTGCAGTCACAGTCCTGGGTCCCTCCTCTCTGAGACACAAGACGAGGCAATGGACGTAGGTCATTGCTGCAACCCAAAAAACAATGTGAACAGTGTTTTACAAATTCTTTTTGACGCATTTTCCCGTTCCATTTCAGCCTCATCCTCAGTCACTTGACAAACTGGAGGACTGGCTGCTGCTCCAGGATGATACATGCACCGGTGAGGCATACCTGCAAAGCAAAAAGCAGTGGAAAATTGCAATTTCGTAATCGTCATTTCGTCATTTCAGGGGTCCTCAGCCTCCCGTCCCCCCACCCCCACCAAAATAATTGTGGCAGTATTATGTTCATCTTTGATCTGCAATGCAAAGGCAATGCGAGTCTTATGCGAAAGAGCTGCATACCCACACAACAGTGGGGGCGTGTTTGCACAGTGCGTGCACAGCGCGCATATTACATGGAGAAATTGGTATTTTTTTGCTACAATTGGCAATGTTCTTGCCTAAACAGATCATGCTACACGCCCACAATGGTGGACAGCCTCATGTTTCACCCCCCCCCCACCCCCAAGCTACCCAGTGCCCCGAATTGTAACCTCAACACCACCTCACAACATAGTGAAAGGTGCATGCACAATGAACACATCTGTAGCAAATTTCTTCGATGACAGATCATTGGTAGCGTCAAGAGTGCAGTTGTACGTACCCTGCCCCCCCCTCTTGAAATCTCCCCCCGTAGCGCGCGACGGTCTCCCCCCTTGGGGGAGGGGGGCCGCAAGCAGGTCAACAAAGCGCTCCACACATGCACGTCCTGGTATGCATATGCAGCAATGTTCGGCAGTTCCATTGATACTTCGGTTCCACGAGCACTTTTGCGTATGTACAGGTTGCACTGATGTTTGCCTAGTTACCCTTTTCTGGCCGTGTTTTGTCGGCCAAAACCTCTAGCCTGCATGTTAACGTACTGGGGGTTTGAGGTCCACAGGCGGCTGGACAGGCTTGCGAAACGCTGGCTCTCAATCGGCCAACCTGTCATGTCGTCCGTCAGCACTCATAGAGAGAGGGTCAGTGGTGTGTGTGTGTGTTTGGCTCTATCTCATTCATATAACTGCAGACACTGTGGCAATAACGTGGCTGTGAGGGGGCCGCAAGCCCAGCCTCCGGTTCATATCATCCATTCAGACAGTGCATTCCTGTGAGCCGGTGTGAATAATGAGGGCTTTTGGCCGCGTGCCGCAGCGGCAATGCAGCCAGCCGCTGCCCTGAAGATGAAGGTTCGATTCCTCGCTGAAGAGGAGTATGAGGAGGAGATGCGGTTCCGGCGCCGCAAGTGGCCCCGGTGGCGGAGCGCGCTGCTGCAGGTGTGTTGTGGCTGGGGCTTTGCTTTTGCTTAGTCCCTGTGCTAAGCCCATCACTAGACAAAAACGATGAGGAGACACGCCACCCGACGCGCCGGCGGTACCGGTGGTGGAGCGGGTTGCTGAAGGGGGCGGTGGCGGGGGCCTCGCCAACGGACCCCTGGACGGACAGACGAACCGGGGTTCGAACCCCCGACCATGACGAGCGCCAGCCATGGCGCATACCACTAGACCGTCCATGCCTCTTATCCGAAGTGGCGTTAGATCATTGATGCTTCAGTGCAATACTGCATAAAATCCTCCTAGTTGGAACCCAAGTATTTACTGTCACCACAGAAGAGCTACCCATTGCGGGCCGCCACGGGCCACGCTCCGGGTATCGAACCCACGCCGTTCGGCGCCAGGGCTACTGGGAGGGGAGGGGAGGGGAGGGGAGGGGGGGGGGGGATTGCAAGGGTATTTCAAGGCAAACTGGGGTACCCTCCATTGATGCAAGCAAACCGAACACAAGTGAAGCGACTTTTGCATTGGTGCTCTGCCAACATGATTCATGTAACGCGGGTGTTAATGGGGGTCCAAAGGAACGGTGGAGAATTTCTGGGTACGGGAATAGCACACTTTGAATTGTTGCTCCGTGGACTTTGCAAACTTTGATACAGTGCAAACCACACAAGGCACACTCCTGTTGATGCGGATACATTCTTTGTGCACCCTGCCCTGAAACTCCCCTTTAAAGATAATTGTGGGCCGGAAGCAGACGACACGGCCAAAAAGGAGTGCATCATCCCCCTCTTCATCTTTGCCCACCTGACTGATTCGAAGTAATGGGGGGAAAGGGCGGAAACAATCACCGAAAAAAATAGTAGTGCTGGTCGGCGAACATGGCAAAATTGGCAGGGTTGCTGATCTAAACAGGGTTAATGTTGCTGGACCGCATAGTGTTGTCCCCGAGAAAGAGGGACGATCTGGCACCGCCAATCGTAACACCCTCTGGAGCGGCAACGGTCAACCCTCTTGGGTTTCCTTTGGTTGCATTGGGGCCAATAAGAAGGTCTACATAGTAGCCCCCCCCCCCCCCCCTCCCCCCCCCCCCCGAAATTTCCCCCGCTTTTGTCGGGCCGGTTCCCCCTTGGGGGGGGGGGGGGAGCCACAAAAAGACGGTTCCCCCTCCTAGGGGGGACCGCACCACAAACCCGTACCATAGTGTCACAGTGTAAATCAGCTTTGGCGCCTTCGGCGCCTTGTAAAAATTTTCTTTGGCACCTTTGGCGTCTAGTATTTGGTATGTTTTCTGGGCCAAGGTAACGGTTTCCCCCCCCATGGGCCGCAAACACATTCAACAACAAAGAGCGGGTCTACAGCAGGGCAATAGCGTTCTCGAACCGTAGATGCTCAGTCCCATTAGAGTCAACGCTCCCAAACATCTATGCTATGTACATCTGGCTCATTCATATGTACATTGCGTAGGTACTCGATCTGTCATTGACACCTCCCTCTCTCATGCGGCGTTGTGTTGCTCCTTTGTTTTGTCCGCCCAAAAGGGCGTGCATGCACATACTGGGGGCGGGGGCACCCGGGCTTCTCTTGTGGTTGTGCGTAATGGGGATCAATGGTCGGTACTGATAGACTGAATGTCCCCGCCATAGACACTTTCAGCCATTAGTCCAGATGTTCACAATCTGTGCGTATTGTGCGTAATGCTGGGGGGGGGGTGGAAGTTCTTGCGGTCGTTGTTTGAACAATACTGCATATTGCATGTTGCCCATACAGGAGTTGCGTGGGCCTAAGGACTTCCAAACCCTAGAGAGCTAACGTGTCTGTTGCCCGTGCAGGAGCCGCCTAGGGATGTTGATAAATAGAGAGTGGTTTGTATGCGTGACAGGTGAGTACCCAGAAAATGGAAGGAAGTGAGACCTACAACCATTCAAAAGATGTGCGCCCTAGAAGGGATGCATCCAAACAATGCCTCGACAAGATGCACGGGTGAGAAAATGCTAACGCGCCGGTATTTTTGAAAAATTTTGATAATACTCGGAGCCAATGCCCCCCCCCCCTCCTAAATGCGAATGCCCCCCCCCCCCCCCCCCCCACCTAGAAAGGAGAATCACCCCCCCCCCCCCCCCTGTCAATGGCCCCCCTTTCAGGCAAGAAGAAGAAGCCAGGGCCAAGAGGGCAATCTTGGCCTAGGCCATTGGCAAGGGGTTGGGGGGGGGGGGGGATGCTGGGTACTTGCGCTGTGGATGTGCAACCCAATCACACTGGCAAAGGCGTAGGTGTTGGTGTTGTTTGGGTGTTGATTGTAAGTATGTCAAGTATGCATCACGAGACATATGTCAACGATATCCAAAATTGTAGCCCATCCCCCTCGCGCCCCTTCATGATGGTAATGAGGGCGTAGTGCGCACTATGCACAAAGTTTGTACAGGACCATATCCAAGCTCCGTAGTAGTGCCGAGTACCAATAACAATGAGCCTACCTCCTACCCCCCCCCCCCCAAAAGCTCCCCCCCTTGAAATTCCCCCCCTCCATGATATACTTCCCCTTCATGACCAAAATAATCTTGAATGTCCAACTGGCAACACTTCGCAGCTCCAAAATAAGCCAAAACATGGGATTCTTCAACAAAAAACCCTTTGGGGGGCCAAGATTCTTTGTTACTGGAAGGGGGGGGCATGATTCTTCATTCCGGTGGGGGGGGGGGGCATTGGCACGGGGGGGGGGGGGGATGTCACGCCAGCGTTGACTGGTGTCACACAAAGACACTTACGTGACACTCTAAATATTTACTACACCCCTCTCCCCTTAAATCTAGCCAATAAGCAAGCAACCAACAACAAGCAACACATCTCCTTTCCATTTTCACCATTACTCTGTCCCAGCGCTTCGGGATCTACTCTACTCTACCCATCCTAGAGCCTAGGTGGTGCCCTTGCCAAATCCAAGTTTTTTGAGCCAAAAACTCAATGATGGCGCTGAGTGGCATAGGCGCAAAATTGGGTGGTGCCCTCCCAAATCTGGGCTTTATTTGGGCCAAAAACATCCGTTTTTTGGCCCAAAACAACCCTAGAACCCGCTCGGAATGGCCAAATGAAGGAAAACAGTTGGTACTCCTTGCGGCTTGACTTGCTCACATCAAGCAGCCCTTTGGGGGAATCCTTGCACTACGCGCTACTTTTAGACTATGTTCCCCCTGATGAGCCCCCAAGCACACCCCTTGGAAACGCCCTTCGCATTAGGTGACCCAAACTGCCCCAGCTCAAGAAAAATGCAAACTACCTTCCCTTCAAATAACACACATCATGCACTTCGACCGATAAATGGGCATGCTACATGGAGGCGCCCCTTGTATGCACCATCCATGGAGCCAATCTCATACTCCATATAATGCCCCTTGCTCCTTTTGGGCCCTTCGCGACGTAGAAAAAGAGTGGATGTGGTGGAAATGAGCAAAAAAATGTGTGCAAAAAGGTAGAAATGGGTGAAACAAGGTGAAAATCCAAAAATGCCAGATCCCCAATACATCAAAACCTACTACCAAACAACAGCGATGCCCAAAGTACCACAAAATATGGGTTTCTACTGTGGCCAAACACCCAAATAGTTGCACTACGCGCACACTGCGCTTAAGGCGCCCCCTTTTATCACCTCTATGATGTGTCCCAGAAATGCCCCAAACCAAAAAGCCCGAGAATTTGCACAATTTGGCCGCAGAAACCCCAAACCAAGAAAGGCCGTATCTTGAGCTAAATGGCTCAAAACGTGATTCCGAGGGCACCTAGATCACTTGCAACCCCCCACTTCTTGTGGTTTCCACCCCTAGAAATCGCCCACGTGGGATGCCAAGACAATGGGGTTTAGCCCGTTTTAAGCCAAAGGTGGCCCTCCGAAAATCCCAAAAAAAGCGTTCAAAATGGGCCGTTTTGGGACCACAAATGGGTCAAAACCGCGTTTTTCCAAAGTTGATCTTGGTCCATTTGGTGTGCACAAACAAGTGAAATGAGCCCATGTTAGGCCTCTCTTGAGCCCTTTTGGCCCATCCAAAGTCCAACAAAGCCTCGAAAACGGGCCATTTTGAGACCTAAAACCATCATCCTAAAGGGATGTGGACACATCGCGATGCCATGTATGGTGTCGGGGGCAGGGGTTGTGCAAGTGGTCACATGTGTGAGAAGATCCCACATCACTTGCTGCAAATTGTTTTGCTCCACAAGAAGCGCAAATTCCAAATTCTGATGCAGGTCCTTCACATCGAAACATCTAGACTACCCCATGGATGGGCTGAGTCTGGGAACCTCCAATTTGAAATATCCACACACACACACACACACACCGCTTGTCAAAACCCCACCAAGGTTCCAAAAAAATACAGCCCCCCCAGGAGGTGTAGCATAGACAAGATGTTGTCTTCCATACTGCTCGTTGGGGCCATACTGCTCGTTGGGGGGATGAACTGCAAGGTTGGAGGAGGCTCTCGGGTTTCAAGAGTGAAGACTTGTACACAATGGAGGGCCAGTCAGAATCGGGCTATCAGCCAGTGTAAGCAGACCTACATTGTGGACAAACTGCAACCCAAGCTGACAAAGGACTCAAGACCTGCGCAGAAATAACCTGCACAGGGTGGGTAGTAAAATGGGATGGTCATTTCGCCCATGTGTGCAACTAAGCATGCGCACCAAGAGGTATCAGGCACAGGGCAGAAAGGGAAACTGTAGCTTATTCATCATGCTGTGATCATGCCAAACAACCATGCATGACAGTAACTTGGTGCTTTTCTGGAACAGGCAAGATATGGAATGCCAAGATGTCCATGTTGGCCCTCCCAGCCACTGCCAGAGAAAGATACTTTTCCCATGTGAACCCAGAAATGTGCATGATCGTGCGCTTAGAAACGCATGCATGCAAACTGACACCAACCACATCAGTCACCCACACCCACCCAGCCACCCACCCAGACACACACACACACACACACAAATGCGTAACGTGACCAAACATCGGTGCAATTTGAGAACGGTTTTCTTCCTCCCGATCAAGCCGCACACACACACACACACACACACACACCACACACACCTATGCTATCTACTTGAACACACGGCAATGGGCTCTGCAGATGCTTAGCCAAGCCAAGCACAAAACATGCTTGCGCGCAGACATCTTCACTGGTGCATTGCGAAAAACATGCGTACACGTGTGAAAGCTCTGTATAATTGCACCTGTTGCCCTTACAACCAGCTGTACGCACATGCATTCATCTTCTGGCACGGACTATCCTGTGTGACCTAGAATGAATAATTGAACACCCAGTGATTCATCAGGGAGCAAGCATCCCTTAGAAATTTGGCAGGCTGGATGAGGAAGTGCATTGGTTAACCATCCACCCCAAGGCAGGACCCACATGGAGCTGTTGGGGCAGGCTGAGGTTGGCGTGCGAGGAGGACGTCAACAGCCCTCCTTGCTTGGGCTTCGTTCGGTTCGTTTGGAATCACGTCAGACCTTTGTGTCATGATAGTGATGGAATCGTCGACAAGCTGATGAGAGAGCTAAAGATCTGCTGGACTCCGCTACATCAGAATCTTACAAACACAGCGGTCAACCACCATCTGCTGTCGGTCAACCGCAATGAATTTTGGTTAAACAGCAACCCCATTAACCCATGATAAGCGGTGCCAGTTCACAACCAAGTCCTGTAAGTAGACATCAACCGGCGTCGGTTCACTGCAAACTGCTGTATCTGCCGCTGGACCACCAAAGGACACACAAACAAAAAAGACAAATCGCATTCCTTCAGGTCACCCTGGTCGACGGTGCTGAGAATGCCGCAGTGCTAGCACTACCTGCCATGGCTTCACGGCTTCACAAGAGGCAGCTGGCGCCATTGGCACAGATGCATGGACTTACACATTGTTGTTGATGGGGGGGGGGGGGTGTCATTCTCCAGGATGCACCAAGAGACCTCCGACAAAGGGATTGGAAAGCGGTATTTGTGAAAAAATCTTGACGGTGTTCAAGCTTGACAAGCGAAAGGTGGTACTGGCAATGAAAATGGGGGAAGAGAACCGTGGAAGCCACGGCACACAGTACACAGCGCACAGTACACAGCACACAGTACAAAATACCCAGCACGGTACACAGTACACAGCACACATAGCACAGGATGCAGTACCCGCACAAAATACACATTACACCCACGCAGGAGAGAACAAGCCTGAGATGCACTTTGGGGGGTGAAGGTCCTACTTGTTTTCCTCGTCCCCCAGAATTCCTCATGCAGTGCCCTTTTTCTCCAACAATCACTGCCAACACCGTCTGGCCGTATCACCACCACACTCATCACTATCTTTGGAAGTCTTTGGGCAACGCTGCAAAACCACAACCCACAGGTTGCATTGAATGCCAAGGTGGCGAGTAGATTCATGGAACAGATAGACCGGAGGCATGGGGCTGCGCGAGCCCACACGTGCTCCTTTCGATGTGACGAATCTGCACTGCTGCTTCAGCTGTATTGTCGTTGCTCAAGCGGTGTCGAAATCCTTCCCCAGCTCTACCAGCCGGAGCCTGAGCCTTCAATACATGAGCCACAGCCACAATACCGCGTCCAATGCAAATGTTTTCCAGGTCACCTTCCACAAGAGTCGTATTGACCTTTCACTGGGTCGAGAAACCTCCAGACGCATTTGGGGCTCGTGTTTTGGCAGGAAACAAACATTCTTTTCCTTCAAAACGCACAGCTGACACAATGCCTCACGGTGCCTTCTCCACGAGACCCCTCAGATCAGGATCCAACGCATCATAGACAAGGATGTTATTGATGGGGTTTGCATTTCGCTGCACCACTTTGAGCATCTCCTGAGCAATCTCACCCCCAACGACTGTGCAGACTGGTGAGAACTCCCCCACTGCCTTCTCGGCCAACGTGGCCACATATCCATCTGGCAATAGGGCAGGATCAAAGCCGTGCAGTGCCGCAAGTTCTGCGCGAGAAGTCAGCAGGCCTTGCACATCTACTTCGCCACCTTTAGTGAGGGCATGCAGAATGGTGCGACACGCCAAGAAAGGCTTGGATGGCTTGAACTTCCAGTTGGTTGATTCCTCGACCACATCGAGGGGCACAAAATGAACAGTTTTCGGCGTATCACCCTGCAGGATAATGTCCAAGGTTGGGGCTGACAGTGCAATTTGCAGAATCTTCGCGAATGGGAATCGGGAAAAGAAGTGCAAGGACGTGCATCTGCGGCAGTCACATCTCCCTGCAGTGTATTGTGATATGACACGATATTTTTTTTTGGGCTCAGACTAAGATGAGCCGGCGTAGCCCGCTCACTTCACAGTAACCGAGATAACCTCTCGGAATCAAGGTTCAGAGTATTGTGATAGGACACAATATGATGTAATGCGATGGCAGGATACGGCATGGATATGGATATGGATATGGACATGGGAATGGGTACGGATACGGATGTTGATGTGGTGTGATGTGTAATTACGTATTATCACAAATGGCAAGGATGCAGTGACACAATATGCGATGACATGATATGGCATGGTATAAGGGCATGGGGTAGGACATTATGGTATGGTCTGGTCTGGGTGGCAATAGCAAGATGACGAGCAGTGGTAATGGGAATAGCGGTGGTCATGGTATGGCATGGGAGAGTATGGCATCGTATGGCATGGCACGGTATGCATTGCTGAGTAGCAAAATCGGCAAAATGGCGGCTGTTCCCTGTTTTGAGTGGTGCAAGTGCCCACTGTTCACCCTCTCTTCTTCCAAACTCCAATCTCTTGCGTCCCAATCGCATGCTTTGCCGGGTTGCCCACCCCAGAAAACGTGTCTCTGTTGTGCGGTGTGGTGCGGTATGGCGTCGTGTTATGTTACGTGGTGTGGTGTGGTGTGGGTGTGACGTGGCGTGGCGTGGCGTGTTGTGGGTGTGGGTCTGGTTGTGGGTGGTATGGCTGGCTTGGCGTGATGTGGTGTGGTGCCGTGTGGGTGTGGGTGTGGTGTGGTGTGGTGGGGTGGGGTGGAGCGGAGTGGCCTCAATATGGTCAGGTTGCAGTGTCTGCATTAGGCTCTGGCCGCGCCCGTCCATGGCTGTCATCGCCTTCTGTCCTTCATGCAAATGTTTGGCGCGTCTGCTGAGTGTTAGCTGAGCCCACGTTCATCCCTCGACCCTGCCTCCGCTGGCTACACTGGCGCTCCGGGCTCCACTGGGCTATGCGTACATACAGGTCAGGGGTCACTCCCTCCCCGTGCTGCTATGGTAGCTGGCCCCTTACGGCCTCACGCGGTTGGGCTGCGACAGGGCCGTAGGTTGAAAAACCCAGTGCGGAGTGGGGGGGGGGGGGTTAGAGTGTGGTGTGGTGTGGTGTGGTGTGGTGTGGTACGGAGTGGTGTGCGGTGCAGTGTGGGATGTGGTGCCAGTGATGTATTGCCTCCATGCTGTGCTAGGTTGTGCTGCAACGATATGAACTACAACATGATGTCGCGACAATGCATGTGAGATAAGAATGCGATGGGCCAGAATTCCTCCTCTAACTTTGGGGCACCGGCACGACCTCACTCTTGTCGATCCATACAAAATTGTCCCCCAAATCAACGAAGCACATCGCCAAAAATCCAAATGAGTTGCAGCCGAAGAATACGCCCTTGGGCCTCACGATGCGGTCAATTTTGCGCTGCAACTCCACACTGCACTCGGTCACACAGATGACGTCAAAGCCCAGCCAATACTCCTCCGGCTGCGACACAGCGCATCCCTCGTGGACTGTAATACTCACTGAAACACACAGATCACAGGTGGGCATAGGGGTTAGAGGAGCCACAAAAGGCCACACAACACATTCAGCAAATTGAGTAGGTCTACAGCAGGGCAAAGCGTTCTCGAACTGATGGTGCTCCGTCCCATTAGAGACGAGAATCAGGCAAGTATCAGTGCGGGCTAGACCAATGGACCTGAACCGACCTGCGCTGGTTTGCTCTGTTTTGCTGTCTTTGCAGGAGATGATGCTTGACTGGGCCACCATATGAAAATGCCATACATTCATGGAACGTTTCCCCTGGTCCCTGCATCTGGCCCTGGTACATAGACCCATCGAGCACACATACCCAAAGGATTCAGGCTCTGGATGGCAGCATGCGAGGCTGTTGCTCTATTCTTGCCCACATCCGCTTGGCTGAGGAAGAAATTGATGGACAAGTCTCGATCAGTTGCTACCTGCAGTCGCACATCAGAAACAAAATTGGGGTGGTTCCCCAAGATGGCAAAGGCTCCACTGGACCCGTGGACAAAAGGCCTTCGGGTGCCAAAGCCTAGCCTGGCAAGCGCTTGTGTCCCCACTTTTGGTCTTTGCAAGCAGACGCACTATGCTCACACAACCACGCACAGCTACAGGGCGGATGCAAGCAGACGCACTATGCTCACACAACCACGCACAGCTACAGGGCGGAAAGCTGCAGTTGTCCGTGGACAAGCACACAAACAGGAATAAAGTTGAGCCCTTCTAATTGCCATGAGCCTAAATTAGCTGCGATGTGAACAAAATCTTACCTGAGCATTCCACAAGTAGATACCCGCAAGTGTCACAGACCAGGCAACACCCCCTGCCTGATGGGAAGGACAGATGCTTCCCAAACTAGGTTCCAGAGCAGAGGAAAATGCTGCCCAGCCATTAAACTAACCGAGAGTGCACACCAAATGCAATGTGAATGCATCAGCCTTCCTTGCAAGAGGATGAATATTCAGGAGGAGAGATTGCATCTTGAAGCAAGGGCACCAGACCTGATTGTCCAATATGGTCAGGTTGCCGATGCCTGCCAGCACCAAATTCTTCACAATCTCCACTGCCAGGCCCCCCAAGCTCACAACCACGATTTTGCTGTCACGCATACGCTGCTGGGCCTCGTGGCCCCACAATCGGATTTGGCGGTCATACCGCACCTGTGCCTCAGTTTCATCAGAAGTCTGCACCATGGTATGCGCTAAGAGACATTGATATATGAAGTATTTTTTTGCATGATCTGGCTTTGCACCCTTTTTTGTGCCCACCACCCTGCCGTTCATCCACACACTTTTGGGTAACTACAAGGCGGTCATCCATTGGACTGACCCTCACAGAAAGGCCCTAGAGAAAACATCAGCACCAAGCGAACAGCGAGCAACTTTTGGCTCAGACTTAAGTGTGTCTGTTAAGTGCTGGGTCAGACAGACCGGGTCAGGCTGACAGTCAAAATACAACACATTTGTCCCGTGTGCAGGCACCAACGGTCCCCAAGAAAATTTTGGCTCGCTGCGGCATGCTGCGGCATGCTTCAAGCTGTTGGTTAAGGGTACCACCATTTTCCGAAAGCGGCACAGGTTTCAAAAACCAGACCAAAACACAGTGAATCACATGCCCTAACCCCCTGCAAATGTCAACACTGCTGAATCAACTCATAACTGGGCGTGTTTCTACTGCTCCTCCTCAGATTTTCGTTTCTTGTCCATTTTATTGACATACATGATTGCCAAATGGCGCAACGTCTCATTGCTCATATTGCGACGTTCATGTGTCAGGATGTGTCCCAACAAACTGAAAGCCCTCTCCACATGACATGCGGAGCGAGGCCTACGGCCAAAAAAAAACAGCAATGGAGGACAGAATAGGGAACTCCACAGCCTTCACCTCCCACCAAGCAACTCTTGCGGAAGTTGTTTCTGGCAGGGGAGATGGTGCTGGCAAAACAATATATCGCTCCCACTCAGTGCGAGGAATCTCAGGGATCTCCTTGCTCACTTCACTCTGGGATAGCATGGCAGGTGTTTGCAAAGCATCAGGGTTAAAACAATCAATGGCTTTTTGTGTCTTTGCCTGGCTCTTGATTGTTTTTTTGTACAAATTGTCAACTTTGTTGCACATCATTTGTGACGCTTCCTGGAGTTGTGCGGCAACAGTGCGCGCCTGTGCAACGGACAAAGAGTCCAAAAGGCGTTGCACAGGGCGATCAAACTTACCACCAGCTGCAGCCCCAACAACACCAAAAAAGCGAAGATCTGTGCAACAATAGAGAGGAACTGACAGGCAAAAAATTGCCCTTTCCGGGAATGGAACCCAGGACCCTCCAAACTGCAACCTGGTACATAGACCACTGAGCTACCACTCAGTTCTGAAACATCTGTGCAACAAAGGGTTCACAGTTTTGACATGTTATGAAAAAAAAAGTCCGCCATGTGAAAATTTTGGCTCGCTGCGGCATGCTGCGGCATGCTTCAAAACCCCCACCAACAGCTCCCAGAATCTGGCGCTGCGGCATGCTGCCGCCGTTGGTGCCTGCCCGTGTGAGTCAGAGCGTGGGAGCAGGCTTGGGCATAGGTAGGTGTGGTGTAGCTGTGGGGACTGGTTGCGGAGAAACACCCTTGTCAGCGAAGGAAATCCCGGCGATTCGGGAGATGCATCTCATACTGCCTCCAACCGAGATACCTTGGCTGCTGTATGATCTAGCACCTTGTCCCCGGCACCCTGGTATTGAATATCTATAAACAGCAGAATTGTCAACCACCAACGAGTTGACACCAAGCGATTCCAAGGTTTCAAGCTCCACTAGCTGCCGATTGCAATATTTATGGGGGATAACTGTTGTTCTAGAGAATGGGTAAAAATGGTTGAAATAGGTAAAAATGGGTGGCAATTCAAATATGCCAAAGCAGGCGTCGGGCTCCACTGATAGAATCGGGTGTGGCGCCGTCTTGTATATTCCTGGTTTCGGTGTACCTCCCCTCTTGCAACCCCTCTTGCAAGGGGATCACCTTGACAGTAGTATTTTCTAATGTGCTCCCTTGTTCTTCCTTTGCTGGTGCCTCCTGCTATGTTGTACATCAATCATTTTGCTATGTACAATCCACATGTCATCCTGATTCAATTCAGACGAGAAGGGAACACTGTAAAGTTTTTTTTTTTTTGACTGACTCCAGAAATTCAAAGAGTACTCAAGATTGTGCTTGGGAAAGTGGGCGTCTCCAGCATATGATACAGTGGATCCCCGCAAAGCGGGGCACATGGCAAAGACCCAGAGTTCACATGTGTATACCAGAGGGCTCTCTGAGGCGGTAGGCAAAACCGCCACGCCATATGGCAAGCCTATAATGTGTAAGATTTAACGGGGTTGAGACATGCTGGATCATGTGTGTGCCATTCCCCACAGCTCCTCAAGAGTGACAAGCTTTCGTCGCTTTTTAGGGGTCATGTCCGGTGGCGGGCGTTGGCCCAGGATGCCGGGCCTTGTGCGGCAGTGGCGTTTAGGCAGAGGGGACTCCACCCGGTGGGCGGCGCGCTCAGATGCCCACAACTGGGTCTGCGGCAGTGGGAAAGAGGCACTGGTCGAAATATTTCACCGCCCATGACCTGGTGTGGTACGACTTCGGCCGGTCCCATGTGCGCACAGCTCTACGGTGGAACGTCTCTTGAGAGGCGCGGCCATCCCGCCGCCGTGTTCTCTCCCGGGGCCCTGTATACCCTACTTGATTGCGGAGAATAGAGTCCGTGGGTTTTGGCATGTGCACGCCCTGCCCTGCACCGCCCTGCACTGCCCTGCACCCCTCTGCACTGCGCACTGGATATCGACTCTCCAACCAGCTACTGTATTTGCAGGCCCCCTGGGGGCACGATGATGGCCTCTGGCCGCGCGTATAGCGCCACATAGTGCATAGTACCTCACCTCCCGGGCGAGTAGTCCCCCCGAAAGCACAGTCAGAAGAAAAGCATCAACTGGAGAGTACAGGGGGGGGGGGGGGGGCGGTCAGCCTCAGTCTCTGCCTCTGCCACTGTACCCCCCCCCCTCCCAAAACCTCAGTTTTTATGGAAAACTTCGGTTTTGGCATGTGCACGCCCTGCCCTGCACCGCCCTGCACTGCCCTGCACCCCTCTGCACTGCGCACTGGATATCGACTCTCCAACCAGCTACTGTATTTGCAGGCCCCCTGGGATAAAAATTTTGACTGTCATCCTCCCAACCAGACAGGAAGGGGGACCGTGCACGGTCGTACCGCCTTGTCCCGATCTGCAATAGCCCCCCACGCTGCCCATTGCGGCGAGCTCACCCATAGGCGCTCTTTCGCCGCCGCCTCGATCACTGCTGCCCTGCCCCCCCTCCCGTCCCATGCTCGGCTGATGGAGTCCGCTGGATTTAGTGCGGACTGTACCCAGCAGAGGGTCAGCTGCAGCCCCGTCCAGCGGAGGCGGTGGGCTATCCTCCGCAGGATGCGCTGCTGCTGGACCTTGCCTGCCCCCGCCCTCCCCCAAAGGAGCTGGGCCAGCGCCCCCATGTTGTCCCCCACGAGCACCAGGCGCCGCGCTCGTCGCGCCTGCGCATCGTCCAGCGCCACCAGCGTCCCCCACAGCTCAGCCGCCTGCTGTGTGGTCACCCACGCCGGGCACAGCGACAGATCCGCCCCCCCCGGTCCCCAAGAGCCGACGCAGTAGGAGGGGTCAGTCCCCGTGGTAAGGGCACACCTGGCCGCGTCCACAAACACGCGCACTGCCGGCCCCCCTCCGGTAGTGTCCGGCTCCCAGCCCCGGTAGCACTGGGCTATGGCTTCGCAGAGACCGCGCACCACTGCTGCCGGTGTGCGCCAGGCCCAGCGCGGGCCCCAGCGCAGCCATGACCGGGCACCCGCCAGAAAGCACCCCCCCAGGTTCCCTGGGCGACCCAACCACCCTATCTTCCCTAGTAGCCGCCTCAGGGCGACATAGGTGTATGGCCTGAGGGCCAGCTTCACCCATGCCGCCACCACCGCCGCCACCGCCGATGCCGCCGGCGCCACCCTGCACCCTGCAAGGTCCACATCCTTGCCCATCCACCGCAAGGAGCGCTGCGGCGTGAAGACGGACTTCTCACTGATGAGGAAGCCCGCCTGGCGTAGGAGGCGTGCCGCACTGTCGGTGACAGTGGCCACCTCCCCCGGATCATGGCCGACAAAAAGGACGTCATCCAGGTACTGTACCACCACCACCCCCCCCTTCCCCAGGTCCCGCAGCAGGTCGGAAATAAGGGCCTGGACCAGCCCAGGCGCCTGGTGCCAGCCAAAGGGCACCCGCAGAAAAGCATATGTGTGCCCCTGGGCCGCCACCCGGATGGTGTTCGCCAGGGGGGGGGGGAGCTCCACACTCCAATAGCAGTTAGCTATGTCCAGCTTGGCGCCCCACAGCCCCCCCCCCCCTGCCCCACCCACCCTTCCCCCCAGGTCCCTGAGGAGGATGGCCAGGCCCTCCAGCGACGGCAGCTTGAAGGGGCGGGCTTTGTACTTGCATCCCCGGTTGAACATCTTCATGTTCACAATCAGGGCGCATTTGCGCTCTGATTTCCACTTGACAAAAACCTCCGCATTCGCATCCCCCCCCACCACGCTGACCAGGCCCTGGGACGCGAGGGTGGAGAGGAGGGCTGCCACCCGTGGGCAGCGGGAGGGGGGGAGGGGATGGACACGCCCCCCCGCCCTGCCAAACTCGGGGTCAGCCCAGTCCTTCCAGACGTGCGGCGGGACTTGTACGCGGCCCGCGTCCCCCAGCCCACGCGCCGCGAGCTCCACAGTGACGCGTGACTGGTCGTTCAGGCGGGTCGAGGAGCCCCCATCGAGCGGGATTTCGCCCCCCGCCAGGAGGTGCAGTGCCTCCTCCGCGAGCGCCAGGTCCGCGGCCGCTGCCCTCTCCTTCCACGCCGGGCGATCCACAGCCCACTTGATGGACTCCGCCCACCACGCCTGCAAGAGGGACAGGACATCGTCAGCAGGGGCCCTCAGGCTGCGCCCCATGTGGCGCGCCGCCGCCTCCAGGTGGTCGTTCCAGTCGAGGCCGCACCTGGCGCACCGGGCAACCGCCAGCTGTATCCCCAGCCGCTCCGCTGCGCCGTCTCGCCGGCGCCCCCCCGAGTGCCTGGGTGCCTCTGGTGCTTGCCCTTGCCGGCGTGACCCGGGGCACAGCCGCGGAACGGGGGGCTGCGGCTCGGCGGTCGGCCGCTCCATCTGCGGCCTGCTTGGCTCGGGGCTTTGGGGCGGGCTGAGCCCGCGTTGCCCGCGCTGCGGGTGCCGACCGGCCGTGGGCCACGGCTCGGTGCACGTAGGCCTTGCGCTGGCCCTCGCGGGGGTTTCCGGCGGCCCTGCGTGCCACCGTGCCGGGCGACTCGTCACTGGAGGAGCCCGGTACGATGGTCTCCTGCATGTCGGAATCGCCACGCAGGCCGGTCCCTTGGCCGCCATGGTTCCCAGCGCGGACATCGGGTGGGGCAGGGGCGGTGCCCGCCCCGTCGGGGCCGCGGGGCCCAAGCGTGCCGAGCGCCCAGAGCTGGTACGCGTGGACCGGCCGGATCTCGACCCCAAATCCCGGCGTTGGCCAGGGCACATTGTCGGGCAGGAAGAACTCCCATCCAGGGGGCGCGCTGGCATACCTGTGCGCCTCCGCTTCGTTGTCCCATCGGCCAGCCACCGCGATACTGGCGACGGCGGCCCCGAACGCCCGCATGGCCGCAGCTCCTCCGCGTCTCCACGCGTGCCACCCCATGGATTCCCACCCCGTGGCAGCCAGCAAGCCATGGATCGCCGCTTGGAGGTCGAACGCGGCAGCCATAAGCGGCACTGACGCGGGCCTGGTGGACACCCACGGATGGGCTGCCATCGCCGCGCGCCATGCTTCGGGCCACGCTCCCAGCCGTACCGTGACCCAGTCGTCGTCCTTCTTGTCATCGAAGAACCCCAGCACGCACCGCTTCCGCAAGTCCACGGGCCGTACGCTGGCTGCTTCACCCACCCTGAGGAGAGTGGCGAAGGAGATGACGGCAAGGCCCAGGCAGAACCAGTCGAGGGTGGTCCTGATGCTCCGCGCCATGAGTCGGATGGTGACCAGCTCGGCCCATACTTGAGTGGGTCGTGGCGCGGCAGTGGTGGTGGCCGCACCCCGTGCCATGAGCCAGTGCACGGGCCGCACCGTGGGTCGTATGCATCCCAGCTTCTCCGCCAGGCGAAGGGCTGATATGACGCCTCGTAGCGTCCCAGGCTGCTGGCCCATGGCGGCGCGTCGGACGAGGTACTGGGACAGTGCCCCCGCCGCGTCCAGCTCGGGCCAGTGAGCCGCGAACCGGCCCACATCCCTGAGGATTGCTGTCCACCGCTCCACGGTTCCAGGGGACCACCGCCGGATGGCCAGCGCGAGGGGCTCCTCCATGTAGTTGCCCCACCATAGGCTGTCCATTGCCGACCCCGCGTATCGGAGGTCGAGTGCCCCGCCCCCTTCGTCATCGGCGCCCCCTTCGCCGGCGGGCCCATCCCTGGCGCTGGCGCCAGGTTCTTCAGCAGCTAGCCGGCGCTGGGGCCGGCCCGGCCGGAAAGGGCGGGGGGGCCTGGGCAGGCGGCGCCGGGCACGGGCCGCCCACGGCCCAGTGGTTGCGGCCACACCGAAAACATGGGTACGGGGGGGGTCCAGTCGCGTCATAGGTGCGGCCCGTGCTGTGCGCTGTGTACAGGCTCTGGCTACCCACGGTACTGAACCCCCCCCGGTACGAGCCTGCGACGGAGCCGGCGACGGAGGGGGCCCGCCCCTGGGTACCACTGGCACAGTCCCTGGCCCAGTGTCCGTGCAAGCCACAGCGGAAGCATGCCCCAGGGGGGGCAGGGGCCGGGGCCTGCGCCTGAGCCGGCGCCTGAGTCTGGGTCTGCGCCTGGGTCTGCGCCTGGGTCTGACTCGGCGTAGGCTGCTGGGCTTGGGCGTACCATCCCTGTGGCGCTGGCCGCGCCGCCGCCCCAGCAGGGTGGGTGGGCGTAGGCTGGCAGTCCCTGTAGACCACCTTCCACAGCGTTTCCACAACCGCATTGCCCCTCCCAACGGGGTCTTCCGCTTTGAGCCAGGTGCTCAAGGCCTGGACAAGCTCCTGCTGCCAGAGCCAGGGAAGTTGCCCCGCGGCTATCTTGGCTAGCTCTCCCTCGGATAGGGGTGGTACCTTTGGTAGCTGGAGCTCCCGGATGCGAGCCTCCAGCCGTCGTATCTCCGCCTGCTCCGGGGACTCCTGCGGCTCCCGCGGCTGGTCTTTCGGCGTCTCCTCTGCCTGCTCCCGGGCAGGCGGGCTGGGCTGCGGCACCGCCTTCCACGCAGCCGCCTCGACGTCGAGCCGCAGGTCCGTTGATCGCTCAAAGAGGGCCATGTATATGAGGGCCGTCGGGGCGTCAAGCCCGCCGCCGGCCCACTCCACCGCCCGATCAACGCCCGCCACGGACAGGCCATCCTCCATCAGCCGCTCCTGGTACCGGGCAGCCATGATGCCGGCGTCCGCGCTGTCCAGGAACCCGTACGCGGTAGCCGCTGCGTGATCTCGCCATCGCTCCCAGCGTGCGTACTCGGGGGTCTTGACGGGGTCCAGGTCCATGTCGTCCCAATTGAAAGCCAGCCTGGCCCGCTTTGCCCCGCGGCTCTCCCCACCAGCCGCGTCCGATGACCCATTCGATGTATCCCCCGGCATGCTAGTAGTCCCCCCGAAAGCACAGTCTGAAGAAAAGCATCAACTGGAGAGTACAGGGGGGGGGGGGGGCGGTCAGCCTCAGTCTCTGCCTCTGCCACTGTACCCCCCCCCCTCCCAAAACCTCAGTTTTTATGGAAAACTTCGGGTTCGGTCGTACAGCTCGTGGGCGCAACTTTGTGTACCATGCCGGCACCGCCGTGGAGGGCGTGGGCGGCACCTGTGGGTCGTGGGGGGGCATGGTGAGTTGGCCGCGCAGATGGCATACGCCATGTAGGGCGTGGTACTGGTGCCAGGTCACACGCTCCCTGAGGTCTACCCGAAGTGTTCGGGGGATGTGGACTATGGTATGCGAAGGCAGGAAACATGGTGTAGGTCTGCCGCCGACGCCCTGTTCCACCATTCCGTTACCGTATCTTGCCATGGTCCCCAGGTCCTAAGCCACATGTTGCGAAATGCGACTTTTCAACGCATGCAGTGGATGAGGCGTTTGTGGACAGTGGTACCGTGGTGGAGGGGACATATGGGGCATTTGGGGGTGGTATGGTCCCACAGCGCGCCCGTCCCATCCCATCGTACCTGGCCCCAGAGCCATTTAACCCAGAGCATACGTCGGTCCCCGCGCATCGGCAGCCAGGATACCCGGTGCGCACTGTCGAAAGTGACAACGTGCCTCCACTGGAGGATCCATTTCCGCACCGGAGTGGGGGCGGGCCCGCCGCACATTGCAATATCTTCGGGGCGCCGGGGGTCGTAATCCGGCACGGGTAGGCGCGTGGCCATCTTGGCGAGCAGGTCTACTTCCCCATTGCGTCGAATTTGTTCGCGTTCTTGCGCGTTACGGGCCTCCGTCTCAAGGCGGTGGCTCGGGATCCACTCCGCGGCGACGTGTTTGTGTTGCACCTGGTCACACACTTTGTGGCGGATGTCAGCGTCAGAACATCCGTGCGTGGGTCGGCGGTGTGCGCATTTTGTGACGGCCATGTTGTCGATATATTGAGTGTCACCGCCGGATGCGATGGCTGCGCCGATGGCTGCTCCGTACATTTCAACCCTGTAGGACTACTGTGGGCCCGCCACCCGGGTGAGGATGCGAAGAGGCCCTTTTGTCACTGCTGCACCCGCCGTCTGGTATTCTGAGCCCGCAATCTCAACTGTTTGACACATGGTGCTGGGACGCACAGCATAGAAGGTAAAAAATGGCAGGAAAATGCTAAGCATATTGCTCAGGATATTTGGGGATGCTCAGCATTCATGCTCAGCAAATGGGACTCATATTGCAGGGTTGATCTCGGAAGTCCCAGCCAAAATTTCTTCCGAGCTCCCCCGGCACGGTCGGCTGGGAAGCCCATGGAACATTCCTACCGATATCGGTTGCGTTTTGGGACCCGATTTGGCTGCCAAAACTTCCGAGCATCTTTCCAAGGGATTTCAAAAGCTTCCGGGCGTTTTCCATCGGTTTTTTGTACGATGGACTACACCGTTCTTGGTTCCCAAATCCCACACCTCAGCAAAGAAACACACAAAAAGACAAGCATGACCGTTCACTTAAGCTTGAAATGTGAATGTTCAGTGGGTTGCCTGTTCATTTCAGCTTGAATTGTGAATGCTGTACTCTCCTTCGCTGAGCATCTGCACAGGACAGCCATCACTTGACATGGCATCCACATCCACCACCCCTCCCCCAGGACTATGTACAACCACACGGCGATACTTCTTGGGTTGAGGTTGCGGTTCAGGGTTGTCACTGGATGATGAGGAAGAATCTGAGGCACTTACTGTGGAGGCACCAGATAGGTGCACAGCATCATCATCCGAATCATTATCCTCAGGACTACTACTGCTCCCACTATCACTGCTGCTGCTGCTGCTGCTGCTACTGTTACTACTACTACTGCCACTGCCACGAGGGCACACAAGTTGCTGCTCAATGTCGCTATCAACAATGGGTACACGCGCCCACTTCGTACGTCTCATGGGTTGAACACGCTGCTGCTCGTTCAAACCCGTAGGACCTTGAAATGAAGCAGCACTGTCCTCACCCTCCGAAGGGGGTACAATATCAACTGTCGCAGGGTTAGAAACTCTGCTTTGAGGGATGGGCCCCACACGTCCCTTACCCTTTCCCTTGTCCTTCAGCGCCTTACGGCGTGCAGCACAGGACTTAAATGTGGCACGGCTCTTCAAACCCAGTTTGGGCCACTTGCAGACAGCTTCCCTGTCCAGTGGTACCCATTGACGGACACCACGCTTTGAGCCACAGGTCCCACACACACATACCACATCACTCTCGGGATTTGCACCTTGAAAGGTGCATTTCACCGAACGGGTGTCTGGGTGCATATATAGGGAGCAACCACCTCCATCCTGGAAATGCAGCAAATGCTCTAAGAGGCGTTGGAAGACCACATGCCACACGGCATTGGCAGGAACCATGCACGCCTCCAAAACAACGTTTCGTTGCACGGGCGCCCAAATTTTGGCACAGGGGATCTTCTTTTTTTTCTGCACGAACTTTTGATACAGCTCATGCTTCAAACTTTCACTAATACTGGCATCTTGCCTGGTACTAGTGACGGGGGCATATCTCTTGGCCACCCTGAGATCCCGCTCGCCGGCCTCATCGGAATACAGCATGGGTGTCCGTGGATTAAACCATGTGTGGGACCACCCATGCATATATAAGGTTGCAGTGCAACCTTCTTCAGCAAACTCAGGGATGATGTGCACAATATATGTGTACAACATCCCCATAGCTTGCTATGTGACAGTTGCCAGGTTATTACAACCATAGCATAGATGCACCATGTGGCAAAATGCCACCACCAAGGAATGGAAAGGCAGGGGGAGCACCATACCCCCTGCTAGTCTGCCCATGACTGTGCGGGCCTCGCGACCTGTGAGGCTAATGCCTGCCTGGAATCTACCTCGTACGTGACGCATGTGCTGCCGGCTATCAGGTGGCAAAGATCCAAGATCATACCTCCTTGCCACATGTGCTATGACCTGGAGCAGCTCATGGTTGTAGGGCGCTGGTAGTGTTCGACCTATGACACCCAGGATCCTGGAGGCTGCTCCTTTGGTGTTGTGCAATACAGGTTGCACAATATATACCTCTTCCAGGTTAGAAACCCCCTGAAACTTATGGGACCCACACACACCATTGAGACATCCCCCTTTGTGCAAAAAGAGTTCTCCCGCCCCATCCTTATTCACCCAGGGACACGCCACACAGCCCTTTTGCCGGCACTCAGACCACAAATGGTGGCGATCAGCAGTGATTGCCCCGAGCCTTATCTGCAGGGTGGTGTTGTACACTGCACCAGCATACTTCATACGTTGCTTAAATGTACAAGAAGGCAGGGCTTGTAAGGCCTCTGCACGTTTGGGTAGCCACTCGCAATCACTGACCTTGGGAAGCTCTTGCCAGGTCAACATGTCTGTGCACCTAGGCACATTGCCAGACATTGGGAACCAGTGTCCCTGGAAATCAATTATACTGATTTTTGTGTTAATATTTGGACGGCCCCGGGGCTGGTAACCATCTGCGTAGAGGCCTAAGGTCAGGGTGGCATGGGGTGGTGGGGGTTTCTGCCGGCCTTGGGCAGCCAATGAGCCACACTTCTGTAGAAGTAGATGGCACAGCTGTGGTAACAACTTCCTGTTGTCCAGGGAGTAGTCCACTGCAGGAAGATGCAGGTCCTCCTGTTGCCTTAAAGCAACCATTGACCAACCAACCCCTGGTTGGAGATGGTCTAAGGTGCGCAAGACAGCGGCTGGCACCACATGCTCATGGCGAAGGCGAAGTGCAGCAGCCTGGCACTGTGGTGCTTGGGTGACTGATGTGGCCTGTGTGGTAGGCAGAGGGCCAAGGGACCTACGCACAACTGTGAAGGTGCCACTTGGGGGGCGCTGTAGCTGGTCTAGCTGTCTAGCTGTAGCTGTAGCTGTAGCTGGTCCTTGGCCTGCAAGGGGGTAGCGATGGGGAAGTTCATGGCAAAGGCTGACACCATGAATTGATCAGCTGGATTAGGGCATATGCTGGCAAATGCCTCCAGCTTGGAGATCTCCCCCTTCACCCATATCTCTCTGGGACGTCCGGTTTTATGCCAACACGGAGCGTTTTCAGGGGTTGTTGCCTTTGTGGTCTCATTTGTGCCCGCTGAGTGTCCAGTTGGGGGGGGTATGTGGGGCATATTCGGAAAGCCCTTGAAGAGGGCTTTTTGGAGATGTATTGGTTAGGGGGGGGTCCGGAACCATATTTTCTCAAAAATTGGCCGTTACCGTTGACAGGTTGGGTTTTTTTTGCCTGTTGTGGTCTGGTTTTAGACAGACTGCACCGCACCCCTACCCCCCTTACTCCAACATACGGGCATATAAGGGTCAAGTCATTCGGGTGGATTTATTGCATTTGATGTGTAGAGGACATGTGCAACATGGGTCCCCTCAAGACCCCAATATGCTGAAGTCTTTGACCAATAACTACCTTGGACACCCAGGTGATGCCTGGTGCAACTTGCAGCATCAAGCTCACCAGAGTGCAAGAAATCAAAGATGGCAGAATTTCTCAAACAGGCTGTCAAGTTGGGACATGAGACCTCAATATTTGGATTCAGCACGTGAAAATGTATCCATTTACGTCCTTTCACTTTGCTCCAACTCCACAATATGTCGGAGCACCCAGGGGAAAACCTGTGAGTTGGTGTCCCCCACGCGTGAGCGGAGCAGCCTGAGGCCCGAAAACCCTGAAACGCCGAAAAGTTCGGCCTCAGTACTCAAAGATATGGTCACCTACCCCCCCCCCAACCCATACATTTCTGAAACAGCCTTTTCTCACAGATTTCGAAAAGCATACACATACCCCCCCCTATGGAACGAAATTTTAGTGCATTGGACCAAAACGTGAGAAAACCCTGAAAAATTGCGAATTTGCTCCGTGTTGGCATGTTCTGAATGTCCCCGAGAGATATAGCATGGTTGTTCACAACAAATTCATGGTGAAACATGGTGCCTGGGAAACAGAAGATTGCACTAGGCCACTGTTTTGGTATGTTTCAAAGGAACCATGTATGGAAAGCCCCAACCAGTACCTTTCTTTTCTTTTTTTTTTTTGGCTCACTCCAGAAGTTCAAAGAGTACTCAAGACTGTGCTTGGCAAAGTGGGCGTCTCCAGCATATGATACAGTGGATCCCCGCAACGCGGGGCACATGGCAAAAACCAGTACCTTTCACCGGAGCCTTGAATTGCCAGGATTGGTCCAGCCAGTTTCGAGATCCAAGGGTCAAAAGTGTGCTCGACTATCCGCCCCCTCGCTCTGCGCCACTGTTTTGGTATGTTTCAAAGGAACCATGTATGGAAAGCCCCAACCAGTACCTTTCACCAGAGCCTTGAATTGCCAGGATTGGTCCAACCAGTTTCGAGATCCATGGGTCAAAAGTGTGCTCGACTATCCGCCCCCTCGCTCTGCGCCACTATTTTGGTATGTTTCAAAGGAACCATGTATGTTTGGTGCGCCCTCGGAAGAAGGTTTGGGGGCTGGGGCCAAAAGAAACTCAATGCCCCACAAGACACCGTGCGCATGGTACGTGGGTTGCTAGTCTGTTCTGAAAACCTCACCGTCGGGGGGGGGGGGGTAACCACCTTTTCCCACGTGCCTGAGGGGGCTTGGTCCCACACCTGCCAGCCGTCCTTTTCCCCGAAAACCTCTACCACATGTGAACCTGTGATGGTGGCTCTGAGGGCGCTGTGAATCGTTGCATGTGGGGACTCACAGAAGGCATCGTTTATGATAACCCTCAAAACCTCGAACGGAACATGAATAAATGAGAGGGGGGGGGAACTGCACGTTGCAGGTAACTACTTTTTTGGACCGCTTCTTGATCTTGGCCTCTTTGAACCAAGTAACTACATCGCTTTGGGTCCACTTTAACTCGCGAATGGTACTGTCCGGGTGTGTGGACAGTATTGATTTCAAGTACATGTAATGTACACGCAGCCTCTCTTCAGGTTCCTCTGCAAAGGTCCGGTCTGTGTTGTATTTCGGATCCGGACCAACAATGCAGAGGTTTCTGTATTGTACACCGTACGAAGTTTCATGTTTGCTGGGGCTTGTCTTGCCCACAGCCTCCCGTGTCGTCAAGACAGGGATTGAAAAATGTTTATGCATCAGCATAGCCAGCAAGGTATCCTTCGGCTGGATGCGGTATGCATCAGGGACGACCCTGTCTAAAAAAACCCTTAGCATTCTGGGTTGAATGGTCTCTGATGGCTTATGCCGCAGGCACAGTGCTGCTAGGGCGTGTTGGAGGCGCGATTGTGTATCACCTGGTTCAGGAACTTCGGTATTGGCTGTGTCCGCGTCAATGAGCTCGCCCTCAAGCTCCAAATCTGGTTCCGGGAGCTGCTGAACGGGCTGGGGGGGCTGAGCGGACGAAAACGAGGCACTAGCGGCACTGCCTTGACTACTAGACATGTCTCTTGCAGGTGACAAAAAGTGTTCTGAGCACAAAAAGGGAATACATTAGTGAGTCTACTCAAAGGGGCCAAGGTGAAAAAGCGACACACATGCAAAAAGAAAACCACAAAAGCAGGCACAAAGCTTCACAAGGCACAAAGGGCAAACATTCATAAGCTTGAGTACAGTGTTCTCGATGCAAGTTTGTAGGCAAAGCAGCCACCAAGGATCAAACTGGCGTTGCACATGTCAAAAGCAAAAGTCCAAATTCACAAAGGAGCACAAAGGGGAAGCAATCATAAGCTGTTCTCCATGGCATCTTGCAGGCAAGGTAGGCACCAAGCATCCAACCAAAATTCCACTGGGTTCGGGCTGAAAAATTTCTTCCGAGCTCCCCCGGCAGGGTCGGCTGGGAAGCCCATGGAACATTCCTGCCGATATCGGTTGCGTTTTGGGACCCGATCTGGCTGCCAAAACTTCCGAGCATCTTTCCAAGGGTTTTCAAAAACTTCCGGGCGTTTTTCCAAGCGGCGGACCGAAGCATATCGCATGCACGTCGGTACAGATTTCCTAAAATTGCCACCGGTAACGGGACAATATTGGTCTCTCTTCCAATGTTCTATGCTGGGCACCGGTGGTACATGTGAAGGCTGCCATCGGAGTATAGGGACGTTCCGGTTGGCGGTTGCTAGTTTGAGTAGCACGGTACGCCTGCGATGGTGACAGGGCGGTATCCTGCGGGCACCGTGCCCGCCGAGGGGTCTTCGTGGCACCAGTGTGGGGCAATGTAGTGGCGCGTGTGGAGGGCATCCCCCACCTGGCTAAGTGTTTGCACTGCGTGTGCACTGCGTGCGCACTGCGTGCATATTGTGCACGCAGAGGCTAGGATACTCACCCAAGAATACCTGTCACCTGTTTACTAGGGGGAAGACTGAAAGGTGTCAATACCATAGGGTTGGCCAGGTGTCCATCGTGACTTCTGGTTGTAGTTATAACCAACAGCATCGTCGAAGAAGAACTATCCGGTCCTAGTGTCGACTCGCCACCATCGAGTATCGGCGATCGAGAGCCTTCGAGCGACGATGACCACGTGGACTTCTTTGCAGTTGTGGACGTGGCCATACCGATCGATGATCTTGAGCATCTCGGTTCGAGAATCACCTTGAAGTCGACCAAGGTTTTGGTGCGCGTACTATCTGTCCGGAAGAGTACTCTGCAGGGCGAATCGAACCGCCTCTACGGATATGAGGCTCGCTGCAGTGTCGACAATGACGACGTCGAGATCCGGGTCGTGTCGACTGTGTACACTTTGTCGATGGGCCTCTTCTAGGGGGAAATGGTTGACAATTCAAATATGCCACATCCCAAATGCTTGGGAAGCCAAAAAAACCCTGGTACGGAACCAAAAACTTGTGAAAAGGGGCCAAGACTAGGGTTCGAGTAGTTGCCGACATCCAAAACTGTGCACTGCGTGCGCACTGCGTGCATGGCATTCCCCCTGTTCTTTGCGGGCTAACAAGAGGACGCCGTCATCGGAGCTTTCGCTGTCAGTGAGGTTGGGCCCCCCGGCTGGCGGCGGCGGAAGTGCTATGTGAAGTGCGGTGCGGAACAATGGTGTCAGGTATATTATCTAAATAAAAAAGGCGCAGAGTGGGTGTGTGTGTGCACAGCGCGCACAGTGTGGGCACGGCGTCCACATGACAGGAAGAAATTGGGGGGTTTTGCTACAATTGGCAATATTCTTGCTTGTACAAACCATACTACACCCCCACAACATTGGACAGCCTGATGTTTCACCCCACCCCAGCATAAGAGGCTAGTGTACCCCGCCACAGCAAAGACACATGCAAAAGAAAGCAAGAATAAAGTTTGTCCTTAACTTGAAGTGTGAACGACATACTCCCCTTCGCTTAGCATACGTACAGGACATGCATCACTCGACATGGCGTCCACATCCACAACCTCCTTTCTTTTTTTTTTATCAACAAGCCTGCGCTGAGAAGCGATAAGGCTCTTGGGTTCACAACCCGGTCTCTGCATCAGTGCTGACAATCTACACACATGCATCACTGAGGCTGGGGCTACGGCTCCCTCACACGCCACACCAGCCACCACAACGCCCGTGCACCCTTTTGTTAATTGGGCTGTCGCCTTAACCCGGTGCATGGATCGCTGCCTTACCTAGTCCTAAGATTGGTTGTTGAGGACAGTGTACTTGCTCACACACACCCACGAACTCCTGAAATGACACAGGTAGAAAAGTCGATGAATTCCTGTTGCTATCCATGATTGAACTCATATGGGTTGCTTCGGCGTGGCAGTACCCGCTGCACTACCATGCAGTGGTGTACTCTGCAGGCATAGACTCAGGTTTGCCCTTTGGGACACACAATATATCAAGTGACTGTATTGCGCCCTGCAGTTGACCTGTCATGTCTGCCTGCTACGTTCTCATAGTCTGCCACCCGTAGGGTTAGGTTTTGGCCTCCCGGCGCAGCGGTTGTGCAGCCGTGTGCCACCCTTGAGTCGCCAGTTCGAACCCCGAAGGAACAGGAATATGAGGAGGAGATGTGCCTCCTGTCGGCCGGCGGTGCCGGTGGCGGGGCGCGCTGCTGCGGGTATGCTGATGCTGGGCGTTTTGTTTTCCTAAGTGCAACGTATGTGTAGGAAAAATATGAAGACGACACACGCCACCCATCCACCGGCGGTACCAATGGTCCACCCATGGCGTCCACATCCACAACCTCCTTTCGGCTATGTACAGCCACGTGGCGATACTTCTTGCTTCGCAATGGGATTTCTGTGCCGCCGGCTGATCAGGAGGACGAATCACAACTATCTGCACTTATGCGCTTACAGTAGAGCGACCGGATATGTATTGGGCGAATCGGGAAAAAGATACCACTGAGGGCAAAGCATGCATGCAACTCATATAAATGCATAACAAGGCTCATTGTCACCGGTACTAGGCACAGGTTGAGCATGGTCCTGCACAAACTTTGTGCACAGCGCGCAATACGCCATCAGTGCGTGCCGCTTCCCCAAGAATGCACAGTGCGTGCCGCTCCCCCAAAGCTGGATGCAGTTCCTAGTTCCTGTCCGCACAAAAGCATGAATGCACCTCAACAGACAAAAGGAGATCGCAATGTGAGTCAGGAAGCGATGGTGTATCTACAATGGGACGTGAACTGATACTTCATCAGTGGGCAGCTGCAGGGCCAGATGCACCTTTGAGAGCAGGCTGCAAAAAGAGGGGGGGGGGGGGGGTTGCCTTCTGGTACCACATGAAAATACCTTGGTGCTTCACACAGTGCGCATCACTGGAATAGATTAGCCATCCCTCCCACCCCAGCATCCCAGGGATCAAAGGTGAGAAACAGGAAAAAGGTCAGGAATGTGCTCTAGGTCCCCCTGCAGATGACTTTGGAGTCCCCCTACCCCTAAAAGTAAAACTAAACTAAAAGGGGATTACTTGCACGTGCGCACCATGTGATGGAACAAATTATGGGGAAGGGTCATTCCTTGGTTCCTTGGTTACTTGGCTCATATACTGCCCACATTCGGAGGCGGAGATGATGGTGGCAGGCACCCTATCACCATCTGATTGGATGTAGGTGACAGTGATGCCCGCAGGAAGGCCATTGAAAGAGACAAGGGTGAAATTGTAAGGGGGCACAGTGCAGTATGTGCAATGGCAACACCTTTTACAGCTTGGAAACAAATGCACTTCACTGTCGAACAGGTGGGTAGGTGTACGAAATCACCCCAATACACGCACCACGCACGCACCACATATAGTACTACTCCCTCAAACCCCCCGACTGAAACATGCGGACAGGAAAGGGGCAATATGGCCTGTAGGCCTAGTAGTGAAATACACTGCCACCGCTGTCTTCCAATTCGAAGCTGAAGCAGGTTGGCCAAGCCAGATGCCAGCTGATAGCATTTCGCGTACATTGTTGTCATAGAGAAAGTGGGGGGGAGCAAAGGGGAGAGGGATGGCAACTCCCTTTCCCTACAGCTAGATCCCAAATGGAACCAGAGTTTAGAGTTTCCGTTACAGGTGGTGAGTGAGTTGCCAGAGCCTGTAGGCAGGCATGTTGGCCTCAGGCAGAGACTAAGTTCCAGGTGGGCAACCAGTACAAGGAGGGATGGAACCAAAAAACCTTGAGTTTGACGATAGATGCACTGCAACAGTTGCTGTTGCCTGTGACCCTCGCCCCTTGCTTTTCCCAGCCGCTTGTCATAAATACAAGTGAAGACAGCCACCAATGGCTCCAATCAAGCAGGATTTGGCCATCAACATGGCTGCTGCCTGATAGTTGGCACCAAACAGCGACAGTTTCATGCAGGCCCCGCGCCTGTCATAGCAGCAGTGCTGCCATGGCTCAGGGGGCGGGGGGTAGAAGGGGGCATACGACGGCTACCCAGCCCCTCCCCCGTGGCGGCACGCTTTTGCCCTACTGCAGCCCTGGTCTGTAATTTGAATCATGTCTGCAAAATCAGCCGACTGGCGGCTCAACTTCATCCAATCTGAGGATTCATGGCCCCTGTGCGTTCCCTTCCCTCCAACCCCCAACCCAGTCTGTTCTGTCTGACACCCTACATTCACATTGTCCTCGACCAGTTACTGCCAAGGCAAAACTAAAGTCATTTTCATAACTTTGGATACCCCATGCATCCTCACCGACAATACCCCCCCCCCTTGCGAGAGCAACACTAAAACCCCAAGATTTGACGGAAACAACACCTATATTGCTGCTCTAACATGGGGGGTGAACCTATAAAGGGCAAAGCAGAACGTGGTTCTCAAAGTTGCGGAAACAACATCTGCTGCTCTGACAAGGTGTGGCTCTTGCAAAGGGGGGGGACAGCCCCATCCCACTTGACTGTGAGCATGCACAGACCAGGGTGCCGGTGTGCACAACATATGACATGCAACACATCACAGTTTCCGCCCTATCACCTGCAGAAAGGACAAAACATGCAGCACAAATTGAAATGGGAGGTAGCAATAGGAGTATCTGTGCTGTGCATGCACTGCGGGCTACTTTTGCGGTGAGTCCGCGCACCATGGCACCACAAAAAAAAGGTGCAGGCAAAATTCAGCATGTTCTAGATGTCCCCAATGAGCAGCAGGAGTTGTAAAAATAGCAGCCCTTGCCGACCTTGCACCTCAAATAACTTGGCTTTGAGGCAGGCTGTGGTGACAGTCCTCTGTTGGGAGAGGTTACAACAAGTGAAGGGGATGGGGCTGGGAATAGACGCAGCCAATGTGGCATCAGGCACAATCGGACGAGTGTACTTTTTTATTTTTAATGTATCCATCCCCTCAAGCAGAGGGACCAACAATTGTGGCAGGCAGGTGCACTTGACAGCCAAGAATCGCCAGAGGCTAAAAGAGACATCAAAACACTCAGCGTTGGATTGCAGTTTCAAGCAGAAAGCTTTCATAAGCAGAAACAAATCATCCCATCATCATTCGCTCAAACTGCTTCGGCTGTCTATCCTAGGGTAGCCTCTATTCAAGCACCATACACTCCCTCTCGAGCCCTCTCAACACCTCAAATAGCTGACCCAACAAAATCTGGGACAGAGGTGGGCTCACCGTGGGCCCATGGGGGCACCAAACCTTTGGCGTTGCAGTGAAGCCTCATGAGACTGTGGCGTCTCCTGTTTTATATCCCTCCGAGCTATCCGCCGTGATGGATGCCACCCTGGGTCAATGGAATGGTGAAACTTGGGAGGGGGCATAGGGGCAGTCATTTTGTAACAAAACCCCTGCCTCCATTCAGGGTGAGTGTGGCATCCTATGTGCCCAGGTCACGTGCTGATGTTTAGCTAAGATTTACACTAATGATGCCTCGGTCAGTCATGGTAATGTCCCAAGGAGCTCAGCGTATTGTCTGCCAGGGCCGTGTGGGCACAAAGGCTGTTCAGCAGCTTGAGGTAAAATGACTATGAAGCAGTGGCACAGCAGTAAACGGAGTATTGGGTTGCAGGGGTTAGGAGGGAAGCAGTGAAGCAGTGCTCACCTTCACTTGAGCGCGCATCACTCGGTTTACACCAATCCAACAATCCATGTATCCTAAGCTTGAGAGAACAGGTGATGTATCCCATCCCCTTATCCCCTAAGCCAAACCATGCCTGGGTCAATATTAATGCAGTACCTTCGCTCCCTGCAGCTAGACAAGGCATGGCTTGTGCCTGGCCTGTAGAAAGAGTGAGCTATTGCATATCCCTTCTCCACAGGCCGTAAAAGGACTGTACAATAGTGCACTGGTGCAGAGTTGCAGAATTACAGCCATTCTGGGTATTCTTAGTTGTTGAAAGTGACCATCAAGCACACTGTGAGCATGTGGGCTCACATGAACATAAGTGGTGCGAGGCTGCTTGGGAAACCCCCACAGATGCACAGACACAGAACCTGAGCTGCACACCGCGATAACAAACACAGAATGGGACCTATCAACCCCTATGCACTTTTAGGCCTTGAAGGGAGTCGCTGCAGGGTCTTCTCCACTGCTGGACGAAACAGTGAACGCCTCAAATTTTGCTGCTGAATCAAAATTCTTGAAACTGTGATCTGAACCTGCAAGGTGGAAGCATCAACAGACACGTCAACGAAAGTGTTGCTGGGAGTCAGAGAGACTCTGCTAGTGTGCGATGTGCAGCCACTTCACGTTGTGCTCAGATGAGGAAACATTTGCAGACTGACCAGTGCTGATGATAGCTCTCTGGGTCTGGCGCCACGAAATTCACAGCCCAACCAACCAACCAACCAACCAACCAAATATCAGCTGTCCAGCACACTGCGGTTGACGTGAGGCTCATGGCAGTTCACGTCCCTTGTTGTCCTTTGTGAATATTGGCCATGCTGTGCAGCCTGCCATAAATTTGGAATTACAGATCTTGAATCTTGAACCGGGAGTGTCAAGAGGGGAGAAATTGCACAGAAAAAGCTGGGTCCAACAAAGTTGCCAGCACAAAGCAGGAATTGAAAAAGGTACATCCCTATTCCCCACAGACGCAATGATGCATACTGGAATTGGAATTTTTTTTTTTAGGGCTGGGGGGCCTTTGGCACACCCTATCCAAGTGTGCGCTCTGGAGATAGATCTGGCTCAGGTGTCAGTATCGGCAGCCAAACCCCCTAAAAATTCACTGCCTGTGCATTGTGTCAGGTGTTGCCTGGACGTAAGACGTCTCTGCAGCTCCTGTTCCGATGTTTCAGTGGATCTGGATGAAATTCTTTTCCAATATATGTTTCCAGCTGGTGACAGCAACAGGAGAAACCCAATCTGGTTCACATCTGGTCCACGCGACTTTTTGTGTGCACCAGAGATCTCTACTGCACGACTATGTACCATTTTTGTTATGTGTTTCCGATGATTTGCAGCATATTTGCAATCGGACTGACATCGGCACAAAGGGACATTGAAATGAAACGCACAATTGAATTATTAGCTCCCACTGAGAAGGTGCAGGGATTCTGGAAATACTTCCACTCCTGAGCGAAATTACTTGTGCTTACTCATATTGGCAAGCAACCCAGCATGGGAAATTGAACTGCAAACAGATCACACAACCGGTTCATGCATGCCATGGCTGTTGATACCTGTACATCCAGCTTTGTTGACAAAATGCTGCTGGAGAAATGATGCAGAGCAAAGCATGTTGGAAGTCTGCTTCCTGCTGCTGGCGCCATGCTGCCAACAACAGACTGGCAAAGCAAATGATGCAGCAGGAAAGATGCAGTTTGGACAATCCATGAAACCAGGCAGGGTCAGAGATGGCATGGAAGGAAAGCGTCAAGGGGTCAACGGAATATCCCCTAATAACCCCCCCCCCCCAATTTCACATCCTTTATGTCCTTCCAATCCTGCTCCATCTCATCCCCCCAAGAAACCCCCTCCCCTGTACACACCACAGCGTCCCTCTGAACCATCACAAAGGCCCCTCTCCAGGAGCAATGTCCCACACTCGGTACACCGAAGCATAAACCCGTGCGCATGCATGAGCTGGGTCAGGGAAACGGACCATACAGAATGCTGCCCCTGCGTGCAAACCCACCCCCCCGGCGCGCGTTTTGGTAAGGTTAACGAAACATGAGCCATTGTTCGGGGCATTGAACTGTTAACAAAAACGGGGGCGTTAATAAAATGCATGGGTTGGACATGTGTGTTACTGTGTTGCAGTTCTTCTTCTTTGTTCCCTTGTTCAATGTGCCTTATGGTTAGTGCAAGTGATCCAGTGCAGCCGCAACAGCAAGACAACTGATGGAACAATTGGTGTTTGCCAATGACATTGGTGATAGTAGTTAGTGACTCAGCGTTTGATGATGATGATTGTGAGGTGGTTGTTAGTAAGGAGCAGCATTTACGTGTTGCTGCATCGTTGCATGAAATTGCATGTCAGGTGGTAACGAATCGTGGGTCAATTGTTCGGGCGCAAAACTGTTAACAAACTGGGGTGTTACCCAAATTTGGGTGTTAACAAAACACGGGGAGTGGGGGGTACATGCCACAGGCCAAAACCTTCATGAAGGTTCACACGTCCACAAATGCTTGAAGGCACCATGAACACAGGATTAAGATGTCTGGTCAAGAGTGGTAAGGCAGTTTGGATGACACTGCTGCCACGTCTTTGGCTGAGACCTTGATACAGCCGCAGCCAAAAAGGTGGTGACAGGCACAACTGTGGTTGCAGTTGCACAGTTGCAGTCAATCGCGCGTGATGGAAGACCTGTCTTCACAAGCAGTCGCATACGCATGACTGAGATCAGGGACTTGGAGTATCGGACACGTCGTTAGGATTCGCTGGCATGTGCTTATAGGGGGCGCCCTAAGCGAAGTGTGCGCGCAGTGCAACTATTTGGGCGTTTGGCCATAGTAGAAACCCCTACTTTGTGGTACTTTGGGCATCATTGTTGTTTGGTAGTAGGTTTTGATGCATTGGGGATATGGCATTTTTGGATGTTCACCCTGTTTCACCCATTTCTACCTTTTTGCACACATTTTTTCCCCATTTCCACCACATCTACTCTTATTCTCAGTTGATTGATATGGTGATACACTTTGAGGGTGCCTGTTACAGGACATCATACTTCCCTCCTCATTTCTTAGGCCCACTTTCTCCATGGATCTTAGTATTGGGGACACGGTGTTCTACACCCGCTCCAATGGCCTGCGACCTCCTGCCACGGTGGTTGGGACGGCTGAAGATGGACTCCTCCACTTGGAATACTACCAAATGGTTGAGAGTGGTAAATCGGCAATGCAAGATGGAGTCCATCTCCTTTGCCGTCCCAAGTTCAGACTCGCCACCTCACTGCCCTCCATCTCCGCCGCCCACACAGTCAAGTTCCCCCCCAAAGGCCCCTGGTCCTTCACCACTGCCACAAGAACCGGGAAGGTCCCCCTCAAGGTCCCCTCCAATCCAGTTTGGGTCTAAGGGTGTTTCCAAGGGGCGTGCCTGGGGGCTCTTCGGGTGGAACATAGTCTAAGAGTAGCGCATAGTGCGCGCGCATTGTGCGCACAGTGCAAAGATTCCACCATAAACCAGAGAAAAAGGTTGCAGTAGCCTCAACATGGAGGACAAAATCTGTTGTGTGGTCAACGCAGAAATCTGGAAGCGTGGGAAATTGAATGCATGTGATGCATGCAGCTTGAGTACCTCCGGTTGTAGCATGTGCCATTCTCGGCATCTTCGTTCCTGAAGTATGAGAACTGTAAAAAAAAAAAAAACAGGCTCGAAAAATCCCATGGCCAGAGTCACTGCTGCATCCACACTGCAGGTCCCGTCATCCTGTGCTTGGTGGCTGCGGCACTTACCCGGTACCTGAGGGCAGTTCCAGCCATTCGCAGAAGTGGAAGCGCCACTCCTGACGGTCATGCAAATGTGGGGAAATACAGCAACAACAACAATTGCTCTGTTCAACTGTTCAACAATTCTATTTGGTCTGGTTGGCATACTGGACAACAGCCCCAAATCAAAGGCATTCCGTCAATGTCCAGGGAACAAGCAGTGCCGATCAAGTACATCAGTGTCCATTAGGTGCAACGCTGACGACAGATGCAACACAGTGAACCATAGCGTCCAGGGGTCAAGCGTGGTTTACTGCTGACAGTATTCAACGGTATCCAGGGGTCAAGCGTCGTGATTAATGAAGCGGGAGTGTTGCAGGCTGCGAGCCTGTTGATGTGGTTGGCCAGGCCCGACATACTGCTCTAGTTGCCTGGGCACTGCGTTGGACAGGGTCCTCTCGCCCGACCCACAGCCAAAGGGCATTGGGGGAACGTAGCAACAGGTGGCCGGACTGCACTTTGTGTCAAAGACTGGGGTCTGAGAGGATTGCCAGTGCTAGACATGGGGTGTACTGCATCAAAGGGTCGGAACACCTCGCACCCTGGCCCCTGACATCAGCTGCGCAAGGGACCTCCCCAGGCTGTTGAGAGGTGCACTCTGTGCAGGGCCTTACTGATCGTGGCTGTCTGCACCGGCCGAGGCCTGAACGACGTAAGGGTTCCTGCTTTTTGGTGGGCCAATCTGCTCATGGATCCGTCGGTCAGGGACGGGCAAGCCATCAAAGCCGCATAGCGGAGGAGGAGGTGGGGGGATGGCTGTCGAAATGATTCGGCCTGTACATCCAACACAATTGCTGATTGTGTTTTGGTGGGGAGGGGAGGGGGGGGGGGGGGGCAAGATGTCCCCTCCGAGCGTATCAGTCGTTGGCGAAGATCTCCACCTCCTCCCATCAGTTACATGGGGAATTTTGGCCAGAAAAGCCAGCAAACGAATCCGGTGTGTCGTCCTCTTGCGCGTACGGGTCCCCGTGCCCAATCTGGGCATCCTGCCCCCTCCCCCCTCGCCACCGCTTCGCTTCCCTGGGACCTCCGGCAGTGGTTCAACGCTGAACTCAGGGAAGCTCAAGGACCACCGAAGGGCCGCAAGAGGGGCGGGTTAGGCGGGACGGGAAGAAACAGACCGGAGCGGCGAGCGGGGGTGGGGTGGGGGGGTTGGGTCGGAATGATCCCCATGATGCACTGATGGGGTTGTATCACAGGGGAGGTTTTGTCCAGACTTGTGCCGATTTTAAGCCACTGCTGGTCCCTAGGCAGGCCGGCACGGAGGCCCATCGCCTCCCCTCCCTCTTCACCGCGCCTCTGGGCCACCTTGCCCCCTCAGGGTGCAGTCTTGGAATCGCCCAGGGTGCGGAATGGAGCCAGGAAGTGTTCCCATACCACCTGCTCCCACTCCACCCACAGCGTTACTGGGTCGGGGTCATGGGGCTCCCATTCCACCCTCCGCTTGGTCTTGCGAGGGGACCACGGCGCCTGCCCGTGGAGGGTAGGCATGTCAGGCCAGCAGGGGGCCGATAGCCCCTTGTGGGGGTGGGACATATGGCCCCTGAAAAGTTGGGTTGCAGAAGGGAGGCGAGGAAAGGGGGGGTAGGAATTACAACAAGTGAAATAGACCCGGCAGTACATCCGGTGTTCCGCACATGTTCGAGTGTGTTGCAGAGGAAATCCTCCAAACTCTGGGCGGTTGATGATAGAGCGTCGCGGCATGCCAGGTCCTTGGTGCACTCGGTACGGGCGGCGGCGTTGCTTCCCCTTGCATCTTCTTCTGGCGGGGGGCTATGAAGCAGACACAATGGGGGAGAAAGGGGGCTGCTTGGGTACCATGTAGTGCAGAAGGTATCGACTGCCGTGCCGTGTGATCTGTATGTTGGTTGAGGGGGCAGTTGGGGGTGGGGGTTTGCCTCAAAGGCTGAGTAAATGTGCCGGTTGTTGTCGTCGGGGGGGGAGGGGGGTTGGCGAAGGATTCACCTCCAAACGGTGGGCGATTGCGCTTGCACAGGTGATGCCCCACCTGTTAAGGAGCTTGCCTTCACTCCCATCGCCGCTGGGTGGGACTAAGGAGGGATGCCTGCCTCTCCTGGGAGTCTCCTGTGCTTCTGCTGTTGTAAGCGGATGGGGCACCTGCGCCTTCCACCGGGTGGCTAGGCCTCAAAAAGGGTTGTAAGGGGCTCGTACTGGACCGTGGGGTTGGGAACCACGCAGCTGGCGCGCCATAAGTGGTCCAAGTAGTTGTAGACCCGGTCATAGGCGGTTCCTGTAGACCCGTTGGAGGACTTGTGGAAGAAATTCAGCACATCCCCATGTGGGTCGCGGAACCCCATCATCTGGAAGAACCCTCGCTGCAGAGTGAAGATCTGCAGCGCGGCGACCCCCATTGTGACGGCCTTCTGGATGCTGACAATGTTGGGCAACGGGATGCCAAGACGCATTTCAGGCTTGTCGCACGCAAACAGAAGGTGGCGGTCAGTAAGAAACAGCTTCCCCTTGATCGTCGCCTGTGTTGTGTGTGGCGTGAAGACGGGAGCAACTTATGAAAGGAGGGGGATAGGGTGATGGTCAGGTGGTAGGGTACACCGGCAACATTCATCAGAAAAAAAGGGAAATGGCTCCGTGCGATAACATTTGGTGCGCCAACCACCGACACTTGGCCACCGACGTCAGTTGATCGCCCACCACCGACGGTCCAGCATCAATCGCCGGCGCTGAACCGCCAACTGCCCATATGTAGACTTTCCTTCACATAGCAAAGGAAAAAGTGCCTTGTCCTTAGACGCAGGGGTCCAGGGGCCCGTATTCTGCCCGACGAAGGGCAGGGTTCGGGAGGCTAAATGGAGAGAGGGCTGCGTCTAAGAATTGGGAACAACCCCCTTGACATTGAAGGGGAAAACCCAAAAACGGTCAAATCTGTGGGTGCCGAGTGTGCTGGGAAATGGTTGCCTGCAACAATTCCCAAAATGGTCACCACCCCCCAGGTTTTGTCGCAAATTTTGGTCACCAATTCTCTAAGTTGTTCTGGAAGCTTGAAGGAAGATGGGGGGGGGGGGGACACCCATACCAGAATATGTGCCGACCAGAAGGGCGGGGGGCTATGTACCCTAAAAGGGGAAGGAGAGTGGGGGGGGGGGGGATAACCCTGACCAGCGGAGCTCTCACCGAGGGAGGGGGGGGTATAGCAGCGTCCCTGATCCAAGGGGGGCTCTTGAGAGGCTTGAGAAAAGGAGTGGGCAGATTCATTGGGGCCTGGGGCAGAGCCTAGCGGGGGGCATTTTGAGGCCTGTAACTCATTGCCAATCAACTGGGAGGAATGAGCGTTGCTGTGTCCTCTGCTCAGGCAGCAGCGGCTGGCTTGCACAGCCCCAACCTCAGGCCACAGGGCGGCAGTGCTTGCGGCCACCAGGTAAAACAAATGGGGGTCAGGAGACACTGGGACAGGGAACATGGTAGCCCCCCCCGCCCCCACTATTGGTGCCAACCCAGCCTTCTCTAAGCAAAGCAACCCTGTTGACCATTGTCCCCCTGACCGCCATCCTTTGCGCTCCACCATGTGAGATGGCACGAATGTGAGAGATGGCACGAATGTGAGCCATTGCAGTGGGAAATGCACAGCCCATTTCTGCACAAGCTGCGGTGGATTGGGAATAGATCCACATCCAGCTTCGAAATCTGTCGCAAATTACCTGCTTCTTGTGCGGAAACAGAGCCTTGTCTCCGCACTGGATCCCCATTGACCGCTGTTTCCCCCTGAACCGGGGTGTGCTTGTACAAGGGCACAAAAACCCAAAAAATGCGCCGGGCTTTGTGATAGCCCTGCTGCAGAAGATCTGATGGGGCAGAGTGCAATAAACTGGCCTGGACTCAAACACTGATCCCAATTCGAATACGCCTGCACTGAGACACCATTGAGAGCAAGGGGGCAATCACACTCGGGGGCGTGCTTGATCCTTGGTCATTTGATCAGGCAACCAATTGGCCAAAGAAACCGTCCGTGGGACAAAATACAGTCAATTGGTCAGGCAAGCAAAAAAAACACGTCAAATTGGGGTCGGATTGGGGGTGGGGAGTAGGCGAACCAAACAATGAATTGGCAACATGCAGGTGGTCAATCTCGTGGAATTTCAGCTGCACGCAACGAAGTGTAACGCATTCTTTCACAGAGGAAAACCCCGCAGACCATCTGGTGTTTTAACAATTCACCACCAAACGCCGCACGTTGACTTTTGGACCGTTGGCCAACCGCCAAGGAACGACATTGACCGTCAGATATCCGCTAAGCTGGTGTTCTGTAACGTGCATTCATCAAAACACAAAAAGAGTTCCTTAAAACAACGTCCGTGGCTGATGCTTTCAAAGGAAAGTGAAACCAAAGGCCCTGTCAACTGAAATCTTCCCAGACACACCTCGACGCCGTGCAAATATTCACCGTCGAAGGCCACAACAAATTTGTCTCCCAGCCCGGCAAAGGCCTTCTGGAACATTGCCTCCTGATTTGCGTGGTGCGAAGTCTGCATCTTGCGCTTCACGTGCATCGACGCCCGCGGAATACTGAGGAACAGGACGATGAAGAATGGACAGCGGAATTCCGCACAGTCAACCACAACCCCCAACCCTCGCTTGGGAAGACTTTGGAGCCCCACTGGGCAGGGGATAAAACAAAGAGAGGGGGTTGGGATAGGCGGGCTTTTAATGGGGGGGGGGGGGTGTCAATAGAGCCCCCTGGCTAGCCCCCCAAATGGTGACGTGTGAGCTGTCACGTGTGGTGTGTTGTTTGAGTCAACGCCCGCACAACCCGCAGAACATGCAGTTCACAAGAAAGAGAGAAAAGCTTGTCAAGAGCCGAAAGACGGCCCTAGGCGCCTTTCGCAAAAAGTCTGGATGAAGAGTTTGAGCGTGACTTTTTGCATGGGAGAGAGGGCAACATCATCAACTTATATTCTGGCATATACAGATTGGTCAGACAAAGAGCATACAAGTATGATATATGCAGCAAAACCTGTAAGCACGCAGGATTTAGAGCTCAGAAGCCAGGTCAAACAAGAGACCCCTCCCCCGCCCCCCCCACCTGTGGGTGGGGTTGAGGCTAGGCTCTGTAAGACTAGCCAGTCTTCACTCCAATCGCCGCACCAGTCGTGATGATCCCCGTTGTGGTGTACGTGGAAGGAGGCATAACGCCAGCCATCCCAGTGTGCACTACGCAGAAGCCATCGACAAATGAGGCTGGCAACAGTGCTCTTGCTAGCAGGCAAATAAGGCATTATATATGCTATACACTGTCTGGTCGGGGTAACAGCATGCGGAGTCCGGGCAACGACTCTTGTGAGTGCACGATGAACAGCACGTAGAGTAACGGCTGCGGTATGTCCTGAGAGTAATCCCAAAGAAATCCAGGCAGCAGCACTAAGGAGTACGCCGCCCCAAGAGCGTATGAAGGGCAGGGCATTGACAAGCAAGCTGGTATAGAGGTTGGCTAGCGCTACATCCTGCACCGCCCACGCAGATTGCAAAGGAGGCCCAAGTTTCAAAGACCACTTTTCATCAAACGCGGAAGGATGAGCTACGCATGTGCCGCGCCCTCCAGCACGGTGCATGCAGATTCCCAGAGCTCATAGCTCCCGTGTCATACATTTTTCCTTACAAGAATCACCCGGGTTTTTCATACAGGGGCACAGGACCGGCAGCTTCCATACGTCGGTAAGAGTACCGCACACGTCGCGCAGCCTGTGCAGTACGAGGCCCGCAGCATGCAATAATAATATTGTCACGAAATTGCGCCAGGGCAAATGTCCGTCCCGAAGGGTGACACCACACAGGATAGCCTTCGCAGGAAGTGGACAGCGTGCCCCACTGTCGTGAGCGTGCCTTAGCCAAGTGAAAGGACCATATACATATACCCCCCCCCCCCAAAGGGGCTCAATTGACAGGATCCCCAAAATCCTACCAAGACTGACCCCGGGCCTCGGAGGTGACCCAGACCCAAAAATTGGCAAAAACCGAAATGGGATTTTTGGAATCAGCGTGTTGAGGGGGTTCAGAAAAGCCATCATTTGCCATATATTTAGTGAAAAAAAACATGACCATTTTTAATGCCCCCAAAAAAATTCCGGCGCCTTTGGCACCAGAGTTCATAACAACTGATTACTGGTCCTGTCAATTGAGCCCAAATGCAAAGGGCAGCGAACGTCGAAAACTGGTTACAGAGCGTGGAGATTTGAGGTCAAGTTTACGTATTCAAACATTGGCTTGGGGGAAAGGGGCTCCAAAGGGGCGGCTGCCAAAACCGGCCACTGCTGAGCAGGAGAGCAGCGGGAGACAGTGTGGGCAGTTACCAAAGCAGTTGGTCGGGGTTGGGGGTGTTGACAAATGCCCCAACTTCCCTCCACAGGTCATTTCAGCAATCAAAACTTTGAGATTTCAAGATGCAACAACAGGGCAGATTTGAAGGCATCCACCCATCTCCCACGTCTCAGAACTGCAGGCATTTCACAGTGGCTACCATGCAGCCACCATCAGAGCGACGCCCTAGTGGACGGCATGAGGATGGCCCTTGAGCCTCCAGCATTCATCTAATATGACCCTTGCGCCATCCCTCTGCACCTGCTTGCCGAAGCATGAGCTACATCGTTGATCATCGACGACGTGTGATGCAGAATCCCCTTCTTGTCTGCACGCTCTGCCTTTGCAGCCTTATATTCCTCCTCCCGCATCTCAAGCGCCTCGCGGTATTCAGACTCCTGTTGAGGTGCGGACGTAGTGATGACCATTTAGGAAAGCAGGGAGGAGGTTCGGGCCGGAGATTCCGTACATTTTCATCCAAAATAAACCCTAATGGGCTGCCGGAATTTCCTGCAATGCGCTGACAGGTGTGTGAAAGCGTGTTGGGACCGGACAGGCTGCCTGAACAGGCTGAAGCGCCCGTTATGAGCTGACTACCTGCCTAAAGTGTCCATCACAAATTGACAATCCCCCATGCATTCACAAAAAGTTTCACTGCAAGATGTTTCTTAGTTGGGGATAGGCACCAACAGTCCCCAAGAAAAATTTGCTGTGCTGCAGCATGCTGCGGCATGCTTCAAGCCATAGGTGGGGGGTACCCAAATTTTCCAGAAGCTGAAACCTAACCCTAACCTGAGGCTGGCAGGCATAGGCACCATCTGGTTGTTTCTTGTTTTTACCCAAAACATGGTACTATAAGATGGCCCCTTTTGATGACACATAAAGTACAGTATAATTTCCCATTTTGACCTTCACCCTGGGTGTCTGTACAACATAGGTACTGCCCGATGCCTTCTCCGATTGCCCACTGCAAACAGTCTGTAGTACTCCTGGTTGTCTCCTTGTTCCTCTTGGGTTGTGGTGTCCCCTCCTCAGCGCGTCCAACAGTGGACATCAGAAGACAAAGTGAAGAAAACAATGATCTGTCAAAGCACAGCACAGCATAAAAAAAAAGGGGGGGGGGACCAAGTTGGGCTATGTGCCCCTGCTCTTGCCCCTGCCAGGGTTGTTGCAGATTGCCACTACCAGGAATGGAACCAGAGTCATCTCAATCACAGATGCACCATTTAACCACGAGAGTATTGTGTAGGGATGGGATTGATATTTTGGTTTGATACTGTTCCCCAAAAAGTCCCAACCCAATTTTCAGTGTGCTGGGGCAGGCTTCAAAACCCCCACCAACAGGCCCCTAAAACAGGTGCTGCGCCATGCTTCAACCATTGGTGCTTGGTTGCGGAGAGGGAGCGGGCAGGGGGGGGTGGGGGGCTTTGGGCCGCACATGAAAAACGTCCATTGCTGTGTACCACGAGGTTGAACACAAAACACCGGAATTTCGTGTATGAAGTACCGTCAGACCACACAATTGAGGGTTCCACATCAGACTTGTCAATAGCGTTCGTCAGCTCAGACATGATCACAAAATCGTGGATCTTTCTGTGTTATGCACAGTATGCAGCAATTTCTGTATGCAGCAATTTCTGTATGCAGCAATTTCTGCACAGCGCCAAATAGTAATTCTACTTTCTCATGACCACCCTGGAATGCACCCACCTTTGGGGAAGCACACATGCACATGGCAAAAACAGGTTTGATGGTTGGTTCTCATTGACTGAATGCCCCCGGCATGGGCAATTTTAGCCCTTAGTCCGTGGGTGTACATTGCCAGTAATTCACGCTGATCGGTGGCGCCTTGGTCAAACTGAATCGCATGGTAACATACAATAGCATTGAAACATGACTGCAACTGAGTTGTGGTCCCAAACGGAAATCCAATTTGGCCACGCGTTATATGTATGCCACATCCGATAGCCATGTGACACGTTGAAATAAATATGTGGCTACTCAGGAAAATCAATATCACAAATATGCTCGAGCAAGCACAAATAAAAGTTACATATAGAGCATTCTGACGTCTCCTTTTTGCTTGGTGAGATAGGTATCATCTTCTTCCTCAAGAGCTTTGTCTTCTCTCCAAATGGAGCTTGGAATGTGCCCCCACTGGTTGTAAGGTTGATGCCGTTTTTGCCTCCTCGTCATTAACTAGGTGAGGTGCAAGAGAATGCGTGTATTTTTTTTTCTTGCATATTTGGCATGTAAATCCTCATGGGACACCAACCAAATGTCACGCACAACCCTCAAAGCCCAAAGGCGGGCGAAAAAATGTTCCACCCGTGCTTGATAAAAACCGTCAATATCATTACAGGTCTTCTGCCGGACATTCAATAATTGCGCCCAATGAAAGGGACATGGGAATGTAACTGTCACTTGTACGCACCACTATGTACACCCACCTCAAACTCCAAGAAAGGACCTTTGGTGCGTTGTGGGCCATATTGATCCCATATCTTAACATCGGCACTCGTATGTACGACTAGGCACACCCACACAACATTACCCAAATTGTCCACTGGCACACTTGTCCCCAAAAGCACACACTGCATATACTGCATTGCATATACTGCATTGCATATACTGCATACGAACTTTGGCTTCCTTTGTCACTGAGGAGTGGTTGCTTAACTCCTGTCGTCTCGAGGGCCCCCGTCTGGGCAGAATGGCTACATAAAGAGGGGGAGAATTGAGGGCAAATAGGGGAAAATGTTGCATGGTGCTAACGTTCCCTCAACGTGGCTGCATAATCCCCACCGTCTCAGGGGCCCAGAAAATGGGCAATCAATATGGCAACATCACCCGTGCCTTCTCAGGGTCCACATGGTGGCCCTGCAGGAGAGTGGCACATGGCAAGTCTGATGCCACAGTTTCGCATGGATTGCTTCATTCGAAAATCTGGCATTTCTCGGAAAATCTCGATCAAGTGTGACAGAGCTGCATGCTTTGGATTCGCGCTTTGAAATGAATCGGTCTGTAATTGCCTTAGCACACCACAATCGCATCAAGACGGGCCCCAACTTCAATGCCAGCTCGTTGTGTGTTAAGATGTGTGCCACACAGAACTACTGTTTTAGGCGATGTGAAGTGCCATGTGTAAATTGTACCCACTACAAACCAAAGCAACAACAAGTCCAGTGCCAACAAATCACACAGGGCTGTATTTGCAGTGATGAGATGGGTTTATGGCAACAATATGCATCCACAGGCTCCATGCTTTTTTGTGAAAATCCAACCCAGTACCCATTATCTTTGGGGTGCTGTTGTGTCGTACAAGAGGGTCATCTTGGAGAATCTGAACAGCCTTGGGATGAACAGAGCCCCCATCAGGGGTAGGTGGAGATAGGACCTATGACCCATGCCATTGGTAAGACTAAAATTGAATGTGGCCTGGGTGTGGATAGACGCATAGTGGACACAATAGGCCAACCAAGTTATGGCAACCCACCCAACACGCACCCCAAGGTAAAGCATGGTTAAGTCAAGGAGCAAGCAGACAGAAAAGCCAGGTGTGGGGTGGGAGTGGCACCAGCTGCGCATAGAACTCGTCTGGCCTTGGGTCTGTACATGGCGGAAGTGGATGGGGGAGTAAATCCCCACGGTAAATGAGCCCCTCGCCACTGGGGTCGGGCTGGATATCTGCAGGGTTGATCCCCAGCCATTCATTGGAGGGGTTGTAGCTGACTGCCAGGGCGGCCTCCTCCTCCGTCTCCGCATGGGCCACAGCGTTGCCATACATACCAGACTCATTCAGAAGCGAGAGCGAGCTCTGATGTGGCAAGTGTGGAGTTGCATCAGTGAGAGTTTGCACAGTATGCCATGTGCCCGTGTCTCTACAAATGCCCATATTTGTACTTGCGTTGATGCCTGTGCTTTGCCTGTGAATGTGTACATGTTCCTCCATTCCATGTGTTTGTGCCTGTCTCTGTGCTTCTGCTTGTGGTACACGATCTGTGATCCTGTGTCTGTTCCTGAGTGTGTGTTTGTGCATTTGTCTGGACCGCCTGATTTATTTCTGTGCCTGCCTCAAAGACAGGGGATGAGGGGTGCTTGGGGGAGCTGGCTGGGGCAAGACCTCAGACCCTTCACACTACAAAATTACTGTGAATATTTGGGGTTACGTTTAATACTACACTCTCCTCCCCAACAATCCTGCAAAAATGCAAGCAAGCAACAAGCAACAAGCAAGCGAGCAACAACATTTCAGCAACCCATTTCATGAATTTCTCTGTGAAAGTGGCCTCAAATCTGGGGGCTCAAATCAGGGGCCCCCCCACACGTGCCCTTTCCAGATTCCAGGTATGAGCAGAGACCTCGTTGCATGCGACACAGGGAAGGGGGGGGGGGGGGAATTGGGAGTCAACCATGCAGAACTGGCCCAGTTTCAGCCATTTTTGGCGAAAATCGGCCAGGATGGACCATGGCAAACGGTCGTGACAACACCAAACTGGTTTGCCTTCCTCCTGGCAGGGAAGGTTGTTTCATCTTCTAACTCTGGGAAAAACTTGCGCATTGCCCCAAGAATACGACCACAATGCTGTCTTGTGGCCAAAAGCAGCTCAGCAAATCGAGACCCCAAAACTAAGATTGAGCTATATCTTGGGTTGCATGGCTTCAAATCCAATTCTGAGGCCACCCAGCCCACCTGCAATCCCCCACTTTTTGTGGTTTCCACCCCTCAAAATGGCCTAAACGGACAGCTACACCCCCGCACCAGTGCAGACTTGGCTGCGGCAAGCCAACACCCGGAGCCCACCTGGCCTGCAGCAGGGCCAATTTTTCTTTGGCCAAAATAGGCCAAAACTTGGACCAAAACAGTCACACCATCGGAAACGCTTCTGACTCTGCCAAAAAGGCTTGATTACCTCTGGTCAACATCTGCACCGGTCATCCATCATCAACACATAACAGGTCCCACAGGTGTTCCATTGTTACAAGGCTCTGCAATAGGCCATTGGTACTGGGGAAATTGTGTGCATGCTAGGGTGGGGTTGCAGGGGGGCACCATGGGGTCAAGAATTTGTCAAAAATGATGATTTTCCAAAGGTGATTGGGGACCACTTGGGAGGGTAAGAATGGCACACACCAGTACGGGCGTTGGGGTGTCTGTTGGTCCATTTCGAGGGAGGTTGCCAGGTAGACTGCACCCTTGGAGTTGGTTTTTGACCCACATAGCCCCAGATATAGCTGAGTCTTGGTTAGGGGATAGTGCTGGCCAAAGCGCACTGTTTCTGGGGCCATTTAGGGGGCATTGCACGGACATGTTGTGGAATTACAAGATCAAAGTATGTGGATGAAGTTTGAAAAAAGGGGCCGGCCTCTCTGCCTATAAGCCATGAAGGAGTGGGCATTGGGTCATTCAATCTAGTTTGAATTACCAGCAATGCTTGGAAAATTTTTGTCAAAATTTGTGTTACCAAATCTGTGGACCGCTTGGCCCATGGTATGCACAAGGCGCCATGTGGTGCAAAAAAAATCTGGATCTGGCCTTAACCCAAAAAATGCACCTACTTGTACACACACGTACTTGCACCAGGGACGTGACAGAGCATCACTCTGTGTCCTGCTATTGCAAGTTTCGGACGATGTGTGCCGTTCCCAGTACACACTGAACTCGGAGACGGAAAAATGTGCTGTACTGGTTGCTTGAGGAGGCGGCAAAGGGAAATGCAATGACACAAAATGTGTGTGGTCGTTCCTCATCATGAACCGGTTCCGGAAGCTTTCTGATGAACAGCTGGGTTAGACAGGCCATGGGAACACAATCTGCTGAGTTAGACAAGGTGCACTTGCCACGCTAGTAGGTGCAGTTTCACCTTTCCTGCACCATTCAGGGGGCCATAGCTGAATAGGCCCAAACCCTCATCCACTTTGGTGCGCAATGCAATCAAAACCATGCATCGGCCAATCAGAATGACCATCTGTGTGAACCCGCACTGCACCCCAGTCTGAACGCAGCTTAGGTTTGACCCTAAGCAATGTGAACAATTCATGGCCAACTGACAGCAAATTGGCAGTCAACCTGCAGCCAGCCTCCAGGATGACAAAAATGGTGCTTGACACTGTTGTGCACGGGGGCATTCAGACTCAAATCCTGACCCCAACCCCTCCCTAAACTTTTTGGGCCCCATGGGAGGGGGGTGGGTGGGTGGGTCGGTGGGGGGCTCCTTGGGGGAGGGGGGGCACCAGGGGTCCCGGGTGTCCCAACATACAAACCTCAAAATGATCCCGTTTTTGCGCACATCATTTTGAACACACATATGTGGGGTTTTTTAAAAAAATTTACCCACTGGGGTCCAGTCCCAGCAGCCAGATTATTTGGGGGGGGGGGGGGGGCTGGGTGGAGAAGGTCAGGGGTGAGAATTTTTTTCCCCGTTTTGCATGCACATTTGAATTCCCCACAAAATTCTGAGCATTTTGAGCATACACACAGAGGGTGAAGTAAACCCCCACTTTTAACCCCCACCATACACCAAAAAGAAAAATTCCGGCGCCTTTGGCGCCAGGTTTGGGCCAAACGCGGTCCGGACCACCTCAACAAATTGGCAACAGTAGGTGTCAAGAGGATTGAGCCGAAACGTGCCATTCGGTGCCGCATTGTTGTGATGTGGCCTGATCTGTTCCACCTGGTCTACAGGCATTGATACCTTGGAGCTTGTCGTCTTCGGTGTTGTGCTGAACTTCATGATGCTGCGAGTGGTGCCCGTTGCAATGCCAATTTGCTGCATTGCGTCCAGGTCAATAATGAAATTCTTACTCGCAGCCTGAATGCTGACCTAAAGATGCACCAAAAACCAGTGCACATGGTCACAAGACATTAAGCTGACAAAGGACCTGGATTATGATATGAATATGATACGTCAGAGCTTCTGGGAGGCTCCAACAGTGGTGTCATCAACCACTGCCCTGAGGGTGAAAGAAGCTGTTCCATCCCACATGCTTTCCCATTGCTTTGATAGCCTACAGACACCACATATACCTTGTGCCAGCTTTATGGCCAGTGCAGATGCACATACTTCACCAAATTACATTCCACAAAGTGAACAGTGAGAAGGGTGAAGTAGTGAGAATGTGAAGTGTGGCCAGTTTGACCACAAGCACCAGAAGGTTTGACGATGCCAAGCAACAACAACCGACAGCAACCACAGCACATGCAACATGGGAGCACACACTTGGGGGTCGAGAATAGTTCTCCAGTCCCTGTAATTCTAATTTTTTTTGGCTACTTTGGAAGAGGTAGGAGGGGGACTGGACAGAAGTGAGGAGGGGGGCAGTTGGTGTCAAATTTTCAGCACATGCAAATGTTTAGTTCGTCAAGATCAAATTTCTCACATAAATACTGGATCAACGGCTGCTGGTGGCAAAGCAAAGGACAACCAAGGGGACTTCAAAACCACCAAGTGATGTTGGAATTGATGTGGAGCAGACTGGTGGCAGGGGTAGGGATATCCCTGTTTCCCCTCACTTTCCCCTGGGTTCCTTCCAGCCTCAATGAAAATCAGTAATTCCAATTTTCTGATATTGTGACCACCCACAACGATTAAAACACTGAAGAATGTTTTATGGCTTCTTTACATGCTTTGTTTTTTCCTGCATTTGCCATTGAGTGCTTGGGTGGGGTTGCGGGAAGATGACAATATGCAAAGCGCAAGAGCAATAGACTTTTCTCCAAGCAAAAGTCTCCGTGTCTCACCTCATGCTCAGTTTAGTAGAGAAAAACCCGCACATAGCAGTTTGTAACAAATGGCAACCACGAAATCAATGATGGACGTAAACACACATGACTCAGACAGATGCTTCCCAGTTTTCTCTCGTTTTCCATGGCCTTTGCCAAAAATGTTGCACTTGCCTGAGGTGTCCTCAATTTGGAACAACATGGAGCCCCATCCTTGGAAATCCATAGCACCAAATGGCCAAATGGGGCCAAAACACATGACAAGGCTTTACAAAATAACATGCTTTGCAAGAGGCTGCAGAGCATGTCCTCTCACATCCTACCACATCCTGTGTGGATATCCTGTCACAATATCCTGATTTTACCCCTCTTTTGGGGGTACCACATGGTCCTTGTGGCCACCAAAAAACACATTCACCGCTTGTCTTAACAAAAATGTCCAGAAACTGCACAAGCCCATCCCAAACGGCCTAAGCAATCCCCACAGACTTGGGGACCTGAAAAAAATTTCTTGGCTCAAATATGAAATGCATGTACTCATGGAAAAAACCAGGCCACAGGCGGAAAAAAAAAGTTAGGGGGTGGGGTTGGGAGGGGAACAATTCTTTGGACAACAAAATGTCACTACAACCACCTCAAATTGATGACAATCAGAATTTGCGTGGACCCCCCCACACACTTACAGTCAATCAAGGGAAATATGATTTTCGGCCATTTTGGCCATTTTTGGGCGGCTGCATTTTGGTTATTTTCGGCCGCTTTGGCTGAAAACGGCCAGACGCAAAAACCATTGTGCCACAGTGAAGCGCTTCTGAGTGAATTGGTCGTTGAAGCTGTTGCTGGACGGCTTTGGGGAACAAATTCAGTGTTCCTGAGGGTCCATCCACACCGAATCTCACGTGCAAACGGTGCCAGTAATGGTACCAGGTATGTAGACCGGCGCCGCTGCGCTTGTGAATCCCTCCTTTGGGTAGATGATGGGGGGGGGGGGGGGAGCACCAGCCTCCATGGAACTGGCGAAAATTACCCCATAACGAAAATTCAGGTTGGGCCGCGATGCAAAAAATACATGAAGCAAAGGGACAGAGCCAGTGACATGAATCAGGCAGTGGGCAGTGGTAAGGGGCATGGGGCATGGGGCAAACCTTGTTCTGTTTACTCTCGTATGCTGCATGGATCTTCTGTGCAGGTAGATACTCGTACGAGTGCCAGTGCCCAGAGCCGTCCTGCCAAGCCCAACCTGTGGGTGCCGTCTGCTCCACTTTCCGGATCTTGAACTCCTCTGATGTTTGCCAGTTCACCTGCACAGCAGTGGACATGTTGGCGGGCACTACTGGGCCTCTCACTCCCAAAGATCTACCAAGCCACTGTGGTGGCCCACCGGTTCTCCACAGTGGCGGGCCCTGGCACAACACATTCAGGATCCACACAACAATAACATTCAACGCAGAGAGCAACCCTCTTTCACAGCGGAGTGCCCTACAGTTCAACAGGAGCTCAAACAGTGGTGCAGCTTTACTTCGCCAGGGTGGTGCTCAGCATTTATGGGGGGCTGGGGGGGCTGTTGCTCTTGTTACTCTTTGGGGGGGGGGGGGATAAAGGCTGAGTGAGTATGCCAGTTGGTACTTCCGTGTGTACGTACTTGGGGAGTGCCGTAAAAGCTGACCCCCGTACTGGGGGGGGGGGGGTCAAAAAATGACCCCCCCCCTTTTTTCAGGTTGAAAATCATGAATGCCCACTCTCAGGGGTGCAAGTGGGGAAGTTGTGACAGCATATGCCTACTGGGATACAAAAGGACGTGTTTTGCGGTCTCTAGCCTTGCCTGGAGCCGGTGTGTGTGAGACGCAAAATCACCTTTTCCACCAATAATGGCTTACAGGTGTGCATGGAGTGGTGGTACACACACAACCTGCTGATGCAGTTTTTCACCCTGGGCTGCTCAAAAATTGAGGTTTTCAAAACTTATTTTTTTTGATATTGTGATCACCGAAAAGGACCATCCAAGGTATGTAAAGCATGTTTTAGGCCTTATTTCTGTGGTTTTTACAGGTTTTGGGTGTGTGTGTGTGTGTGTGCCACCTGAGTGTGCATTGCTTGGGGTAGATTCTCTGCGAGGTGGACTTGCCGAAGGCAATAGAATTGTTGAATCTTTTGGAACCTTGCAGGATTCTTTTTCAAGACCAGGGCAAAAAAATTGAAACTTGAAATCAGGCACTTTTTCGCCAAGATGTCCCGCGATTTTCAGCGAGATTTTGGACGAGATTTTGGGCGAGATTTTGGGCGAGATTTTCAGCGAGAATTTGGGCGAGTTTTTCAGCGAGATTTTCGGCGAGTCCTGCAAAAGCATCATCAGAGAGAGAGGCTGGCATTGGGATTCCAAATTGTTTTCCAGAAGGTGTAACCCTTCGGTGGGACTACCTTCCAGGCAAGATCAAAGACACCACGTTTTTTTCATACAAATACACATTCCTGTCCACGAAAAAACACGCCCTGCAATGGAGCAACCCTCCCAACAGATGCAGAGCCATGGCGAGCGGCGCAGTCATGCCTGCATCATTTTGCTAAAATTAATCTGATATTCCGTCCCCGCAATTTCAATCCTGGTCTTGGTCGCCCCTGCAGCGTACGCAGCAGTCATCTTCTGCGTGTGCTCTCGGGCATAAGAGGTCCAATTCCCCTCCTCGTCTTGGCACACCCAAATGGTTTGCGCAGTCTTGGCAACCTAAAGTGGGCAGAGAGGCAATGTGCACATAAAATAGAAAACCCATGCTGAGGCTCAAAGCAGAAACATGCAATCATGCTCCGATGAGCCTGGCTGAAAATGCCAAACCCCACCCGCTTTTGGAAGCGAGAAAAAAACCCACGCATGCATGAGACGACCACTGCGCGCATGGTGCGCTTGGTGACGGGGCCAACGGCAAACACTACGGAGATGCTGCTTTGTCGAATCAAAGAAACGCGAAATTCTGATGGGCTTCGCGCAGTGCACATTGCAGATGGAGAAATTGGTGGCTTGCACCTTTGCTGATAACTGTGATTGAGCGGTTCGTGGAGAGCTGTCGCCCTTTGGGCTCCACACCTACTCCACGCACACTGAACGGCAACCCGCCACCATCAAACGAGACCACCGTGGCCAGCGGCAGGGACACGCAACTAAGACACGGTTCGTGGTGCACACATCATTGCTAGCTGCCTATGGAATTGATAACACGACTGGCAGAGGCTTCCCCGCAGCCTCCCTTACCCCATCCGATCCTTCCCAAGGGCTGCTTCCATCTTCAAACTCCTGCTCAAAGGTCGCGGATCCAATGCAACCGAAGGATGCACATCCGTGCCTCAGGTGAGCTAATGTGGGGTGGGGTGGGGGTGGGGGGGGGTTCCGAGTGTTGGCACCTCCCTCTTCCTTCAACCGTTCAACACGATTCGTCTGCTTGGTGCCCGGGGCCTGAAAAGTCCCCCGCTCCATCTGTTGGCTCGCACCAAATCCTGTTTGTCTGCGTGTTTTGGCACTGGCTACTGGCGCTCATTAGTTCTTCTGCAGGGCTGTCAGCTGCCGTAGACTTTCGGCTGCCGTTATGCTGTGGTACTGCTGACCCAGCCTTCTGCCCAGGGCGGTCCTGAACGGGGAAAAAAAGTGTTCCTTTACACAGTTTTCCCGAAAAAGCCCACGGGCACATCATATGTTGGCGGCGGTTGGTGGTTGGGGATTGGTGGTTGATGGCGACTGGCAGTGGTTGGCGGTTGGCGGTTGGTCGCCGCTGGCGGTTGGTGGCGGTTGGCGTTTGGTTGGCGGTTGGCGGTTGGTGGCGGTTGGTGGCGGTTGGTGGTTGGCGGTTGATGGTCCCTTGGGGCGGTCCTTGACGAAAAAAAATTCTAGTCCCTTAAGGACCCCCCTCCCCCCTGGTTCTGCCCCATTGGCCTCTCCCCCCCAAGTGTGAAGTTTGACGGCGCTCCCCGGCCGTGGTGACACAAGGCCAGGGGGTACATGTAGGGCGGGGCGGTTGCCATCAAGGTAAGTGTGGCGGTTGGTACTTCTGTGTGTACGCACTGTTTGAATTCTTAGACATGAATCTTCCATCGTCTCGGGTACTCAAAGCGGAGAGGAGACAATTGGCGACAAAGCCCCTGCTTTATCGGGACCACACCCCCAAAAAGTATGGGTTGGTGGCTGCACATCCCCTGCTACATCGAGGCCACACCCATGAAGGTTGTGGATTGGTGTGCACCTCCTCATGGGCTTTCTTGGGTGCAAATAGGAAAAAAGGAGGGGGGCTTGCCATGAAGGCTGAACAAGTAAACAGAGGGGGCTGGGAGGGGGGGAGGCATGACGCCAGAGAGGATGGCTGTCTGAAGGCGCCTACTAACCTCTCGCCGCTGACCCTTGTCATTCCCCTGAATCCTTTCCTCTGGCATTGGGGGCGGGGAGTGGGTGGACTGCGTCCATGGACTGAGCCCCCCCCTGCGGGAGTAATACACGGCCATGACGACACACCTCACGGATCGCATGTTTCTTCTTCGTTTCCTGGCTGATCACTTCCATTAGAAAGAGGTCGAGCATCATCTTCTCTCCGTTCACCTCCGCTTCCACTTGACTCTCCCCCAGCTCACGTACCTGCCGGAGCAGGTGCATTACTTCATTGTCATATGTCCGCCAAAAGCCATCCTCATCCTGCCACGCCCACACTGTCTGTGTCGTGTGGACCGATTCACGGATAGGGCGGGTCTCCTCCCGAGATACATCCAGCTGGGTCATCGTGTGCAGGTCCATCATGTATTTGGTGTGATCGATGTCAAGAGAAACCTGCCAAAAAGGGGGCAACTAGCAGCAGAAGCAGTAGCGGCAAACAGCAGCGAGCAGGAGCACCGTTTTGGCCATTTCCAGGCGGCTGCACTTTTATTATTTTCAGCCGTTTTGGCCATTTTCGGTCGGCTGCATTTTTGACATTTTTGGCACCACTGTGGGGCAAAGAGCCACCGCACAGCAGTGGCGATATGCGTACGACGACCGTCCCATGTTATGGCATGACAATTCTTGAGGCATGGAGCACGTCACCGATACATACGGAGACCAGGTGGACAGGAGTGCTGGCGGTGCATTCCCTGCTCACCCATCTGATGGGGCACGGCCTAACGATGGGTCTCTCTAACCCCACACTGAATCCTCATGGAGGCTCATGGGGGATGGACCAGAGAGGCCAAGAAAGATTATGATTATGCAACTCGAGGTCTGGAGTACTTTCGTACTGTGCTGTGGGCGGCTGCCCAGCAATACAGCATGTGGGCTGCGCACCGTCTGGCTGGGGCAGCTTTGTCACTTTTGCCGGTGGCTCTTGTGATGCCGGGCAGACATTCTCGTGTCTGCGAGAAAAGGGGTATCTGTGTGAAAACGAAAGATTGGGAGATTTTCGGGAGCCGCCAGATCTATTTTATCCGCCTGCTGCCCATCTAATGACTCCGGGTTCAGTCCCCAGTGTGGGCTCATCAAATGGCTAAAAATAAAACAATTCATTCATTAATTCCGCCAAATCTCCAGCGTCTGCCTAGTGCTCACCAAATTCAAGGTAATGACTGACACATCAAAGCTGCAGCGGCAGCGTAGTTTTTGAATGTGGCTGTGATTGTGCTGGTGGCGACGACCCTGATCGTGGTTGTGACGTGCCTCTTGGGCTTGATTGATTGACTGATTGGGACTGATTGATGGACATTCCAGCATTGGTGAGATGGGCATCACGATAGTCCATCTTTTGGGGCCCGCACGAACAAACGTCATGTTGCCGTACACCGCCACCGCCACGGCACCGCCACCGCCACCGTAGTAGCAACGTCCACCACAGCCACAAGGCATTAAGGGATTTTTCTGGGTTTCGTCCGGCTCCTCTCGGTTTTGTGGGGCTGATCTGGGTTTTGAGGGCGGATGGAGGGTCTGGATTCAGTAGAACATCCAACAGCAAAGCGATACCTGATTCTGGCCTGCACTGCGCGCCAACTGGATTTTCTTCACGTTCTCAGGGCTGTACGTGCGCCAGACATTGTTCTGGTCCTGCCAGGACCACACGGTGGTCTTGTTCTGCGGCACGCCACGGATGTGCCGAGTCTCTCCGCGGCCGAGATGGGCCTGCTGCATATTGAACAGATCCACCGTCCAGCTCTCGCCATCGATGGTGATCGTGACCTGGCTCCGGCCGGTGGCTTTGGCATGTTGGATGGACTGCACCACATCAGCGTGGTAACTGCGCCACGTGCCGTCGGCCAGCTGCCATCCCCATGCGGACGGTGGGCAATGTGTGATCTCCTGAGCAAGAGCACAGTGAAAAAACTGCCAAAGATGAACCAAAGGGAAGGTCTGTGCTCACGAGCCACTACAACCCCAAACTGCTGGCTGGGAAAGCAGGGGCAAATTGCACAGCAGTCCAATGACAGCTGCGGGTGCATGGGAGCGGTTAAACTCAGAGGTGGAGATAGCGTAGCCCGAACATCGATACACATGGGATACACACACTCGAAATGGGATACACATGGGATACACACGTCTGGAGCTTGGGATACACATTTGGGATACAGTTGGATACAGCAATTACATTTTTTTGGATACACTCCATCTCCACCCGCTTCCCTTACGCCTCCGATTGAACTGCCATTCTTAAAGCTCTTGGTGGCCAACTTTCGTACACAAAATCAGTCTTCTGTCTGCAAGTTCGCACATGTCTGTCCTGACTTGGAATCGAGTGAATCAACCCGCTTACCACAATCCTCTTGGGGCTGCAAACCCCCAAAGGGCAGGCAAACGAAGAGTCCTGGGGCCAAAAGCTGTACTCTTGGGCCACAAATCATGTTGGATCAAGCCTTTCCCTGATTAAAAGGGGGGGTGAGACCCAATTGCGGTGAGCTAAGCGAAGGTGTAGATGATACCTTTGGCAGACTACCCTTGCTAAACACAGCCACCTACCAAGGGCTACTGGGTTGCAACCACTCAAAGGCACATTACTTCAAAAAAGAGTCGGCTCCATAGAACACAGCACCAAGAAGCGTTGCGGGTGACCAGGTGACTCAACGCGCTTGATGCGATAAAAATGAACGCGTGACACTTCACGCCATTTATTAACAATGAGCGAACAAATTATGTATGGTTCCCAAAAATTTGCTCCCGAGAAACAGTGGACGGTTGCTGTTATTTCCTGGTGGACTCTGGATCTGGATGGATACTAATATTTCCTGGTGTCGGCTCCATAGAACACAGCACCAAGAAGCGTTGCGGGTGACCAGGTGACTCAACGCGCTTGATGCGATAAAAATGAACGCGTGACACTTCACGCCATTTATTAACAATGAGCGAACAAATTATGTATGGTTCCCAAAAATTTGCTCCCGAGAAACAGTGGACGGTTGCTGTTATTTCCTGGTGGACTCTGGATCTGGATGGATACTAATATTTCCTGGTGGACTCTGGATCTGGATGGTTACTAATATTTCCTGGTGGACTCTGGATCTGGATGGATACTAATATTTCCTGGTGGACTCTGGATCTGGATGGATACTAATATTTCCTGGTGGACTCTGGATCTGGATGGTTACTAATATTTCCTGGTGGACTCTGGATCTGGATGGTTACTAATATTTCCTGGTGGACTCTGGATCTGGATGGATACTAATATTTCCTGGTGGACTCTGGATCTGGATGGTTACTAATATTTCCTGGTGGACTCTGGATCTGGATGGTTACTAATATTTCCTGGTGGACTCTGGATCTGGATGGTTACTAATATTTCCTGGTGGACTCTGGATCTGGATGGATACTAATATTTCCTGGTGGACTCTGGATCTGGATGGATACTAATATTTCCTGGTGGACTCTGGATCTGGATGGATACTAATATTTCCTGGTGGACTCTGGATCTGGATGGTTACTAATATTTCCTGGTGGACTCTGGATCTGGATGGTTACTGTTATTTCCTGGTGGACGTGCAAATCCTTAAAAACACCGAACAAATTGCGCAGCGCACAAAAATTTTGTACAGAGTCTGAATTGCAGAAATTCTAGCCTGTTTAATTCCCGCCCCACCGGTAGCAAAGACGACCTTGACTGCCTGCTGCTCGCCGTTGTCACCAAGCTGCACCATCGCAGTGAGGTCAATCGTGACGCGAGTTCCGGCCACTTCGATGTTCACCATGTCCTGTGACAGGGATGTGCACATAGGCAGGGGTGCGGGTCCACATCAATTCCAATCCGTGGAAGGCGCAACGCCTCCGGGGCTCTGTCGTGCGGATGTGCTGTTGCGCAGTCGTCTTGCGAAGTAAAATGGTGCCAGCACCAAATTTAAAAAAATATCCAGCGGCAACACAGCGGTAGGAATCGACCAAGGGGCTAGTGCGCTACTGTCCGGCACTACTGCGGCAGTAGATTTCTCACAGTCTGGGTCCCAGTTCCAAAACTTAAAGGCAAAGATTTCCGGCACAGCGTCCCAAACTTTGTGGTCAAAAAATCAAAAGCTGCGCTTCAGACAGCACCAAAATCTCACGGGCGTCTGGTTGATATCTCCAAAGATCACCACGTGTTGCCGATTCCCGCTGTTGCCCACTGACTCAGCAGTTTGCAACCATAGACACATCTCAATCCCCCTACGGTCGACACCTGCCCCGCGTAGCAGCCAGCCGGGCGGCATTGTCTTGCAGCCGTCAAAGTTCCAAATCGGATTACCGTTTTTAGGGAGGCGGAGGGGGCTGCGTGGCTCCGGGCCGCCAGGCACGGTAGCAAGCCCGGGCTGTTGTTCGCCAGAGTCCCCCGACCCTCGGCAGCAATGGCACCTTGGTACTGCAGCCGAGCCCGCAGAGGCTTGGCGACGCATTCTAGGGCTCCTCCGCGTGACCCGGCCACCCATCCACCCAAATCAGAAAATTTTCAATATCAAAGGGGCCCGAAATTGAGGTGCACCAGCTTTCCCGCTCACCCATTCACCCATCCACACCCACACGCCCACCCACCCATCCACACACACACCTGTCCCACATCCATTGCAAGTATGATCTGCTGCGCCTGTTCAGGTGCATACGTACGCCACACGCCGTGTTCGTCCTTCCATGCCCACTGCGTATGCTGGCTGTGCCGCACGTCCCGGACAGCACAGGTGCCCCCAGTGGTGGTATCGATGTGCTGCATTGCGTTCACATCCACAACATACCCCTTGCCGTGCATCTGAGGAGACATTTCAAGTGAGGCATAAGGGCAGCACCGAGAACATACTGGACAGGGCAAGAGGGTTCTGGACGCACCGCAAGCGCTGCCTGTGCACCGTGCGCTCGACATAACGCTTAAAAGTGACTGCTGGTTCTCTTGGTTTGCGTGATGTGCTGCTGTGTACAGCGCTGACTGGCTTCCCATTCCGTCACTCCGAGGCCGTGAAATCCCGAGGGTGCTCTCCATTGGTGTAAGACACAGGGCCAAAGGCCAAAGAGTTCCGGATCACCCAGCCCGCAATTGCCCAAGAGGCACTTGAGTCTTACACCTAACAAGTTTAATGAGTGATCCATCGATGGTGCGCTACAGCTCCAGGCATTTTGAAATCGGGGGGGGGGGGGCTTGAACCATAAAAGTGGAGCATGTTTGCTGGTTGGCACTCCGTTTTAACGCACTTGATTGTGTTTTGTAGAGGCGTGGCTGAGGGCTGCGCGGCCGGTGCGGTGGTTCTGCTGCTATCTGTGTTGCGGTGGGGTGGGGTGGGGTGGGGTGGGGTGGGGTGGGGTGGGGTGGGGGGGGAAGTAGGCAATCGCTCTTCCCTTGGGGAATCGGGGAATCGTTGCACGCAAAAAGAAAGGAGGCAGTCACAAAATTGCAGTGGGGGGAGCACGAAAATGGGTGGCCATCTGCAGCATTTCCCCCGTTCTTTTCGGTCCCATTTCCCCCGTGGCACGGAGAGGGGAATGGACCTCCACTGGCACGTGGCTTTTGTCTCCATTCTTCGAGGCCTGCAGCTTCTGAGTGGTTTCAAGGTCGTAGATGCGCCACACCCCGTTCGGGTCCTGCCACGCCCAAATGCTCTTGGATTCGAGTGTAGGTTCCCTGATCGGGAACACATCCCCGGTTTCAGTGTCCATCTGTGAAGCATGCAAAGATCCGCCCGAGATGCTCCGCGAGTGGGCAAAGGAAGCGTATGAAACGAGCAGCAACCAGGAGGGGGCCAGGCATCAGCCACATTTTCGGCGTCACCTGCCACAAAACACAGCATTCCCTACAGCCATGCCACAGCACAGCATGACAACAGCTGTGCCACGCAACACAGTCTGAAGGCCATGCCACAGTACACACCATGGCCGAGCTGCCTCTGGTCCGCTTGGGTGTATTTGGGCGATGCGGTGGGGGCCATTCGATCAACCCGTGACGGTTTGGGCATTAGGCTCACGAGGCACGACACGCCTCCAACCACGCCCTTGCGAACTGTCTTCACTGCCCCAACCAGCAGCATAGTGGATCGTATCCCTTCCACTCCCAACCGCAAGCGGACAAAACCCCACAGATGAGCGTTGTATTGCAGTCGTGCCGCGCCATCACTTCGTCGGTGTGCGCTCGAAGCTATGGGCAAACCACCCTCCCCTCCCCCAGCCAAACCCACGAAATGCCCTGAAGTCTGTGGGCGTCTACTTGCAGCACATTGACTCCTCCGCTACTACAAACATCCAATGCATCAACTGCGCCACACTTGTCCTAGCTCGACAAGTACGTGGGTAGCACATAAGCCCACCCACGGTGTATCCCGAAGTAAAGGGTGAATGGTAAACCGGCCTCTCGTCATATGGGATTGCAAACCGTCGCGGTGCCTACGCCACCTGTTGCACGGTTTCCACATCAATGCTGCATGGGTAGGGAGAGTGTGGCACAGTTGGCGCACAGGGAGGTCATTCCCGGAAGGCTGGTTGGTTACTTTGCACTGCAACTAGTGTCCAGTGCCATATCTTGTGTGCACGAGCTTTTCTTTGTCGAGGTCATCATTTGCGGAGGAAACTGGGACGAGGAGTGGGGGGGGGGCGGGTGCCGTTTGTGGAATATTTGTCTCACTGCTCGCGATTGCAGCATCACTGCCCCCGGTGGCGTCCACTCCTGCGGGCAGGGCTTCAACGTCAGCACCGGAGGGGGCGGGGGGGGGGGGGGGCAGATATACAAACAGCCGCTGGCCTGGCGTGCGCAGACAAAGGGGAGCGGGTCCAAACGTAGAACTTCTGGGCGCCGCTGAAGAAGATCCGTCAGAAAAGGCACGAAAAAAAGAACAGAACATGAAGTACGGACCGGATGATTTTCAGACCGACAACTGGTGAATGTTCGGGCCCTCTGCGCCAACGAGCGGACACAGAGCTCTTACCGACTCCGGGTCTGTGTCCACTTGCGGCAGTGGCTCCTGATTGATTTACAGGTCGCAATATGGGTGTTCAATGCCCTGTCTTTTGTGTGGCCTGCTTTCGTTGATCGGCGTCGTGTCATCGAGGTGGGGGAGGTGAAAATGCAGCTCCTGCGGCCACGGGGTCCAGGGGAACGGGGTTGCCTTGGCATGACTGGGCGAGGGAAGCTCCAGGGAGGGTGCGCGTGTGGTGCACTGCAGCACCCTGAATGTTTCCTTCTATTTTAAGGGCCGGTGAGAAGACAACGCTTTTAAGTCGTCCCCCCCTCATAACATATTCCCATGTTGTGCGGTGCATTTTCGGTGCTCAAGGGTTGCCAGACCAACACAGGTTTCGTCATGCGTTACACAAGCTTTCGAAGTTATTTGCTTGCTTTTGACGCACCCTGCACTACCCCCCCCCCCTCCGCCCCCCCCCCCTGCGCCCTTCATTTGCACAAAAAGATGAGGCAGTCTAGACACGTGTGTTGCCCGAGCGAATGTTACAGTTCTCTCTTCAGCGTGAAGGCCCGGGGTCCGGCCGCTCTCAGCTTGCGCCAGTTTTCTGGTGAAAGGCAACTGGTGGCTTTCATCCTGCAATTTTACTGACAGGAAGGTCATTCGATGCTGCGCCAAAATTTCCCCCACAATCAAGAGGAATTGGAAGACTTTGATGGAAATGGATGACAGAAGATGCAAATTGGCAACTGGTTCTAAGTACTCCAAAAAACGAGTGTCGCGAATGCACCGAAATGTGGTGCAGAGGAGGCAGTATCTACACACTCTTGTCCATATGTGCCGAATTCTAATCACGGGGGACGATGAGCGTGAAACGCAATCAAAATCCAGCAAAGCTGCATGGGCAGTTGGCGTGAAGGGCCAACAAAGGGTGGCTGTCGAAGGCAACCTGCTGCATCGCTTCGAGATCCGCGAAGAACTCGCGCCCTTCCATTGTCACAACTGTCTTCATCTTCCCCTCGTCCAGCGCCTGCTGGATGCGGGCCACTTCCGGTGCCGGGAACGGGTGCCACTGACCAGTCCCATCCTGCCACGACCACGTCGGGCCCACGCTCCGTGGGGACGGCAATCCGTTGGACGTATCCGTGGAGTCCCCCGCGCTCGCCTGCGCGCTGTCCCGGATGCCCTTCCCGGAGCTGTGAGATCGCGAGGAGGCCGGGGGAGGCTGTTCCCGGCTCGGGCTCGCGCGTCTCCCTGCCACAGGGCCAGAGGCGTGCGCGCGCCCGGGGGCCTGCGCAGCGGGAATCGCCGTGGGCTTGGGCCCTAAGAATGTCGATCCCGGAGGCTTCTGCTCGTGCTTGGCCTGGGAGTAGGCCGCGATGGCTTTCTGGAGCTGAATCTGGTGGGCGGTGCGCATCCCAAGCTGAGACATGCGGGTGCCAGACAAAGATTGGAGGGCCTCCATTGAATCAAACCCGTTGTCAAGCAGCTTCTGGGTGTATTGCCCCAGGCGGTTGCCCTCGAGGAATCTCTGCAGCTGCACAGCGGATGTAGATGGGTGGAGGGGGAGGGAGGCTGAAGGGGTTTTCAAGAGATGTTGCCAAACGGTTCCTGGTTGAGGGCGAATTCTGTTGGTTACAAAATGGTTGGAGGGCCGAGGGTCGAGGGCGGGTTCAGACACGGTGGCGGCATAACCCCCCCCCCCCCTTCAAGCGCAGGCCTGTCCGGGACGCCCATCGCTTCCCTGGGCAAAGTGATTTTTTCGGGGAGGGGCTTCAACCGGTCAAACTTTGAGAATTTCAATGCGAATCGAGTTGCAAATGAAACAAGCAGAAAGATGTGGGCCGTGTGTCTGTCCATTGCCTACCGTTCATGGGCACGAATACAGCCGCCGGAGCCAGTGATTTGCGGGGGATCACCAAACTCCTGGTGCACCTGTTCGCTTCATCGCTGCCACTGCTGGGTCCTATTACATGTCCCCATTCCCTGTGGTGCCCAGCATCTAAAAACCCTGGAAGAGCTTCCAGACCACTGAAATGAAATCAAGGAAATTAATGAAATGAAACTCGGGCGAAGCATCACAAAAAATGAGATGGGCAGGACTTCATGGGGTGATAGAAATCCAAGACAGAGGAGGTGTGCGAATTCGCACCGAAGACCTGCAAAGTCAGGTTTGTGCGAGACTTAGGTTGAAAACCAATAGTGCCACTGATTGCCATGCACACAGTTATGTGACAAATAATTTTGGGTGGCTGTAGCCTGGTACATCTGGAGTGGTACCAGATCCAGCCAATCTGCCACTCCTCCCAGTCATGGTGCATCCCTCTGTGTGTGGAATGGAGGGATTATTCAGAACGTGACAAGCCCCAAATGTCTCACATTGGCACGCAAGACGGAGGATATTACGCGTCAAGCACAACCGTACACACAACACCCAGAGGCTTCAAGAAAAACGGAAACCCCCCTCTCCTCATCGTACAGGAGGCTTGCGTCCACCTATGTGGAGCGTCCCCATCAAACAAAGCCAGTAAAAAGTAGGGTCGGACCACCTGCACCCAATTGTACTGCTCTGTGGATGGGCAGGGTGTCCTACCTGCCACCCTGCCCCCTGCCCACGGCCACTCACTGCTGACGCTCATTGACAACCCTCAACCACATGGCAGCAGGGTTCCTCATCAAGTTCCGTCCTTGAAACTATTGTTTACCATCCACCACGATCAGCCGCTAATCCGGGCAGACCCCAGTGTTGAGCCTGTGAAAGGACCTGAGGGGCACAGGCAAATGCCGGCGAGCAACCGCCATTGACCAGCAACTGTGGTCAATTGCTGGAAAATTGCCGTCTGTCATCCTGTTACCTGGGGTTCCAGGATCCCCCCCCTCCCCCCAGAGCGGCCCGACATTTGACGAGGAGGGCTCTGGGAGGGGACAGCTGGAAGGCTGGTCAAGGCGATGTTTACTTCCTTGCATTTCTTGGGTTGGCCTGGGGTGCGGCGAAATCTGTTGGCGCACAATGATGACGGGACACTCAAGAACAACCCCTTTTAGCCCCGGGGAAACGCTCGTTCCCATGATGAGCCCCTGATATGCTCCTTTTTTGAGGGTGTTTGCCAGTGGGCAGGTCTGGGTGGTCTGGGAAGACACATGTGTGGTGTTGATTGTAAGAAGGGTACGAAGGGGGAATTGAAAAATTACGGTGCACCGATACCTGGCACGAAACAGGTCGACAGCGGCAGTCATCACTGCCAATGGTTACAACAAAGCTTGACTTCCAAGGGACACTCAAATGAGGTCAAAGCAAATGACACCTGATCATTATCCTGAGCACATCAAGGCCCTGTAACCATTGCAATTGTACGCACTTTTTCAGAGCAGAAATTGTCTCATGAGATTCAAACACTCAGAACTTGTTGAAACAGCATGTCTGAAATATTCCGCTGACCAGTGCCTGTCAGCAACTGTGAGGGAAAACACCCCATAACAGTTTGTGTCAAAGCCAGAGCAAAGATAGTCTCATGAGATTCAAAACTCGGAACTTGTTGAAACATCACGCCTCAAAGATGGCAGTCATGAGCATGAACAGTTGCGAAGAAGCATGTCCCTTCCTCCTCCTCCTCCTTGCCTTTCTCTATATCTCTCAGCAATATGTGCTGCTTCTGGCAGCTTGTGTCCAATATTGAACATGTCGCAGGGACGCCTTGCCTGTTCTTTGTCAAGATGGTCAGCAGTGCCATGATAAAATTGCATGCTGCAGTGGAACAATGAGTCCCAACGGGTGCCAGTCCTGTGCATCCCATGGTGCCCGGTTCCCTTTGTTTGCCAGGGACTTCAGCAGATAAAGCGTGAGCAGGCATGTGGTGCACCAATAATGGGTCAGAGAAATCCCAGACCCTTCTTGACCAGGTGCGTTGATAAGAGACCCCCGAGGGGGGGAGGGCTTTCCGTCCTGAGATCCAAAAACATGCCCCACTTTTTGGTTGTTCTGGTGTTCCCAGTGGGCGGGGACACAGGGACACCCCCAAATGGGGATAGTCGCCTCAGTCGGAGCTCGTGCGTTTGCCACAGCAAACATGTGAACTCCCCTCTACAGCAGAAATAGATCACTGCACACCGGCAACCGCCTGACACAAAATGAACAGCTGCTGTGGGACACCCCACCTCCTCTATGCTTTTCCATAGATGGAGTGCATGAGCACACGTGGGCAATGTCGCAACCCTGCGACAGAGTGGCAGCGCATCCAACATTCCAGCCAGCCACTCGCCACCTTCTCGTCAACCCACACCCACGAGCACATGCGCACACACCTCCTCCGAACGGCCGCTTAGTATCGCAAGGGACTCACGGGACAGGGTGTGACTTGTCCTGACATTCTTCTCCTTCTCCTGCACCTGCCCCTTTCCTGCGCTGTGCCGCCTCCCCATCTGCGGCTCTGCGGAGGGCTCCGGAGCAGAGTGCCGAGTTTTATCCGCGGGGGGCGTGATCTCCGCGGAATCACCGGGTGACGGGCGCATGCGCGTCGCCGGTATGATCTGAGGAAACTCGTCATCGTCCACCGACCTGATGCTCCGGGGCGCTCCGTCGACACTCTGGCTTATGCTGTTCGTTCGTCGAGGGCTTGCCGAGAGAGAGCCTCGCTTCTCCGGGTCTGCCCCGACCGGCACCGAATTGTCCACGGAGGTTCGGCTTCGCCCCCGTGCACCCCCCAGACTCGGTTGTGGCAGCGCCGGCTCCTCCTGCGCTTGCGCCGGTGGCTCTGACAGCACGCCGTTCCCGCTGTCGGGCTTGCCGCTCCCGGTCGCGGACTCCGGGAGAGGCGGCCTGCGGCCGGCCGTGGCCCGCGTGGGAGTGATCGCGTTGTCACTTGGGCGCTTGCCCGAGGGCGATACGCCCCCTTTTGCGGGATGCTCCCGCGGGGCTGAGACGTCGCGGATTTGCGCGAGGGTGGCCCCGTTGGCCCGACGTGAGAGGTCGCTGCCATGCGGACTCGCCATCGGCGGCTGAGGCATTTCCTCGTCGGAGGAGGTGTCATCCAGTGTGCGCATGCTCGCGGGCTTGGTGCCCTTCTGCGAACCAGGCGCTGCCGACCCGTTGGCCCTCCTTTCCGGGCTCCAATTGCTGATGACCCCGTTGGTCTTCTGGTGGCCATTGGCCGTTGCGTGCGGGTTGTGCGGCCCGGAACCCGCACCTCCGCGTTCCTTGAAGGAGCCAGGACGGGCAGCAGAGGCCTTCGGTGACTTGTCCGTACCGAATTGCGCCGCGCCGCCGCCGGAGGGGTGCCGGACGGGCTCCGATCGGTCCGCACCTGCAGAGTTGGCGGCACCGTCGCTCCCCTGCTTCACGGGCTCGTGGCGGCCGTTGTTCCCGATCCTCGTGGCGCCACCGGGGCCGGAGGTCCCGTTTGTCTCGGCCGGCGGAACTTTTGTCACACTGGGGTTGTGGTTGAGAGGAGCTAGGCGATTCATGGTGTTGTGAGGCTGGCTATTGTTCAGCCCACCTTTTACCCCAAGAACCCCAAGACCCATAGGTCCTATGCTGTCTCCTAGGCCGTCCTTCCTCAAGGAGCTGTGTAGAGGAGGTGCATGCGAGTCTTTCTCCGCGCTGCTCGGCGGGAACACGAGCTCGTCCAAGGTGAACGTGATGTGTAATGCCGCGCGGCCGTCGTTGGAATTGATGCCTTGGAGATGCAACACTTCTGTGGCCTTCAAGTTGGCACAAACTTGGACCCTGAGGACAATTTGCGTTCGGACGATCCGCGCTTCACACACCAACACCCCCAAATGCAGGCCCCAATTGTTCCAATCCTCATCTCGAGGATTTGCGGATAAGAAGGCAGAAAACATTGCGGGCGTTTCGGGCAACGTGTCCGCCAAATGGAGAGTGGGCTAGCGGAGTGCAAAAGTATCATCTCTTGCGGATTCATTTCGGGGCAATGTATAGCAAAAGATTCTTCTTCCTTTTACTTTGTTTTGCTATGTACAATTTGTGGTCAAATGGGTGGAAATAGGTTAGCTCCATGACACCTCAATGATAGCAAGCCACGAAGTGCAGGTACAAAGCCCAACCCACGTACGTAAGCCCAGCGTACGATTTGCAAATCGGATTGAACCCAATTGGGCCCAAATTATAACGACCAAAAACTATGTCTTGGAAACTCGTATCTTAGACAAGGGGAAGGGTATCATATTGCACAACCATCTATTTGCAACGTGCATATCTTTCTTACACCGCCAAGCAAATTTGCTCAATTCCTAATGTTCTCGAAGGCGACATACCAATTAATCCGACACGAGCCACAGTGCTTGTCGCCGAAAGAGCTAGGCTCAAATAGTGTGATATCCAACTCCCTACTACTTTTTTTCGAGACTGGTACCACATCGGTCACATTCCACTCGAGGCAGTCTTTGCCGCTCTTCTTGGCAATGGCTGTTTGGCGCCGGAATCCTCCAAGCGTGTAGAGGACATACGCTTTGTTGGCTGCAACGTCGGTACCCTTGGCCGTGTAAATGCTCAAATTGGGCATGGCGTAGGGTCCACGTGGATCCAAGTCCCACTTGGTCCAACTACCGATGGGAGTTGGATATGCACCTGTAGAGAGACGAGACGGCAACGCAACTAAGCTTCAAGAAGAAGTAGAGCTCGGGGCAACAACTCTACTACCCTTCGATGTCGTGTCGTTCCTCCTTTGTCGCACATGATATCATTTGTCGAAAAATTGTGCGAAATTCCTTGTACGACGGTACTCAATGGCCAACTCGCCTCATACGATGAAGAAACTCCAAGTCAACAGCATGAACAAGTGTGTACACAATGCAAAGCAAAACATTATTAAACGTCATTAGCAAAACAAAGAAGGCATAGCAAGAACACTAACTCAACACGAAAATCGATCATGGTACAAAATTGACATTGGCGGTTGTAAGACCAAGCAACCAAGGCTAGGTGGCACAAACTACACAAATATCAAATTGGGGAACAACATATTTGGATCAACGTCAAAAATTGTAGTTTGAAGAGGCGCAAATCTTGCAAGTTGACCCGGGCTTCGAGACGAAGCGAACGGGTGGCATCTGACTAACGGAGTCCAAGGGCCGTCACGTCACCAAAAGGTTGAACAATTTGATGAAAATCACATGCATTGAGCTCGTTTTTGCGCGAATGTATGGCGTGGTCCCGAATAAAGACTTGTACCTTTCAACAAAATTGCTTGCGCCCGAAACCTTGAGAACGGTAGGACGCATTTCCCGGCAAGGAGTGCAAATTTTTCGCACAAATTGCGAATGCATCTCCAAACTTGCGAGAGAAAACAATGATATGCGCACGTTTGTGTTGTTTGTCACATTTAGCGCAAGCATTCTCCTCCACATTATACATCGACGCCGACAAAATGATATCAAATGCGCTACTACCAAAATGGAGGTCGAAGGCGGAAACAATGGGATAGTTAGGTGACGAAGTCGAAGACCTTCAAGCACATTATCGGTTGGGTTCGAATTCAAATTGTTGAGATATGTTACGGTACACCGCACAACAAATCACGATTTGTTAAAGAACACAATAGATGGCGTCGAGACCAATGGTCATGGAAATTGAAATGCCGGAAATAACAGGGAAAAAAAGAGCCGTTCACTATTTGTGATTGGGCGTTTCCGGTGCGTGATGTACGTGGTTGGTCTTTAGTCGTGGTTGTGCCAAAGTGGTCGGATGCACGTTGAGAAACGAATTTGAGAGCACACGGAATTGCGTCCCATTTTGGACACGGCATAGCTTATCAAATGCGCATTCCAACTATATTGCACACCACGACCGCAAGTCGCGACAATTTTTTTTCCGAATCTCACGAATCTCTTGAGCACGCAATTTAGAATCACACGATGTGCATCAAGATAGCTCGTATGATTTTTAAATTACTTGTCACGATATAGTCTTGACACCGAGGTTGACTTCCATATATAAGTGTTGAAATGTTGTGGATGTTGCACGTAATATGGATCAACCTTGGTCGGGAAACGATAAATAACACGTCCATCCGCCACGATTCCATCGCAATGGCAAGTAGACGATGGGTGTTGCATACACGCTGAGTCTACAGCATGCATCAACTTCACCGCGAAGGCTAGATGCTCAAAGTATGAAAGCCTTTCATACTAACCGGTGATGATGACGCCGATGATGAATAATTTTTGCGACCTACGTACCTCCTCAACCCATAAATGGTGAAAGTTTCGTCGAAACAAATCAAGATCATTTTCTCTTTCGGGTACGCGGGCCAATCCACTTTGGTTTTTGTTCGACGAAAAAAAAAAATTATTTGCCCGCGCTATTCGCTAGGTAGTTTGGCTCATTGACTACCTTTGCCAATAACGTGCTTGCAAACTTGCATTCAATGAGGTGGTTTTAATGTCGCCCTATGTTAAGAATTGATGACCATTCGTAGATTTTGGATGCGCGCGTCCGTCCACTTTTGGGGGAATGTTCTTGAAAGAAATGCTTAGTGTTGGCGAGTTGGCCGGCCCTAGGTAACGAACATCGTCAAAATTATCGTCAAAATTTGTCCTCCCAACCTACATTGGAGCATCCTTGAAGTGGCCGTCGAATTTGAACTTTCACCAATTTTTTCGTTCGGCTTTGGGGCGCTTTTGCTTGACATTAGGTGTCGGCACTTTCGTGCACCTTGAAACATTCTTGAACCGCCTTTTCGAAAGTTGAAATTTTTCGCCTTCATGCATCGCCGCTCAAGTTCGCACCCAAACGTCGGTGTCAAAAGTTGCAAGAGTACGTGTGTGCTCTCGTCAGTGGCGCAAGCAATTTCAATATTTCCACTTCAATGTTGTTCAACCACAACGATATGTATGATGAGAAAATTTGCCGCGGCTCGTACAAAACGCCGCATCAAACATAAAATGTCGACATTCCATTCCAATCCAAGATACTATCTACCAAGAAACCGCACGGTCACGATATTATTCATCGAATCACTATTTGCAACTGCACCAATTCCATGAATTACGTTGATATCCAATAATATCTTGCGTGCCCGGGGCGCTGCGGTGAATGACTTTGTTCAGAATTGCGAACTGCTTCATGGAGGCCGCAACGTTATTCTGGAAAAAAGCACTGGAACGTCGGTGACCAGTTTTCGTGATACGATCTGAAGTTTCGTTTGTCAAAAAAGCTGGAACACTGTGCCGCGCAAGGAGCTGCCGAGCCGCAGACGAACTTCCGCGGTGCACTGCAAACTGGGAACTGGGAGTCTGGGTGCATGCAAGGAGAAGGATACATATTTGTGCACAAGGTATTTAATGAAATGCAATGGCTATGGTGAGCGATGATCCTGTTCTGTATTCCCTGCATTCCAAATAGAGCACCATTGTTGAAGGTTTGCAAAAGCAAGTAAAGATATTGAGAGAATGCGCATTAAAGTCTCAGTATGCTCTGTGTTGCATTCAAAAACTTGCGAAAATCATTTCATGTGATGTTACGCCCTTCTTTTGCTTACGTTCGCCACAGGTGTAAAGCGATCAATTTGGCCAACTTTGCGAACTATTTGATCCGCAAGGTTGCGACTTTGGGGGAATTCTGGATTGAGAAGAAATTCGCCCAAGGTGTGAATAGCTCTGGTGCAAAAGTGTCTGTACTATGCAACCTCACCACACATCATGCAGCAAAACATCAACAGCACCATAAGGGAATTATTTTTATTTTTAATTTAATTTAATTTTATATTACAAAAAGTTGCATAAGAAAGGATATCCAGGACGGTGGTGGAAACCGTCCTTCAATCGCACGCTCCGCTAGAAAAAAGCGCCACGGGACGTGGTATTGGCCACACACAACAATCATTCTTGGCGGGGGGCGGGGCGTCGAGAGCACCGGCACAGTACCCAGAACACACGGACACCAGATCGGTAAGGCGGGGGTGGTGGGTGTACACAGGAACCAGCGTCCGGGACCACCCCCCACTTGGGACCATGCGTGTGTACATGTAAAGAATAACATGAAGTTTGGTGCACCGGTTAACAAAGCGCAATGAATGACGTGTATGGACACTCAGAAAGACTCCTTTGTACGTTTGTCTGTTAGTCAAGTGGATTTCTAATCTGTGCAGTGCTTGCCATCCGCAGAGTTGTGCTTTGAGGTGTACAAACGTCATCTAAGAATACTTGCGCCTTAGAACCCGCAAGGTCCACCACCTCAAGGTGGGCTTACTATGGACCGAAACATAGCAAGCGTGTGTATGTAGGCAAAGTACAGTGGTGAATCGCAATGTTTCGCTCGTGGGCCCCGACTCCTCTCTTAGATGCCCAATGCCGCAAATTACTCGCCCTCTGCGAGAAGCAACTTCCAGGTGAGTTGTGCCTTCCTCTTTCTTATGCCATTTGCAATGTATTGCGGAATGGGTGCGTCAAACAAGATGGTTTTGCATGGTTTTGCTGTGACGCATCATGGTGTTGTTTTGACGTACATATGTCCTAGCGACCCAGAACACACACCACGTGTCCGGAGTCCGGTGAAACAGAAGACAAAAGAAACCAAAGGCCTGGACATGAGAGGTTTTGCAGTTAGGCATGAACATCTGCATGCTCGGTTGGTGCCGGCGTGATTGCGCCCGCGTGAGGCGGCCGCATGAGACGGGACTGGATTGTGCGCAACTGAATATCGTCTAAGAGATCCGACAACCTAACTAAGAGGATATTTGAGGGCGTCGACGTCACGAGGACACCGATGGGCTCGAGCCTCCGCTAAAAAGGTTGTTGCTTGGGACAGGGGGGGACGCCGGGACAGGACGGGTAGCCAAGGATAACGGCATGACTGCTATGCCCCTGCTCTTGCTCATCTGATGTGCCCAATGCACGTCCCACGGCCCGGCGTACAAAAGTTGGTCTTCGCGCTTCAAACTCCGTTTCCCACTACAGGGACTGCCCTGGTGCACGAAGGAGGAGCAGGGAGGAAGCCAAGAGTGTGGTTTGACCTTGCTGCAGGTGTACCCGAAACTGGATGTGGTCGTTATCGCCACTGTTCACGTCACACACCGTTGGTCACGGAGTAGAGCACTGCTTAGTATTGTCCAGTGCGATCCGCACGGATCCGTGTGTGCACGATTGGGCGACGGGCACTCTATGGCACAATGTTGCAGCCTAGCAACGAACGTGTATTGTAACAGTGGCATGGTATTGGCGTGTGTGACTACCGCTTCCAAATTACTGGAATCGGATCCACCTTCTTTTACAAATGTATGCTTTTTACAGACCACGAGGACTTGGGCCGTGTGGTCATAGAGTTGGATTGGGACGCCATGCCCAAGACCTGCGAGAACTTCCGTGCGCGATGCACCGGAGAGCAAGGCCCCGAGTACCATTACAAAGGGCGGGCCTTCAACATGATCATGCCCGGCATTGCCTTCCAGGGGAAGCTTGGGGTGGCGTCGATTCGTTCTGTTGTTGTGCTGCAGTCTGCGGACGAGCTTTCGGTGATACACAGCGAGGAAGGTGTGTGTTTGCATCATGGCTTTAGGGGTGGGGGGTTTCAACTGCCAGTCATGTATGGAGAGTGTGTAGAGCGACCCTCGGACAGAGCGGTGGGCGGATCGACAGTGTGCGAAGGGGTAGATGGTTGTGATTGATTGGCACGACTCAGTGAGTGCCGTTTGCTTATGTGCTGCAGATGCCTGGCCTGCCACTATGGGCGGTAAGCTGGGGCCCCAGGTACACGGGCAGCCCATTCTACACGTGAATTGACCGACAGATACGAAGACACACTATGTTCTTCAGGAATCCTCAGCCAGTTGAATCTCGGCAAGCCCAACATACAGATCGCCGAGCATTTCATCTGTTTGGCGCCCTGTACCAATTCCGAAGCGAAGTATGCGGAGTTTGGCAAAGTGGTTCAGGGGATGGACATCGTGCAGAAGGCCGGTGCATGGGGCAGCGCAAGTGATCAGCCATTGGACAAAGTGGTGATTGCGGATTGTGGGGAGGTGGCAGCAGAATCAGGTGTCCCTGTGTCCTCCGATGCAACGGTTGCTGCACCCAAAGCTGCCAACCCTTCTGAGCCACCATAAATACACTGCATCACATTTCTTATTCATGGCGTTGCTGCCTTGATGCCCAAGGCTTCCGGTAAAGGAAAGGATGTTACGGAAGTCAAGTAACGGAAGTAACGAGGGTCAACATCTCTCGCTCTCAACATTTGATTGTGCCCGCAATATTTGTGGGATACCGGTGTCATCTTCTACCACCTTTTTTACACGCCGAGAGCCGCCCCGGACGAGTGCGCGAAATGCTCATCATCGCAGACGAAAACCTTGCATCCGAGTTTCCCATTCACCAAGGCTGGGCCCTGTAGAGAGTGGGGGCCTGAGGATCACAATAGTTTACTCCTTGGGCGCCTTTGATTGGGGTTGCCAAAGCTGTGGGAGTACTGCCCCACTATTGTGTCTTTGGAGCCCATTGCGTTCATGTATGTGTTCATTCCTTTGTCACCCATGTCAGTGTGATGGGGCTAGCTTCTTGGAAGAGAGTTTGTGAGGCATGGGGCAGCAGGGAGCTCACAGGGCTCATCTACTAACCACAAGGAAACAGAGGACAGCCAGAGCGGCACGAGTGAAAGGATTGAGTCGAGGCAACAAGTACAATGGGTGATTGTTTACCTCTTCGTCAATGAAAGGGAAGGCAAAATGTCCTGCAAGAGATCTATGTCCATTGTTGGCCCGAACCACCTTCCTGACCTCAAATAAACAATGCCCGAGGTCACACTTATTATTGCATTTTACTTCTATTTGACTCTCAGCTCCTGCGGCAGACGAAGCCGGTGCAGAGCCTCAAGGCAAAGCGGAGGAAGGAATAGCTACTGGTGAGTTGTGCATTTCCTCTTTCTTGTGCCATTTGCGTTGTATTGCGGAACAGGGTGCCTGCGGAAAACGGGACTGGTTTGTGAGGTGTTTTGATTGGGTATAATTTAGGCGCAGTGCTTCCAGGGAAAGTGACGGCTGTGTATTCGGGTGACGATCGTTGTGGAGAAGTTGGTGGTGTTCAATAAATTCCTCATTTAATCATGGATGATACATTACCATCAATTTCCCACACCCCAATCTGTTGATCATCATGTGCATCAAATAGGTTACCCTGGATCCCAGGAATCGCCTGAGATTGCGCCAAGGGCATTTGCATACCCCAACATGAGCCCCGACCACATTCCAACCGCCAATGACCGCCTCGCAATCGTATCCACAATACCCAGTAACTCCTCTGTAGATGCCTCACAATGGCTCCCAAAAGTCCTCTTCCTGGGAGCCCATCAGCCACATCAGGGTGCACGTGTCGCGGTTTGAGCTTCGGTGGCAGCAGACGGCCACTTTTACAGGCCGCTGCCCAATTTTTTTTTTTTTCACGGACATGGATCCCCAATTTGGGGACACAGCCGTTGCAGGCTGCTCATAAGCAACCACAGCGTGGCGGCGGCAGACCCAGGTGGGTGGAGGGCTTCCCAGTGGTCGCAGTGTGGCCAGTGGCCAGGCATCATGGTCTGTACACTGGAATGAACAAGACGGAATCAATTAGATGGGAGGTGAGGCGTGCCCTAGTGCTAGATGTCCTGCCCCTAGACACAGAGGCTGGGCATACTCCAGGCAAGGCCATAAGTTTTCTCCTTTATCCTAAACGTGCAGCACTACACTGGGAACAAACACACTCACTTTGGCTCGTGAGTGTCGGGGGCCATAGTGTGGGGTGGGGGGTGGGGGGATGGTCCATTGGCCAACCCTTCGCACACCTGCCACTATGTTGGTGGAAGGGGGTGGGTACCATGGGTGGTGCCGAGGAGGGGGGAGGGGGGGGCTGGCAAGTGGTAATTTTATTGACGGGCACACTGCCCCTGGGTCGATTCCCGGCCACTGTTGTAAGTGACACCCCAGTTGCGCCGACCCGTGGTTGTTTCGGGATGATGATGCAGTTGATTTACCTTTGAAAACCCCTGCAAGGGGTCATACTGCGGAGGCGATAGGACATGGGCACTGCGCATTATTAGAAAAGATCTCGCCACTTTACGCATTATGTTCTCACAACATTTTCAAGTCCTTGGCAACTAGATCTTTGCATCAATGCTTGCTTTGGTTGTGCTCTTGCTCATCTTATGTCCCGAATGCACGTCCCGAGGTGAAGGCCTACAACAGATGGTCGTGGCGTTTCAAATTATGCTTCCCATTTCAGGGATTGTACCGGTGCATGAAGGAGCAGCAGTGCGGAAGCCAACAGTGTGGTTTGATCTTGCTGCAGGTGTACCCCAAATTGAATGTGGTCGTTACCGTATCTGTTTACGTCGGCTGCACACAGTTCACGATGATCTTAGGGTTCGAGATCGGCACTCTACTCCGGACTACAAGCCCACTCCACTTTTTTTTATTGTCGTGCACTTTGGTAAATGTCGTGACCATTTGGTCCGCCGGGCAACACCTCTTGACGGGCAACACAACGCTGAACAACACCGTCGGGCGCCAGGTCGTGCTAATGCAGGTGAAGCCCTTCGCGGTTTTGAAAAAGCCACTATCGTGTCTTTCCGGCAAAGTGGCAGCCAAAGCATCAGATCCCGCCCTCCTCCACTACGCCATAGTGCGGCGACCGATGGTGGGGTCGGGTTCGGGTTACCTTGCGATACATCAATGCAAAGGACGGAACAGGCTGCACCATCCACAACCCGCCGTTGCCTAGGGGCGAGGCTCCCATCCTATCAACCAATCAAGAACCCATGAATCAATCACCCCACCATTGGATACCGAATCCACTCCAAAGAACGCCTTGCCGTCACGGTTTGCCCTCGTGGATTTGAGCCTGCAACAGAGCGTCCCAAAGGTCCGAAGCAAGGTGAAACAATATCGTTAGGCGGCGCCAATTTCAGTGACCACGCTAATATGATTGACCTTCGTAATCATTCCCGACAGTTCCAGTTTGGGCTTTATCCATCGGATCCTCTTCCGCCAGTTGCGGCCTTGACAGTGCTCGGCTTCAGTGGTGAGCTGAGCACCGGAACCTTGGGAAGCATGAAGCTTCGTTTGCCTGCATGCTCACTAAGGGGCTGTCTGCACTGCGCGCGATGTGTGTGCGGGCACATGATAACATGTGCAAAGCAAAGGCCCAATGGGCCCAAGGATGACAGTCTTACCCCCAATTCGCGAATCTGACGTGCACACATCGCGAAGCTAGACCACTCCCCCAACTCTAACAGGGAGGATTACTACTGCAGTCGGTCCACGTGCAGTGCACGCACTCCCTCTGTTTTTGCTGCTACAACAAACCTCCGGGAATCCAAACTGCCCTCACCGAAGAGCCCTCGTCGACAACGCCAAAGTGGAAGCAAACAAATCAACCATTCAAACTCAAACAACCTTTCGTTAGAGACCTGGCTATACTTGCACTTGCTTGCCTTGGTGGGTGATGGGCTCGACGAAGCAGCACAGTAGTCAGCAGCAACTGAAGGAAGCAAAGGAAAATACACCACTTTAGTATATGGACATCTTGCAGTGTTGGTTATCGTGAACGTTCTTGCAACGCACACAACAAAACCGGCTCCTACATTTGTCGCATGGGGAGGGCGATGGGTTACCGCAAACGTTGCAAAGGCGGCGCCGGGGACACTTGGATTTGTTAGGGCATTCGGTTTTGTCAACTGTCAACAGTTGGTCACGGAGTAGAGCACTGCTTAGTATTGTCCAGTGCGATCCGCACGGATCCGCACGGATCCGTGTGTGCACGATTGGGCGACGGGCACTCTATGGCACAATGTTGCAGCCTAGCAACGAACGTGTATTGTAACAGTGGCATGGTATTGGCGTGTGTGACTACCGCTTCCAAATTACTGGAATCGGATCCACCTTCTTTTACAAATGTATGCTTTTTACAGACCACGAGGACTTGGGCCGTGTGGTCATAGAGTTGGATTGGGACGCCATGCCCAAGACCTGCGAGAACTTCCGTGCGCGATGCACCGGAGAGCAAGGCCCCGAGTACCATTACAAAGGGCGGGCCTTCAACATGATCATGCCCGGCATTGCCTTCCAGGGGAAGCTTGGGGTGGCGTCGATTCGTGGGCTGCAGTCTGCGGACGAGCTTTCCACGTTGAAGCACAGCGAGGAAGGTGTGTGTTTGCATCATGGCTTTAGGGGTGGGGGGTTTCAACTGCCAGTCATGTATGGAGAGTGTGTAGAGCGACCCTCGGACAGAGCGGTGGGCGGATCGACAGTGTGCGAAGGGGTAGATGGTTGTGATTGATTGGCACGACTCAGTGAGTGCTTTGAGCATGTGCCGTTTGCTTATGTGCTGCGGATGCCTGGCCTGCCACTATGGGCGGTAAGCTGGGGCCCCAGGTACACGGGCAGCCCATTCTACACGTGAATTGACCGACAGATACGAAGACACACTATGTTCTTCAGGAATCCTCAGCCAGTTGAATCTCGGCAAGCCCAACATACAGATCGCCGGGCATTTCATCTGTTTGGCGCCCTGTACCAATTCCGAAGCGAAGTATGCGGAGTTTGGCAAAGTGGTTCAGGGGATGGACATCGTGCAGAAGGCCGGTGCATGGGGCAGCGCAAGTGATCAGCCATTGGACAAAGTGGTGATTGCGGATTGTGGGGAGGTGGCAGCAGAATCAGGTGTCCCTGTGTCCTCCGATGCAACGGTTGCTGCACCCAAAGCTGCCAACCCTTCTGAGCCACCATAAATACACTGCATCACATTTCTTATTCATGGCGTTGCTGCCTTGATGCCCAAGGCTTCCGGTAAAGGAAAGGATGTTACGGAAGTCAAGTAACGGAAGTAACGAGGGTCAACATCTCTCGCTCTCAACATTTGATTGTGCCCGCAATATTTGTGGGATACTGGTGTCATCTTCTACCACCTTTTTTACACGCCGAGAGCCGCCCCGGACGAGTGCGCGAAATGCTCATCATCGCAGACGAAAACCTTGCATCCGAGTTTCCCATTCACCAAGGCTGGGCCCTGTAGAGAGTGGGGGCCTGAGGATCACAATAGTTTACTCCTTGGGCGCCTTTGATTGGGGTTGCCAAAGCTGTGGGAGTACTGCCCCACTATTGTGTCTTTGGAGCCCATTGCGTTCATGTATGTGTTCATTCCTTTGTCACCCATGTCAGTGTGATGGGGCTAGCTTCTTGGAAGAGAGTTTGTGAGGCATGGGGCAGCAGGGAGCTCACAGGGCTCATCTACTAACCACAAGGAAACAGAGGACAGCCAGAGCGGCACGAGTGAAAGGATTGAGTCGAGGCAACAAGTACAATGGGTGATTGTTTACCTCTTCGTCAATGAAAGGGAAGGCAAAATGTCCTGCAAGAGATCTATGTCCATTGTTGGCCCGAACCACCTTCCTGACCTCAAATAAACAATGCCCGAGGTCACACTTATTATTGCATTTTACTTCTATTTGACTCTCAGCTCCTGCGGCAGACGAAGCCGGTGCAGAGCCTCAAGGCAAAGCGGAGGAAGGAATAGCTACTGGTGAGTTGTGCATTTCCTCTTTCTTGTGCCATTTGCGTTGTATTGCGGAACAGGGTGCCTGCGGAAAACGGGACTGGTTTGTGAGGTGTTTTGATTGGGTATAATTTAGGCGCAGTGCTTCCAGGGAAAGTGACGGCTGTGTATTCGGGTGACGATCGTTGTGGAGAAGTTGGTGGTGTTCAATAAATTCCTCATTTAATCATGGATGATACATTACCATCAATTTCCCACACCCCAATCTGTTGATCATCATGTGCATCAAATAGGTTACCCTGGATCCCAGGAATCGCCTGAGATTGCGCCAAGGGCATTTGCATACCCCAACATGAGCCCCGACCACATTCCAACCGCCAATGACCGCCTCGCAATCGTATCCACAATACCCAGTAACTCCTCTGTAGATGCCTCACAATGGCTCCCAAAAGTCCTCTTCCTGGGAGCCCATCAGCCACATCAGGGTGCACGTGTCGCGGTTTGAGCTTCGGTGGCAGCAGACGGCCACTTTTACAGGCCGCTGCCCAATTTTTTTTTTTTTCACGGACATGGATCCCCAATTTGGGGACACAGCCGTTGCAGGCTGCTCATAAGCAACCACAGCGTGGCGGCGGCAGACCCAGGTGGGTGGAGGGCTTCCCAGTGGTCGCAGTGTGGCCAGTGGCCAGGCATCATGGTCTGTACACTGGAATGAACAAGACGGAATCAATTAGATGGGAGGTGAGGCGTGCCCTAGTGCTAGATGTCCTGCCCCTAGACACAGAGGCTGGGCATACTCCAGGCAAGGCCATAAGTTTTCTCCTTTATCCTAAACGTGCAGCACTACACTGGGAACAAACACACTCACTTTGGCTCGTGAGTGTCGGGGGCCATAGTGTGGGGTGGGGGGTGGGGGGATGGTCCATTGGCCAACCCTTCGCACACCTGCCACTATGTTGGTGGAAGGGGGTGGGTACCATGGGTGGTGCCGAGGAGGGGGGAGGGGGGGGCTGGCAAGTGGTAATTTTATTGACGGGCACACTGCCCCTGGGTCGATTCCCGGCCACTGTTGTAAGTGACACCCCAGTTGCGCCGACCCGTGGTTGTTTCGGGATGATGATGCAGTTGATTTACCTTTGAAAACCCCTGCAAGGGGTCATACTGCGGAGGCGATAGGACATGGGCACTGAGGAAAAACTTGATCAGTACTGCGCATTATCAGAAAAGATCTCGCCACTTTACGCATTATTTGCGCACCTGGCACCGGTACTCACCTCTGATCCCACAAACATTGCGGGCACAATCAAATGTCGAGAGCAAGAGATGTTGCCCCTAACCCTCACCGAGCGATCAATCGTTGAGAGATGAGAGCGGGAGGTGGTGGCGTGTCATCGACGAGATATAATCTGAAGGCATCAAATTCAATCCTTCACAACGACCATCACCGAAATACACATCCGTTACTTTACCACAAGCATTGCGCCTGAAATAGAACCAAAAGCAGCTTGCATTGAGAGGGGTGTAGATTAGAGGATTTATTACTGCAACCCCTCCCCTTAAATCCAGCTGACAACTCTTTTGTTCAAGTGGAGTGGCTACTAGGACAAGGAAGAGGCTGAGATACCATAGTCCGAGGAGGTCGAGGGAAGAGAAACGGGTTTCCGGAGGTTAGAGGGAATACGAAGGGGGGCGGGAGCGATGGCAGCAAAATACGTAGGCACCTCTGCGGCAGAGGTCATGAGGGGTGTTAGGGTGTTTGGCGGGGTATGTTGAAGGGAGGGGAGTTGGAGTAGTTGTTTGCCCCGTTATCAGGCACCTGCTTGCTGCTCTTCCGAGCTATCATGGTGGTGAGGCCATGATGGCGACCGTGTTTGGTGCATCTGCCCTAATGCCGAGCCTGCGGTAGGTGGGTTGTCTCTCGATACTCTGCAGTGCAAGGCAGCTACTTACGAATACCAGTCACATCACAGCGGGTCATGTGTTGGATGAACCCGAGACTTCCTCCTGCTCATGGACTGCAGAGTTTGCAAAAAACACATATGTTGCCCGCTACCCCTTGCAAAAGGCAATGATTGGGGGAGTTCTCGCTCCGCTTCTTGAGTCTCGACCGGGTCTACAGCTGTTCTGGTAGAAAAAGGCCAATTTTGCCCCAAAACGGCCCAGATTTGGGAGGACACCTTCCGACTTGGCGCCCATGCCCCCGGCTGCCACTGGTGAAAACTGTAGATTTGGGAATGCCATGTGTCAACATAGAAGGTGGCCGTAGTGGAGTGGAGCCCGAAGTGTTGCGACGGAGTAATGGCCAAAACGGAAAGGTGATGCACTTGTTGCTTGCTTGCTTGTCTTGACTCTGCCTTGACTCCAATTTTCTGTATTCTTGCCGATCCACAGAGATTGAAAAGCTTGAAGAGGAAATTCGCTCAAGTTACAAAAAATTGGCTGATAGATTAGCAGTATGCACAGGGCTGCGGGAACTTTGTTGCATGCAATCTACTGGTAGGGCGGGCAGGATGCATGCCAGGGGTACCTGCAGTTGGCTTGTTATCTGTGCCCTGATCATTCAACATCAGCTGATGCATGATCATGTGCTTGTTCTGATTTATTGAACACCAAGTCTCAGGAGCAATCTGCCTGCGACTTTTCTTGCATGAGCACAGCAAAGCTCTTGTTTTCAATTTTTGCACTCCTTTCTCACTGCAGCCCCCTGCAGCACATGGAATGATGATTCTTTTGGCTCTGGCCGCAAGTTCTGTGGACCACTATTTCTTTGTGCTCCTTTGTGTCCCTTAGCTTTTCTAATGCAGACTGCTGCAACGGTTCCTCTACTTGGGACCCTCTTTGTTTGCCTGTTGCAGCTGCGAGTGCTTCTTAGCATAGTCCTAGTCCTGGTCCGCCCGTAAGGAGCAGCCCACGTGATGCTGGTGGAGCAGGCGTTGCCCTGTGTAGCCGTCCTCCTGTCCACCTGCAGATCCAGTCGATTGAGCTGAGCGCCAAGCTTCAAGACAAGTTCAGGAGGAAAGCGTTCGAGCCCGAACCCTGTTTCGTTGCCACTGTTGGCGCCCACACCGAGCGCTCTTCTTTAAGGTATCAGCATGCTGCTGCAGGCGAGATCTGAGACATGACATTGAGTTCCACATGTACACCCACACGCGCGCACACAAACACACGCACACACACGGCAAACACATCTGATATTGGCAAACATAGTCTGATATTATTAGCAGTAGTTTGCTGATCTTACACATGAAAGAACCAAACCTCCGCCGTTGGCTTCGCCTCCTCTTTGCACTGCTTGCACTTTCTGGGCTCTGTGATCTCCTTGAATGCCTCGTACTCTTCTCTTTCCTTGACCCATAGACAGCGTGACTGGCTGCCATCATTGGGCCCTGCATGGTGTTGATTCGTGGTGGACTGCATGACACACAACATGAAACAGTATGACACAAACATCCCACTCAAAGGGGTATGACAGTGAGGAACAGTGACACCAATGTGGGCACTCTGCACCTTCTTGAACCGTCCTTGATGGTGTAATGGCATATAGCACCCACGACCTAACAAGACATCGCCATTTAATTTGAAGCGGTTGAACCTGCAGCCAATGGCGAGACCCACACTCAGACTGTGACAGTAGGGAGACCCAAGCATGCACTCTGGGACATTCCACTTGATCTGCGGGAACTGATGGTATGCGGCTCATGTCAAAGACTTCTTGAGGTCTACAATCATGAAAGGCAAAGGGTGACACTATTGGTCCACACTAATGGAAGGGAGGCACAACGAGCATGCCATCTGCCACCGGTTTCGCATTGGTATCTGTGTTGGCATTGTGCGCTAGCAGCCTACCAACTAGCTTGGTGTCACGCTGTGCCCGCAACCAGCCCCCACTTGACTGGTTATGACTAGCTCCGTGCTTGTTGCAGATCCTCTTGGGAGAAAATGAATTTCAAGACAACTCCAGTTCCGGACAACATCATATTGGAGTTTCATGCAAGGAATTTATCGTTCAAACAAAAAGAAATGTGCAGGTGTAACCATCCCATCCAAAATGTCCTTGTCTTGGGATTTTGAAGAATTCAAGGATCCAGAACACGCTATGAGCAGAACACACCGAACAGAAGGGTTCCGGCCAATTTCGCCTCAGGCCAGCTCCGGAGGCCCGAGGCCAACCCCGGGTCAACCCCCCCGCCCCTCCTTCATGCGCCAGAAGGACAATCTGATCCCACAGTACACAATGCAGCAAATGCCCCTAGGCTGTCCAATTGTCAGCACGTTTCACATGCAGCCATTCCTACGACCATGAAGTGCGAAGGGTGCTCTCCACTGCCACTCATATTGAAGTATAACACAGGGCCAAGGGGCTCTGGGTCACCAACTGTTCCCATAAGTGTTGAAATGCAATTGCAATTGAGACTTGCACTCTCGTGGAATCTCATTTCGAAGTTGAAAGTGAAATTGAAGTTGGAGCGCACTTTGAAACTGAAACAGAACTTGATCGTCGAATGGGACTCAAAGCTCAGGCGAGTTTGCTGGAATACCCCCCTATTTTTCATTTCTGATGAAGGGTGAAAGAAGATTTTGCCCCAATTGTGTATATTCAGAATGCTTAGCATGCAACCGGTAATTCAAAACTGCCCCCAAACCCGGAAAATCTTTTTGAACCCCCCCCACCCCCCCTTCCTCTGGACTGAAGCGCCTCCTGTGGTGTTTATCGTAAAAAACCAGGTGTTGTGAGACACAGCGTGAGAACTAGCCTTCGAATGTGTCAATGAGGCCTGCAGCTCGTCGATTGCATCTGCAACCGCAACCAAAGCAACCACTTCCACGGTCTGTAGCGAAACCTAGTAAACAATTTTTTTTGAAAGAAATTCTTTTTACCAGGTAACAGTTTACTAGGTTCACTAGTTTTTACTAGGTATTGGGAACCTAGTAAAAAAAAAGTTTTTTTTTACTAGGTTTCGGAACTTAGTAAAAAAAAGTTTTTGTTTTTACTAGGTTTCAAAACCTAGTGAAAAAAAGTTTGTTTTTTTCACTAGGTTGCTAGGTAGCCACCTTGCCCACTTGTGGGCCACTTCTGATTCTGCCCCCCGCTCTGAAGTAGTAGGGACCCCCAAGGCGGCAGGGGTTATGTAGCCACTTTGCCCACTTGTGGGCCACTTTGCAGTGTGCCCCCCGCTCTAAAGCAGTGGGGACCCCCCATGCGGCAGGGGTTATGTAGCCACCTTGCCCACTTGTGGGCCACTTGTGAGTCTGCCCCCTGCTCTAAAGCAGTGGGGACCCCGTAGGCGTCAAGGGTTATGTAGCCACCTTGCCCACTTGTGGGCCACTTCTGATTATGCCCCCCGCTCTAAAGCGGTGGGGACCCCCCAGGCGGCAAGGGTTATGTAGCCACTTTGCCCACTTGTGGGCCACTTCTGAGTCTGCCCTCTTCTCTAAAGCGGTGGGGACCCCCCATGCGGCAAGGGTTATGTAGCCACCTTGCCCACTTGTGGGCCACTTCTGATTGTGCCCTCTTCTCTAAAGCGGTGGGGACCCCCCATGCGGTAGGGGTTATGTAGCCACCTTGCCCATTTGTGGGCCACTTCTGTCTCTGCCCCCCGCTTCGAAGCGGTGGGGACCCCCCAGGCGGCAGGGGTTATGTGGCCACCTTGTTCACTTGTGGGCCACTTCTGACTCTGCCCCCCGCTTTGAAGCGGTAGAGATCCCCCAAGTGGCAGGGGTTATGTAGCCACCTTGTTCACTTGTGGGCCACTCCTGATTGTACTCCCTTCTCTCAAGCGCCGGAGACTCCCCAGGCGGCAGGGGTTATGTAGCCACTTTGCCCACTTGTGGGCCACTTGTGATTGTGCCCCCCGCTATGAAACAGTGGGGACCCCCTAGGAGGCAGGGGTCATGTAGCCACTTTGCCCACTTGTGGGCCACTTCTGATTCTTCCCCCCGCTCTAAAGCGGTGGGGACCCCCTAGGCGGCAGGGGTTATGTAGCCACCTTGCCCACTTGTGGGCCACTTCTGATTCTGTCCCCCGCTCTAAAGCGGTGGGGACCCCCCATGCGGCAAGGGTTATGTAGCCACCTTGCCCATTTGTGGGCCACTTCTGACTCTGCTCCCCGCTCTTGAGCGGTGGGGACCCCCCATGCGGCAGGGGTTATGTAGCCACCTTGCCCATTTGTGGGCCACTTCTGTCTCTGCCCCCCGCTGTGAAGTGGTGGGGACCCCCCAGGCGGCAGGGGTTATGTGGCCACCTTGTTCCCTTGTGGGCCACTTCTGACTCTGCCCCCCGCTTTGAAGCGGTAGAGATCCCCCAAGTGGCAGGGGTTATGTAGCCACCTTGTTCACTTGTGGGCCACTCCTGATTGTACTCCCTTCTCTCAAGCGCCGGGGACTCCCCAGGCGGCAGGGGTTATGTAGCCACCTTGCCCACTTGTGGGCCACTTGTCATTGTGCCCCCCGCTATGAAACAGTGGGGACCCCCTAGGAGGTAGGGGTCATGTAGCCACCGTGCCCACTTGTGGGCCACTTTTGATTCTTCCCCCCGCTCTAAAGCGGTGGGGACCCCCTAGGCAGCAGGGGTTATGTAGCCACCTTGCCCACTTGTGGGCCACTTCTGATTCTGTCCCCCGCTCTAAAGCGGTGGGGACCCCGTAAGCGTCAAGGGTTATGTAGCCACCTTGCCCACTTGTGGGCCACTTCTGACTCTGCCCCTCGCTCTGAAGCGGTAGGGACCCCCCAGGCGGCAGGGGTTATGTAGCCACCTTGCCCACTTCTGGGCCACTTCTCACTCTGCCCCCTGCTTTGAAGCGGTAGGGACCCCCCAGGCGGCAGGGGTTATGTAGCCACCTTGCCCACTTGTGGGCCACCACTCATTCCGCCCCCTGCTCTGAAGCGGTAGAGACCCCCCAGGAGGCAGGGGTTATGTAGCCACCTTGCCCACTTGTGGGCCACTTCTGATTCTGCCCCCCGCTCTGAAGCGGTGGGGACCCCCCAGGAGGCAGGGGTCATGTAGCCCCCTTGCCCACTTGCTGACTTGTGGGCCACTTCTGATTCTTCCCCTTGCTTTGAAGCGTTGGGGACCTCCTAGGCGGCAGGGGTTATGTAGCCACCTTGCGCACTTGTGGGCCACTTCTGATTCTGTCCCCCGCTCTAAAGCGGTGGGGACCCCCCATGCGGCAGGGATCATGTAGCCACCTTGCCCACTTGTGGGCCACTTGTGAGTCTGCCCCCTGCTCTAAAGCAGTGGGGACCCCCTAGGCGGCAAGGGTTATGTAGCCACCTTGCCCACTTGTGGGCCACTTCTAATTATGCCCCCCGCTTTGAAGCGGTGGGGACCGCCCAGGCGGTAGGGGTTATGTAGCCACTTTGCCCACTTGTGGGCCACTTCTGATTGTGCCCTCTTCTCTAAAGCGGTGGGGACCCCCCATGCGGCAAGGGTTATGTAGCCACCTTGCCCACTTGTGGGCCACTTCTGATTGTGCCCTCTTCTCTAAAGCGGTGGGGACCCCCAAGGCGGCAAGGGTTATGTAGCCACCTTGCCCACTTGTGGGCCACTTCTAATTGTGCCCTCTTCTCTAAAGCGGTGGGGACCCCCAAGGCGGCAAGGGTTATGTAGCCACCTTGCCCACTTGTGGGCCACTTCTAATTATGCCCCCCGCTTTGAAGCGGTGGGGACCGCCCAGGCGGTAGGGGTTATGTAGCCACTTTGCCCACTTGTGGGCCACTTCTGATTGTGCCCTCTTCTCTAAAGCGGTGGGGACCCCCCATGCGGCAAGGGTTATGTAGCCACCTTGCCCACTTGTGGGCCACTTCTGATTGTGCCCTCTTCTCTAAAGCGGTGGGGACCCCCAAGGCGGCAAGGGTTATGTAGCCACCTTGCCCACTTGTGGGCCACTTCTGATTATGCCCCCCGCTTCGAAGCGGTGGGGACCCCCCATGCGGCAGGGGTTATGCAGCCACCTTGCCCACTTGTGGGCCACTTCTGATTTTGCCCTCTTCTCTAAAGCGGTGGGGACCCCCAAGGCGGCAAGGGTTATGTAGCCACCTTGCCCACTTGTGGGCCACTTCTGATTATGCCCCCCGCTCTAAAGCGCTGCGGACCCCCTAGGCGGCAGGGGTTATGTAGCCACTTTGCCCACTTGTGGGCCACTTCTGATTCTTCCCCTCGCTCTGAAGCGGTGGGGACCCCCTAGGCGGCAGGGGTTATGTAGCCACCTTGCCCACTTGTGGGCCACTTCTGATTATGCCCCTCGCTCTGAAGCGGTGGGGACTCCCCAGGCGGCAGGGGTTATGTAGCCACCTTGCCCACTTGTGGGCCACTTCTGATTGTGCCCTCTTCTCTAAAGCGGTGGGGACCCCCTAGGCGGCAGGGATTATGTAGCCACCGTGCCCATTTGTGGGCCACTTCTAATTATGCCCCCCGCTTTGAAGCGGTGGGGACCCCCCAGGCGGCAGGGGTTATGTAGCCACCTTGCCCACTTGTGGGCCACTTCTGATTCTTCCCCTCGCTCTGAAGCGGTGGGGACCCCCCAGGCGGCAGGGGTTATGTAGCCACCTTGCCCACTTGTGGGCCACTTTTGATTGTGCCCTCTTCTCTAAAGCGGTGGGGACCCCCCAGGCGGCAGGGGTTATGTAGCCACCTTGCCCATCTCTGGGCCACAGCCCAATTGCAACATGTTGAGTTATTGCTCCGTGACGAATGGGAACGACCACTTGACGTGATCATTCCAAGTTCCGGGTCTCAGCAATATACGCTGGAGGCACGCCATTTGAGGGATGTTTACTCAAAATCTTATGTTACAGATAGTGCCTACATTGTTGTGTATTAGTGGTGGCTCACTTGGACAGCTTTTAGTGCCGACTGGCATGTTATTGGTGTGGCGTGGGCTATGCGTGACTCATTGTGGAATCGGTCATCTATGCCGTTCGGTCGTAGGTTGGTGTGGGCTGAGTCATGGGCGCTGCGTACTTTGAAAGCAACGTCCATTGATATGGTCTATGCGCCTCCCTTGCTTGCGGCGCAAATATATAATTCGCGCAATGAACATTGGGTGCTGCGCATGTTGTTGGTTTCCCCAACACGCACATTCTTGTGCTTTGTGTTCGATCCGCTGTGTAACAAGCCGTCCATAGCGAGTGCAAACACCGAGGAGTTGGCAATCGTAAACCTCATTGCCGAACGAGAAGGCATTGGGCCAAGGCCGCAGAAGAGGTGGGACAGATTTTTGGGTGAGTTTAGCAGTGTAGCTTTTGCTATAGCCCCCCTCTACTCCACCTTCCTACATCAAGAAGACGGTGTGAGCTGCCATCCTGCCTGCCTTCTGGTGCTACATTGCCTTTTGTCTAGGCGTGTTGTCAACGGTAGTAAGTTGTGGTTGTTGCGTGAGATTGCACAGGCAGCTTTGCACTGTTGCGATTCTCCGCATGCCCCCCCTATTGAGACCACACCCAGTTGGGCCTTGGCGGCGATGTATGCTACGCCCTATTGTTCACCCAGCCATTCGTCGTGCTTTTTTTGCGACGACACAACCCACATCACGTGCCCTGAATGTGGAGTTTATCAGTGTGCCCTGCATGCTTCCGGTTTGTGTCCCTCGGAGATATGTGTGGCCTTGCGCAATTGGAGAGTGCAATTTACTGCCACACTGGCATGCATTGTGTTGGCATTCGCCTTGGGTGACCGGCTTGTGGTTGACAAGCTACCTTTTGTAGATGAGGTCCGTCCAAAGGTGGTGATCCGTGGGAAGGAATTTTTTGTTCCAAAGCATTACCCCAAAGATGCCTCTGGGAAATTGGAGTATGACAAAAATCTAATCAAAGAGTTGGATACAAAAGACCACGGGCGTGCTTGGCAACATGTGCAAGCACAACCCTCCCTCTGCGCAACCCACATACAAAGATAAGAAGGCAGACCTCATCCACAAGCGCGTGTTTTGCGACTTCCTATAAAGCGCACGTGTGTGCACCTCACATATGTATATGGGCGTTTGCACGGGGGGGGGGGGGGGTTCATTCCGACGCAAAGTGGGAGATTTTTCAGCTTTCGCCGTTTTTCTCCAAAATGTCGTTCCGTAGGGGGGGTATGTTATACCTTTTTGAAATCATCAAGAAATGGCCGATTCGGAAAGGTATGGGTTGGGGGGGGGGGGTAGGAGGCCACATTTTTGAGATCCGGGGCCGAACTTTTGGGCGTTCTGGGGTTTTTGGGGTCTGCACTGGTCTGTACGTGCTGCCTGTGTCCTGCACCGTGTGCTATTTTGCTTTCCCGTCCACTGTTTGTTCCACAGGTGCACTTTTTTTGTTTTTTTTTGTCCGCCACAATGCCCCCCAAAGCCAAAAGACTCATTTTGGGTTCCCCTAGCCCAAAAAAAACGCAAAATCAGCCCCTCCGACAAGTTGCCGGGGCGTCAATATCATTTCTATAAGGGGATCAGCCGGAGAACACTTTTGGAGGCGATCCCGTACAGACGTCAACAGACCCTTTTGGCGGACATGCACAACATCATCGACGAAGACATTTTTGATTTTAATGACATCAGGCAGAGACACACTGTGCAGGCCCTCCTCAACTGTTTTCCTCGCTTTCTCAGAAGGCAGTCAACGACTTGCTCGATTTCTCTACGACACAGTCGGCGACCGCTTGTTCGGTTCGAAACAGGACTCCTTCCTCGACACCATTTTGGTGGACAGGCTCAAGGATTTTTGGATTCTCCATGTCCAAAATAGGGGGGTCCCATGTTTTCACTAGTAGGCCCACCGACATCCATGAGAAATTCCGAAAACGGCCGAAAAAACCTCCCACTTTGCGTCAAAAC